>JARHVA010000457.1:3870000-4312500 GCA_037957365.1 Torreya grandis
CAATTTTGGCCCACAAGATGATCAAATTCATGATGATGTAAGGATTGAAGAAGTGTTGGTTGAATTACTACCTCAGCTTATTGAGGCTAAAGATAAACCAAATTAATAAGTATTTCATTTTAGCATGCCTAAAAAGATACAAAAATTCAATCATGAAGGTCTTAAAAAATCACTATTCAATGTGGAGCAAAGTGAAGGTATTAACCAAGACATATTAGACCATTAGCATCGCATAAATGAATAAAAATTGGTGTTATTCTTGAAAAGTATAAGGATATAGGAAGAGTATGATTGGGTCTTGGATCCACATCTACAATCCATGCACCTTAGAATGGAAGTATAAGGTCCATTTGCATTGCTAAGAAGAAATGAACATGTAAATGCTTCAATCTGTAAGAATAAAGCATCAAGATATGGAAATAATGCTTCAAGGTTTCATGGTGGACAATATAGCTTTCCATGTGACCCTGGAGCAAAGCTTTTGCTTTCATGTTAGTTATTTTAGGTTGTTTATTATGTTTCAATAAGTGAATAACACAAGAATTATTATGTTGTCTTGTTCTAAGTTTCCTTGTGTTAGTTATGTCTACTTCTTAGTTTAGTTATTATTTCTTTTATTGTTTCATTTGTGTCTTGTTATTAAAGTAAAAATAGGTAAATCAAAGTTCAAGAATCTGTTTGGCAATCAAACAAGTTAACAAGTCATGTTGTTATGTTTTAGATTATCATTATCATGTGAAATCCAGTAGGTTATTTTGACTAGTAGATTGGTTCACCCTTATGAGTCACCAAAAATGCTGGAAATTTTACCTTTCAAGGCCAAATCCCACCCCCTATAACTCAAAACTTTTCATGATACCATTATAAAGCCTTTTTTTAGTGACAATTCTCCTTATAAAACCATATTTTTTACCTCAAAAGTGAAGGTTTTAGCCTAAAAACCATAAAATTACACCCTAAAAGGGTATTAAATAATTCATAAAACCTTTTAAATACTTTAATATTCATGAAATTACTTTAATTCAATTTTTTATACTTTGAAAAGTACCTTTTCATGCAATTAAATGGCATATTTTGGCCCCAAAGGGCTCCCATGTTATAATATTTGTCCCAAAATCATGTAAAAGTGATTAAAATTTGTGTTAACATGTTCATGAATCATGTTTATCCTTCTCATGATCTAATATTGGTAGTGGAAGACTTATGAATAAAAGGCAAAAAGACAGGCTATTTCATGTATTTTTCATGCAAAGTATAGAATTATACATATTTTTCATATAGCTGAGGCTAAGAGTAGGAAGAAGAGGGAATATCAAGTGTTATATAATATTTTCATGGTATAAAGACTCAAAATATTCCCAAAAATAGTTCACATGATTCATCTTTCTTGTTTGCACATAGGGAGAGCCCTTCATATTTGTAGGTGGTTTGGCCATGAGATAGAAAATCCAGGTCTAAAATTTTGGCCAAAGAAGTTAATATTAGATAGATTAAATATATGGCAAGTGGTTCTTAATTTTGTGTCCCCTCCTTCAAGAACCATCTCTTTGAATTCAAGGTACTCATTTTGTCTCATGCATCCAAGAAGGTAGACAATTTTCTTGATTTTCTCCTCATTATGTCATCACAATAAAAACATTCCAAGTTTTGGAACTTCTTAGGAGAAATATTAACCTTTTAAAGACATTCATTAATTATGTTACACACATTTAAGGGCCAGATATATCTCAAGGAGGAAAGAGAGTAATTTTGCAGTCTACAAGCATGTAAAGAAGAATTATATGGTTCAAGAGAGAGGAAGGGTTTCAATATTTCTTGGTTTCTTATTTATAGGATTATCCTTCATATTCATATGTTTCTCATGCAAAATTTCTAAAATTTTCTCAAAAATTCATAGAAATAAGGCCATCATTATGTTCTTAACATATCCATTGGAGTCACTATTTAGCAATGTTTAATGTTTCTTATCATATTTTAAGGTTTTAGCAAAGTCCTAGGTTTATTTTTCACTATGAATAATTTATTTAAGAACCATAAAATTGATAGATATTACAAATTATATTCATATTCCTAATTAGGAATCTTCAAATGGGTATAGATATACACTTTTCATCTCCTTTTTTCACCTCCATCATGCCATTCTAGATCACTAACTTTCATTACCAATCTCACTATGGTCATGGTCCTTTCCACCCTTTATTCATGGTTTTCCATCATCTCACCACTATTTAATTCATCCCCACTCAATGAATCCAATGTAATAAGGATTCAAAGGGTATAAAACATCATAAGTGCAAAGATGAAGATATGCAGACCAAGGGACTACTGTTAAATAGTAAAAAATGACTACCTATAGTCATCAATACACCAACAATCATGAGTTTCTCATGAAGTAAAATGATTAAGAGGGAATAGAAGATGTTTTTTTCAAAATATTTACTCAAATATATCTTACCAAGTGAAAAAGGATCATATTTATGTATTTATGAATTCCTTAAGGTCAATTTCAATCATAATCCATACATATACAGTCATCTATAGTTGAGAAGGGACATAAGCTTTGTGAAGGTTTGGTAATGACATCAATATATTATTGAAGGTTGGAAATCAATGAAGGGATATTGTTCAATATTATGAATTCAGAAATAGCATAAGACAATGAGTTAGCCATAAAAATATAATCAAATGTCCTTTGATGACACCTACATGCTTGGTTTGAAGTCAAAACATGCTACAACCAAGTGTCTTATTAGAAGTCTTTAGGTCTATCTTATGCTCTTGGTGCCAAGTTGGATTAAAAAAATTCATAATAAATTTGAATTTTATAACCTAAGTGAGGTGTATAAGTTATAATTTCAGTTCAAGGTCTTAAACCATTAGATAAGAATTTTGAGAGGACATATAGTCATCAAGAAAGGACATAATCATAAGACTGTTTTCAAGATAATAGATAATTCTATGAAGAGATTTTCAAGTAAGTTAAAATTAAAGTGAGGTTTTTGAATTTTTAATATATAATTTTAATCATGGATATATTATTACCTCAATATCTCTCTTTCATCCTAAAACTCTACACATTATGTACAAAAGTCATAAAAGGTCAAACATAGTCATAATAGTAAGAATACAGGCATATCTCCAAGTTCATGTAAGTTGATGTAAAATTGGTATATAAAGGAAGTTTAATGTTCAAGATAATGTTTTAAGAAAATAATGATGATATAAACTCATCAAGAGATAATTATGGGGCTCCAAACACTATTTGACAATTCATTCACTATAAAAGACTAACACCTACAACCATAGGTACACAAGCATATCTTCAATCTCATGAAGAATGAGGGAAAAGTGATAAATGGTGGATTTTAATGATAGTATGAAGGATTAATAGGAGAAATGATGATTATATAATCTCATCAAGAGGATTAATATGGTGCTAAAGGATAAACTATAGTCAGGGTCAACTTAAAAGTATATGTATAGCCATATTAAAAGTCTTTTCCACTCATACATCCACATGTTCTTAAAATGCAACTTAAAACATTGTTCAAGTAAATAAGGATAATTATGAAAATAATTATTAAATTCAAGTATATAATATTCATTTTCAAACCCTGGTCAAGACTACCAAAGTACTCCCATGACATGAAAGTGATAGTACAAGCTTGTATGAAATAAGATAGTGTGTGAGTCAAAACCAATGAAAGAAGAGTGAATATGTTTGCATAAGGAGATAAGAGGAAGATTTAAATGGATTTTATGTCTTAAAATAACAAAATTAATGATAAAATAACTTCAAAATACCTCTACACCTCATGAATAACCATCTATATTAGTGATAACATATAGTCATCATAAGGATTCTTGAGGGGATACACTATATTATGCACTGAATAAAGTTGAAAGATAAATAATGGAGGATTAAAAAATTTAAAGGATTAGTTTAATTTCATATTCAACATGTTCAAGCTCAAACCAAGGTAAAAATGAATAAAACTCAATTTTAGGACTTAAAAGGAGGTAGCCTATTGGTAAGTTGAGGGAAAAATCACCTAAAGGCCATTATAAGAAGAATCTAAACATGAAACTTGGTAGGATTTATCCTCATGAATTGTTATACCTATACATAATATTTATAAGTTCAATCTAAGAGGGGAACCATTAACTATTTTTACATGGTCACCTACCTATCTAATCACAGTCAAAGTTAGAGTAAGTAGACTTTTTAAGGTGCATATAGGTGTGATAAAGGGTATCAACTTCATTAAAGTGTTTTATAAGAATTAGAGGGTTTTTTTAAATATTCAAAAAACTTTTTATAGGTGATCACGCTCTATATTCTATGCAAACCATGCCCGTGAAGGTTAAAATAAGCAAACAAGCCTATGTACTATGTTAAGAGTGATGAAATCCATGTGAGTTTAGTGTGATTCAAGAGATAAAATATATTTTTTAAGATTAAGGTAGAGTGATAATGACATGTAGGAACTTCATGATGCATAATAGCTTAGTTTAGCAAGGAAAAGTCATCATACTTAGTGATCAAGGGTTATATAAGCTCAAAAGCAAAGAAACACTACAAGAAATCATAAAGGCATCAAGACCAAATGAATATTGAGAAGAAAAAGGAGGTAAAAATGGATGAAAATGAATGTAAACAATGTGTTTTTGGATCCATATCATCATATAGGTATCTCAAGAACAAAACTTAGATTTGGCCAAAATAAGCCTAGAAACCACTTTTAGGCCTAGAAGGTTTATGCCTCCTGAAGGCACTTGCAACAATATAATGAAAGATGAAACCTAAAAAAGGAATTATGAGAAGGTAAAGTTAATAAATGAGGTACTATAATCAGTAAAATACAATGAAATAGCCATTTTTTGTATGAAGGAGTAGTTCAAACTACTGCAATCTAAGACACCCATTCAAACCACCTATTGAAGTGCTCATATCTTTCACTAAAAGGGGCATTTAGACAAATGATATTAGAATTATTTTATGAACCATATGAAATTATAATTAATCAAGGATTGATTTTGGTTGAGGGGTTGAGTTTTATGAAAAATACTAATTGCACAAGCTTATCCAGAATACAAAAAAACCCTTTAGCCAAACTTCATTACATACATATCTTTGCACACCATTTTCATGGGAACCAAATATTATAATGGAATTCAATGGAGTATATACAGTAAATGTCAATTTAAATATTTTTTTCTTTGGAGGTCTATGCTTTATGAACCATCATGAAGAAGGTTCACCTCCAAAACCCTCCCAAACCCTCATAAGGACTAGTTTTCAGAAAAGTCAATTTTATTGCAATCAAAACCTCATGAATCATAATATAAAATATTAAAACATAAATTAAAATTAGAGAAGGTCCTGTAAATGGTAATTTTTTGTATGTAATTATATGGACATGGGAGAAAATAGAATTTTTTGAATAAAAAGTGTTGAATGGAAAGGTACAAGGTAGTTTAATGGATTCCAATCCATGGAGAGTGAAGTTTGGAAATTTTTATTTCTCCTAAAATAACTATATGATAAAAACCATGTCTATAAATTCTTCTATGAGCTCATTCAAATCAGCTAGTCTACAAAAATTCAAGGCAGATTAACCTAGTCAAATACTTTGACTAAGTTACAGGTGTTTCTTCATCAAAAGGGGTTATTTCATGATATGAGGAATTGTTATAGGTATAATAATCAACATTTTTTCAGTTTTTAAAGGTTTCATTCAGGTTTCCAAGATCCATCAATTTAAATAAGTTAGGCTACTAGGCCTAATTGGCCTAGTATGCCTATTTAGTTAATCCAATGAACTGTAAAATGAATATTTAAGCTATAAAATGAGTTCATATGGAGTTTTCACACCAAATATATACTATTCATGTATAAATTACATGAAATTTTTTTCTTGAAGTGATAATTAATTCAAATTAGGACTAAAGAAGGAGTTGACTAGTCTTATGTGCCAACCATGAGTTAACTGATCATTGACTAGCAATCAATGCATGTTTCAAGTCTTCATGAAAAAAAAACATTAACATATCTTCATCTAATTTTAAGTGGAGTTATTTTCCAAATTATGGCATTTAAAGTATACAAAATGAGTTGATCAAGTAAATATGGCCTACCACCTCATTCCAATGCAAAGGAGCTCATGTAAGGAACATGTAAGGCATTTGACATAAAACAGATGTGATGAAAGACTTTTGATATATATTGTAACTAAAATTATACTTGAGTTGAATGTTGACTTCACCTTATATTCTCTCTTTTATTCCACTCTCTTGGTTAGTTATCTTCTCATTTTTCTATATATTTAAACTTTCAAGCCTGTTTTCAAGATTTCTCTCTTGGGCAATGATGAAACTCTACCAAGATTGAGATTTGTAAACCTATTGAGTGAATAAAATTAATATTTTTATATTCCTATATACAATTTATTGTTATTATGTTAGTTTTATTTTCACATGTGGTAGTATTTTCTCCCTTGGTAGGTCTTCATCTCACCTAGTTTCTAGTATGTCATCTTATATAGGTCATATATAGTGTTTGATGTTAAATGATTGATATAAAAAAGGATATATTGATTGTTTAGTGCCTTGAATCAGGAATATTCCATCATTACCCTCATGTTTGACCACTTGATGAAAACTTTATATGAAACATTATTTCATAAGGATACTTTGGAGTTGTAAAATTCATTGATTTCATTGCTTATTAGTGTTCTTAAAGTTCAAATAAAGTGGATGAACAAGAAATAAAAGTGTATCACCATCATTAGTATAGGATTTCCACTTTTAAATAATCCTTCTAACCCTTTTAATCCCAAAAATAATAGTATATTTTAGTAAACTGAGTAAAGTGATATATTTAGAGGAGCTAGCCTAACAAATCTAGAGGTCTGGTCTAATTATAGGTGTCCCACACATTAGACCATTCCAATGTTAGTCTAGGTTTGAAGGAGATTAGATTAATCTACCTTAATCAAGGTACAATCTGGTTTTTTAATAAGAAGTCTGATGGAGACTTATCCCCTATGTCTATGGCTCTGATTAAGACCTCATCCTTGTTTTCAAAAAAGTTATGATCAAACAAATAAGGGTCATATGATGATGGCATTATAACATAGTATGGTTATTTTTGGACTTGTTCAATGACCAAAGGTATGCTATTTATTTATTATTTCATTTACTCTTGGTCCTACTCTAAGTATGTAGGTGTGTTGACCAAATAGTGGGCTAAAATATCTTGGCTTTGTTTCCCTTATTGAGTATTGTAAGGTGGATAAGGATCCATCTCACAAATGACATCATCTCCATAGGGTTCTTGAACAAATTATTCTTATGCGACCACATTACTATACCCTATATTATACATGATGTGATTATAAGTATAGTGAGACATGTTTGAATCAGTGGTGAATGTTTCATGATAAAAGGGGTTAAAGTTATAAAACATTTGCAATGCAATTTCTAAAAAGACAAAAGTTTTAAAACTCAATCTAACTTTGTCAAAGGATGAATATGTATCTCCAAAAATTTCTATGAAAAAACTTTGTATAAAACAAACTAATATCAAATGTCTAATATTTAAATCTATCACACAAAAAGGTCAAGTGGATGAACTAAAATCAAAATGCTAGACTCTAGGGTCAAAGTGTTCCAAACAAGTCTAATCGAGAAAAATAAATATTGCTAGGTATTTTGTCCAAATGTGGCATCAAAAGATAGGCTTAAACAAAGGCATGTGCTAGTAATTTTGGAAAAATAAACACAAAATCTAGACTTAAAAATAAGGTGTGATATTTAATCTAACAAATCTGAAACACTTTGGCATAAACTAGGCATTCAACTTTAGACATAGAATTGGTCAATTGGTATAAGGCATAAAATAAAAGGTATTTATGGATAGACTATTTTTTCCCAAATCTAAGCAAAAAGAATGATTTTCAAAGTGGATAAAGAATTAACCTAAGTTACACAACCAAAAAGACAAAGCTTAGTGTCTAAGCCCAAATTACACTAGGTATAAATAGAAATCAATCAATGTTTGGACTTGAACTTGTTAAAGTTAATTGATAAATCAACTTAGGAAAACTAGGCTTCTTTTAACAAATAAAAATCTATATAAAATTGAATGACATAACTATACTAGGAAAAGATCCAAAATTCACACATGGCTTGATTTTGAAATCAAAACTAGGCACAAGGAAAACAAGTCTATGAAATGATTTGAATAACGTAACAATATTATCATAATCTAAAGATGTAATAAATGGTACATTTAAGGAGTCTAAAGCATAAAAATTGAAATGAATTAGGTAGTGTAATGTTATGCTTGTCAATCAAGTGACACACACACAAATATTTTATCAAAATACTAAGGCAAAGGCATGTAATAAAAATAGCCAGTGTAATGCCTCTTAAACAAAGGAGTGATGTATGAACAAAACTAATTTTAACGTGGCATAACAAATAAAAATATATATTAGACTCAAAAATCATGTAATAAAGGATAAAATGACATAGACACCTAAGTATAACATCTTAGATTCTAAAATTGACAAGGTTACATCATAATAATAAATTCCATCTATATACTTGATCTTGGGAGAATTTTAAGTGTTAATCCAAAAATAAAAACATATGAAGTAGTAAGGTTTTTACACCCCCTTCTCCCAAGATATTGTATAGCGATATGGAAATTTAGGTTACTTTCCCTACATCAATAATATGTCCATGGCAAGTGGGTCTTTTATTAAAATTTTTAGACTATCTATGTTATAGTAAAGTGTGTCACTTAAGTATGCATGGTGATATATCATGCATGCAAATTTTGTTATCAGGTATTTATAACATTAACAGAGTTAGGTGTAATGGGATCAAGGTCTAGCACACAACATTTAAACACACTAATGTGCTGACATCAATTCACATAAGGTATAACCTTATGCTCTCACCCAAAGCATGGTATTGAAGGGACCAAGTCCATGTTGGGTTAGTTGTATCATGTTTCATCCAAAGGTTATGATTGTTTAAGGGGTTCACAGGGTTGTCTAGCACATGCTCAAGTAGAGGGGGGTCAAATAATTATCAGTGCATGTAGGATAATGAGTCTAAATGGGCATGTCCATTCATCTTGAGGTTGTTAGCTGGTGTAGCATTAGCATGAGGACTCTTCATGGTGGTTAAGGGAGCTAAGTGGTGAAAAGGTGCCACTTACTACCAAGGTTGGCTCCCATCTCATCAAAAGAATATATAAATATAGAAAACCACAACCATTCTACAATAATTTATCATAAAGCAACAATAATTTATATTTATTTATTGTTATTTTATTCTATTATAATAACTAGTAATAGCCTTCACTACTCAATTCTAATTATACTTATGCTAGAGGCTCATAGATGAGCATGACTTACATTTTCTATTTGGCATTCAAAAATCTTATTCCTAGAATCACTCTTCAATTTGTCAAAGCTTTGTTGAAAAATTATGTCATCCTTCTTTGCTCTTAGAGGTCACATTTAAATAGGCATTGGCCACTCCTCTTACTGACTAGATAGGCAAATGCTAAAGGATGAGTAGGTGAGAGCTTGTTAGCTCTATTATGACATATAGGAAAACTAGGTGCATGCCAAGTTGTTAGTCATGGTAGTTCACCTATTTACTCCACTACTTAAACCGTCATTCTCATTAAACCCTAGGCCATCATGTGTAAGACTGGGCATGTATGCCTTGAGGCTTGCAACATTCTTTAACCATTGGCTAGCTAGTATGGGAACTCTAAGAGTCGATCTATTCAGTGCTAAGGTGTACAAAAAGGGGTCCTTCACTTCCTCCAAGGGTCTCCACACATTTTGATGTGTCTTAGCTAGCATGAGACCAAGTATTAAAAGAAAATGACCCCAACATCATCCCATACAAAATTTCTAGTCCACCCTAGACTATTCCTAAACTGCATTAGGTGCACAAAATTTGGGAACACCCTACTATAAATCCTCTTAAATCCTTGGATGGAACCCTTAAAATATTTAATGACACCATACACTTTTACAAATGCTACTTCTAAAGTAAGTACATCTATGATTTCCAATTCCTTTTTGAAGCCTTCCAACCTTTCCTTTACCCTTCTCACCCCTCCATCCAAGAGTTTGCCATACTCACTAGCCTTTGTCTAGAAGGCATGAAATACTACCTCTAGGTCTTACTCTTTTGTTTTTAGCTGGGCACTGAAGGAGTTGACTTGAGTCATCACCTACATGCACTCAATCCTTGAAATCATGAAGGAGTGTTGGAGCAAGGCATCCTTCTCCCCCTTTATCTACTTGAGATGTACGTCAATGATCTCAACCTATCACATAAAGTTATAGAAAATGGTATCTACTTCTTTAGTGCCTCCTTCAAGCTTAGTGAAGAGGTCTTCAACCACTTCCATTTTCTTTCCCAGTTCACCCCTTATAGCCTCATAGAGGTCTTTCTTATCCTCCAGCACTAGATTTAGCCCAGGGATCATCCACTCAATGAGTGTATAGGTGTAGTTGACTGCCTTCATGCTAGATTAGTTGATGTTGTCTTAGAGGGAGGGATATGCTTAATCAATGTGCTCAATTAGTTGTTAGACCTTGAGTTTCATTTCCTCAAAATATTTCTCCATGTCTATAAAAAATTTCCTCTAGTTACTATCATGAACATCATTGATGATGTTCATTCATGCCATAGAGGTTGCCAAATTGATCAAAGTATTAGCTGAGCACACGAGGTTCATGTCACGGGGGTTTATTAGATGGTAGTCATGTCCCTCTTTAGGATTTTTGGTATGTTAGATGACTTTTAAAATGACCTTAAACTCTAGCTCATTCATGTAACATTCCATGTCCTATGAAACTTGGTGGTGCATAAGGGTTGTGGTGGTTCTTGGAGACATGCACTTTATCATATAAAATTCATCATCCTCATTGAACCCCATCTTCACTTTCTCATATTTTTTGTACTCAACCTCTACTTTTTCTCTGAGCTCTTCTTATTCACTAACACTGGTACCAATCCCTATTTTTTCAACTCTCTCTTCTTCTTCTTCACTAGCATTGGTGCCAGTCCCTATTTCTTCCATTTTATCTTATTTCTCCTCTCCTTCCTCTCTAGTGCTAGGCTCATCATATTTATATTATTGTGGGGTTTCTTTAGTGAACTTTTCCCCCTTTTCCCCTTCCTAGTATGGTACCTCTTCCTATGCTTGATTTTTTAAGGTACCAACATCACCTTTTTACTCTCTAAGCACCCCCTTAAGGCTATGGTGCATCTTCTATATGGATTATTTGTCTACTTGGGTATTAGAATTGAGCATTACTTTGGCTACTTATTTCTTGGACTCAATGCCAGTATAACCCATTTTTATTTCTTGTTCCTTTAACATGTGTACCTTTTCCTCTTAGGCCACTTTTGCTTCCCATTCAATATTTTAGGCGCATTCTGCTTGTGCCTTCTCCATCCTTTCTTCTTTCTTGGCCTTCCCTTCCATGGCCTTTATTTTCACTACTTTTGTGGCACACTTTTCTTCCCTCTTTTTAACTTCTTCAACCTTGAGAAAATCAATTTTGGCTTGGGTTAGGCTTGAGGCCCTCAACTCTTTGTGCCTCTAGTATAAGGAAAGTGCTGCATTAATGTGGCCTTAGTCTAGGCTAATTTCTCTCCATTTTTTTAATATCCCTTCCTCTTTATTACATGTACTAGAGGAATTTGCTTCTTCAGGTACTTTTCCTACTCTACTCATTTCTTCCCTTCACGCCCTATGCATTACTTCACATTTTTGCTCCTCTACCTCTACCATTTGGATAAACCCAATGGGCACCCCTACCTTGGCCATTTCCTCTTTCTTCTCCCTTAATTACCATACTCTTGTGGCCTCAAACTCATATGAGCCAAGTCTCCTTAGCCTATGCCTTGGTTTTTTTGGTTGCACATGTGGAGGAGGTAAAGGGGATTGTTCACTAAGGGATGACTCTACATCCTCAGGCATAATTTAAGTGCCTTGTCCCTATTATTCCTCTTATAATTACTCTTCTAATGTGTCTTATTCTATTATATGGGAAGGGGCCTTCTCTTTCTTTTTTCCCTTTGGGATTGCAGGGGCTTGAGATGCAAAGCACACATGCTTCTAGTGTGATTCTATCACTAAGGATTCCCATTATGAAGCTATCATTAGCTTCAACCTCTACTCTTTATATTCCAACATCTCCCCCTCTTCTTTGTGGGGATATTATTCTTTTCTTTGGGTGTGGGGGTTCCTTCCTTCCCAATTAGGACTGGGGGGTCTCTTCATTTTTGAGTGTTAGGCCCTACACTATCATCCTTTTTTGTGGCTTCATAACATAATACAGTCTATGGATAAAGATAAGGATCATTACCTCCTAAATACAATCAATATATATTCAATTTGAGGCATATTCTTCATCTTCTATTACACCTCCATCTTTGCAAGGAAATTTGTGCCTCATTCACTGGATTTCTATGTCTAGCTCTTGGATTGTGATGTCAAGGTTTTGCACATTAGGGATTCTATTGAGTTCATCCCTAAATAACTCAGTCAAGAAGGTGAAGGGAAGCTTTAACCATCCTAAATTATTCTTTTCCTTGAGTGCTAGATGGATGATGTAGTAGTGTTGTATGATAGTGAAGGTCACCATTAGAAACATGCTCATTGGGATCCCTTGTAAGATGCACCACTCTAACCCAAAGTACTCTATGTATTACTCATACCAATTTAGCATGTAGGTCTTGTAATTGTAACTAAAGGCCATGGGTCAGGTGAAGTCTTTATATTTATATCATAGGATTTTAGAGTGTTTTGGAAACACCCATAAGTCATCTCCTACATCATCAAGGATCTTGATCTCTTCTATGACTATCAAGATGAGGATGAATCCCCATCTAAATGTCCCCTTCATGTTGTGGCACTCTATCAAATTCTTGGTCATCTCTATGGTGATGAACTATGTTATGTTAAAATTTACCCCTATGTTATGCGATATATTAGGTAGAGGTATGCCTTGGACACATCAATCCATCTCCCTCCTAGGCATAGTTTTGATCTTACTAGTTGCATCACTACCCTTGTGCCTAGGTCCTCACACTTGATGATGGGGAAAGTGTATCCAGCCTTGAATTAATTGAGGAGATTTATGATGTGCTCCACCTCCTCATCATCACCCATCAACTGATGGATATCTTTTTTGAATTCTAGTATTTTGATTATCTTATTGATCAAGCACATGGATATCATCATGGGCCACCTTACGAAGTACACATGATATTAATGTACATGTGAGAGGAGGAACTTAATAATATTCTCTAGATTTTTAAAATAGGGTAACTCATACAGTTGAGTTGTGTTAAAATCCTTCAATCTATCTCTATTTGAAATGACAAAAATTGCATCTCCCTCTGGGGTCTTATACCCAGTGTCCACCATCTAATATTATATCAAGTCTTGAAAGTGACATGATATCTAGTGGTTGTAATCATGTATCTGACATGCATGGATGAATGAGCACCAAGTTTCACCCACCGATACTTTGATTAGGAACTTCATGTGTTGGTAGGATATATTGGTCAATGCTTTGGCTTCCACCATCATAATGTCGATTGCTTCTATTGCTTGTGCCCTTATCTTAGTGGTAGCTACTTCATCTTATATTTGAACCCACTTGGGTTTGAGTCACATCTCTTCATATCTTGATTCCTTCTAATTATTTTTTATTCTAAATACATTGGTGTTGAAGCATGGGAGGTGTGACTTACCAAAACCCTTAATTTTGGCTTCACATGAGTTACCTATCCAAGCTTCTCTAGCCATTAATGGTGGCCCAAAATCTATTTTGGTTTACCTTCTCTGATATTGCTTTGCTACACCTCTTCACTCATGATTCACTTCTCATTCTAGTTTGTTACACCAATTCCTCACTTGATACACTATTTGTTCTATGATACTTCACTCTTTTGGGGTCATTTGACTCTGGTTCTTGGTTAATTTAGCATGTGTTTTTAACCTTATTCATTCACCATTCACCCTATTTATAGCTAGGTATGTCACCCACCATTATTAATGCCACTAGCTAGACTTGACTGATGCATTTCTCAAGGGATTGTTTGATATTTGAGAATTTTATGTCCTATCTACATTAACTATGTATCTTTGTTCTAGCATTAGATTAATTATTTCTACCAGTTTTTTAATTATGTTACATATTTTTTCAAATGATCACTTCTCATTTTTCCTAGATGGACACCAACTATCCTCGATGAACTCTTTCTATGAGTCTCTCTAATGTGACCTTCACCTCTCTTGTGGTAACCTAGGTGCAACACCTCACACACATGCAATTTAGCCTCCTTGATTCCACTTCTTCTAGCCACACTCCTCTTTTATCATGCTCCTTTGTCTTATTCAATTTTTCTCATATGCCATCTTGCCTTGGCATATCCCCACCCCATACAAATTCCTTGCATTATCCCTCTAACACTTGGTATCTTCATCTGCTTTATGCATGTTATAAGGAGTACATATTCTTGCCTATCTTACACTCAATGTATTTGAGCATCTTCTCTTCTCATCTTACATCTAGCATTGTTGAACATCATCTTATCTAGGTTTTCACCCAACTTAGTTGAGCATCTTTTCTTTTGTTGGTCTTGTAGTGTTTTAGCATATTCAAGGGTGCCTATTTCCATCTCATCATGCACCTCTTGCATGGATGCTTATTTTTCTATGAGTACTTGATTTATAGTCTTCACACACCCATAACTTATGTATTTCACCTCATGCACTTATATCATAAGTGCTTGACTCAATTGATTATATTTATACATGGAGCAGTAAAACATAGGGATCTATGTGACCATCTCATTCCACTTATTGCCTATATTCACAACAAGAAGCAAATAAATTAAAGAATAACATGGTTTTACTCATGCCAAACCTTATTTTGGTTAGCTCAATTCATATTGACTATTGACCAAAGATTTAGAGTATCTTTGGTGTGAACACCACCCTATTTTTGGTAAGGCTTTAATCGGTTGCCATTGAAATGCCCTTAAAGAATCTCACCAACCAATATACACAATTTGCATGTGCCTACTAAAATGTGCTAGATGACATAGGGACCCATCCATAGAATCTACAACTTACCTAGGTGCCAAAAGTATTTGGAGTCATACAATAAGACTAGGGCTATTTTAGTTAGCACCTTATATTGATATGCTTGTCATGCCACTTCTTTTGGCATGCCTTCTCAACTTGATGACCCAACTTTGCCCAAGCACACTTCTCATCCAAATGATCCAATTCTTCTAGCCTTTCACTCAAATATTCCTATTCGTCAAGGTATCTAACTCACACAATGTGCAAGGAAGGTACTAAAAACTTTAGGGGTAGAACTACTTGTGCACCAAACACTAGTTATAATGGTGTGGCCTTGTTCAGGTACTTATGTGTCATGTGGTAGGCCTATAGTACTACAAAGACATGATCATTTTATTCCTTATGACCTAAATTACATATATTGGTGAGGCACATTCCAAGGATCCTATTGAAGGCTTCAGTCGTGTTGTTGGCCTAGAGATTATTTGGGGTGGTCTTGTGGTGCACCACCATGTATTCCATCAAAAGGATGCACGCCATCTCATTGATGAAATGATTTCCCTTATTGCTAGTTAGACTTAATGGGCACCCATATCAGCTAATGTTCTCCTAGATGAATCACATAACTATTTTGGTTGTGTATTTTTTGGTCAACACTAACTTAATCCACTTAGTGAAATGGTCAGTTATCACAAGGATATATCTGGCCCCTATGCATTATGTTTCAAGGTTTATTGGCCCTACAATGTCAATGGTCCATTTCTAAAATGGCACCTAGGATAGAATAGGGATGATAGGCATCTCATCCTAATGGTTTAACTTTTCAATGCATTGGCATATATCACATGCCTATGCATATTCCTTGGCATCACTGAACAAGCTTGGCCACCACAACCTTGATTATAAAATCTTTCACACCATTATGTTTATGGTGAAATATCCTCCATCTATCCCTTCATGTGATTCTTAAAGGATGGATTCCCACTTATGTTCAAAAACAAACTGGTGCAAGACCTTATCCCTACTTATCTTGTATAGCTCCCCCTCAATGAGTTGTAAGGTGGAGGTGTGGTTAACAAGCTACTTCTTCTCTTTAGAGTAGAGTGTTTATGGTTCCTGTCTTGAGGTTAGAATAAAAAATATTTTCCAAGTCTTTAGGAAAATGATGAACTTGGTATAGCTATGCATCTAGCATATCATCTTCAATTGGCACCACTATATTGCCAAAATTGATGTGGGGCAAGTGGTCTGGCCCCAAATTCTATTTTCTAGGTTTAACCATGATTGAAAATTGAAGCTCCTAAAAGAGGACAATGCATCTACAAATGCACCCATGAAAAATAAGTTTGTTTATGAGGTATTTTAGCACCTCATGATCAGTTAATAAATTGAATGGGATTACTAGCAAATATTTTCTAAATTTCTATAGGGCATAGAACATTGCTAGTGCTTCATGCTTAGTGGTGGTATAGTTCTACTCAACCTACATTAGCTTTTTACTTGTGAATTAAATGGCATGGTCTATGTTACCTTTGCCTAGATATGCCAAAATGGCACTAATGGTTGATCCTGATGCATCAATGTGGATGTGAAAAAGAGTCATCCAATAGATAAACTAAAGTATTGATGCACTCACCAATTTTAACTTCAAAGTGTTAAATGCCTCTTCTTATGCCTCTCCCTAGTAGAATAGGCCATCTTTACATAAATTTTCGTCTAGAGGCATGATGATTTTTGTGTATCTTGTTATGAACTTCATATAGTAGCTGAAATGGCCTAGGAAGGCACAAACATCATTCCATGTGGAAGTGGTCTGTAGTTGGATGATTATTGCAATCTTCATCAGATCAATGAGAAAATCATCCTTGTAGATGATGTGCCCAAGTAGTGTGCTAAATAGGGTGGTGAAGATGCACTTCTTTAGATTTAATGATATCTAGAGCTATCTACACCTTTTGAACAAAATGTGTAAGTTGTCATGGTGGTCTCTTACAAGACCATACATAGTCTAATTGTCTAGATATATTTGGAGGGACTTATAGATGAAGTCCTTGAAAGTGGTGACTACTACTCTGGATAATACAACTAGCATGTTTTTGAGACTAAAAGGCATCATGTTGTAAGTGAAATAAACCCATTAAATTAAAAATGTGCTTTTGGGCCTATCCTCCTCTTCTATCTGTATCTGATGCTAACCTAAGAACCCATCAGTAAAAGTGTATATTTTGTAACATATGACCCCATCCAAGACTTCATCAGTGAAAGGTTTTGGGAAAGGGTCATTGATGTAAGTGTAATTAAATATCCTATAATTGATGTAGATTCATATGTACCCATCCTTTTTGATGTTGATAACCATCGGACTCACCCACTCTAATTCCTACACTGGGTAGATGACACCAATGGCCAATATCCCATCAATCTCTACTTTTACCTTGACATGAAGATTGTGGTTCATCTAATAGGGGAACTTCTTGATTGGTATTATGTTGTCTACTAATTTTATGGTCATCTTTCCTAATGAAGTGTGGGTTCCCTTCATTTACTTATAGCTACATAAGAAGAGATCTTGAAATTCCCTTAAGAGGTTGATGATGCACACGATCTCTACCTCAGACTAATATGTACCTATGGTGGCCATCCTGGTCTCACCTTTGACATTGATGTCTACTTGGGTGGTCTTGAGGGGTGCATGATAGGGTTCATTTATCTCATATTGGGATTATTATACCTACTTTGTTCCCCCTATCATCTTAACTTAGAGGTGCATTGGGTCTCTATCATCTAAAGATTTATCATCAATGAGGTGCACTAGCTTTTGCTTACCTACCAAAGCCCTCCAATTGTGATCCTTCTAGGTCTCATCATCTTCTTCACTAAAGTAATTGTGGAGTGTCATTTTTTCAAAGAAAATTAGAAGCACCAGTCTTTTTTCCCTGACCATCTCTTTCAAGCACTCCTCTAAGATAGTTGTGTCCTCAAACATAGCTTGGTAAATCACTTATAGCAGCTCAAGTAATTCATGGTTGTATGAAGAGATGGAGAAAGTATGCACAAACTTATCCTTAAGTGCATCCTAATTTATTGTTTCTTGGTGTCTCTCATTCATGATGTACTATGCTCACACCCATGTATTCAAATTTATATAGAAGGCATGTACCCACAAGCCTCATGGTGCATTTTCTCTATAGATCACCCAAGTCTCTTCACAAAGCCAAATGTGCACAATTAGGTTAGATTTTCAACTGTAGGGAGGTATGTCAAGATTCTTGTTGATCTACAATTTGGTGCACATATCTACCTTCACATCCCACCAAGTGGCCAAGCTAGTTTATATGTGGCCCACCAACATGTTATAGTACTCTTCAGTGTGTAAAATAATGCACCCAACTGATCAAATTCTTTTGGGATGCAAGCTTCAATATCTTACACATACTTTTCAATAAGCTAGCTTCTTTCATACTTAAGAAGTGTTGTGAGATTTCCATTGCTGAGCCAACAATCTCTTTCTTTTCTTCTTGGTGTAGGGAGTCAACTTCTTCTAGGGTCATGAAATTCTTATCAAGCCTATGCCAAATAGTCTAGGTCTAGCTTTGCACACTAGGTGGCATCTGTACCTAGTGACCTCATAATATTCTTTGACCTAATGTTTACAAGATATGTCCATTATATCCAAGGATGATTGGCAATCTTCCCAAGTGAGCAACCCTTGTTCATTAGGATTGAGACTCTCAGTGCCCTATGCCATGATGCTATAAATGTGGTTAAACTCATCCTCAAGTTTAACACTCTTAACATAAGGTGGACCTTGGTCACTTGAGAGAGGTATCACCACCCTCTCCTTGTTATTTTCAAAGGTCATATATTGCTTCTAGAAGAATATATTAGATTTTTTTACATAGCACCATGGCTTTCCTAAGAATTTTAGGTAGTTTTCCTCCTTTGTTATCTCTATGACCTTGAAGTCAGCTTGGAACTCAATGCCATGATGTCCACTATGACACTCTTTAGGATTCCTATGGGTTACACTCAGGGATTATTCACCATGAATGTGTGTGGTGATGTTCTCAAGGGTTGCCTCTCCATCTTCTTTTAGTAATTTTTAGTCAAGATATTGACCCTACACCTATGTCAACTAGTACTTCACAAAATAATCACCCATTGATGGTGGTGTATATTAGTAATTCCTATTCATACTCAATGTTTTGAGTATGCCTTACTTCTTACATCCACTCCATATGTGGTGTTATAATCTCTATTACCTATGGGATGGCTTCTCATGCTAGTAATTTATCTACATGACTTAGAAGAAAGCCTTTCAATAGGGGCAATACCCCTTCCATCTATAAGAGGTGAAAGATCTTGATCAACACCTAGACTTTAGCCTCATACTAATCTTTCCTTCTACATGTCATGGTGGTTTATGCTTCCAAATTTCTATCCAACTAGATTTTTCCCTATAGGTCTTGTATCATGGTTGTCACTTACTATAGGATGTCATTTTGGTGCATAAAATCTATATATGGTGCTAATTTTGGATCAATCTATGTTATGTGCTCGATGTAGCTTGACTCATCATATTATATGCATAGGTCTTGGTTTGGCATGGTGGGTAGTTGAGTGGTGTGACCTCTTTGTATCATGATATATACCTTTGAAGGACATTTAGGAATATACTATGGCTTGGGGGCCCATCTTCCTTCTTTATAATTACATCGTACCATAGCATCTTTTCTATCTATACTAGGCCAACCTTGTGTCAACTTTTTATAGAGAACTAGGTAGTCTTCAACTATATGTGGGCCTCAATAATACCCATATGTTGGTTGTGTGGGATAGTCACATTGATAATTATCAATAAATCCACACTTATAAAAATATCATGGTGGGAATATCCCTCCACCACATCCACCTCCTTGACCTTGTGCTCCTCTTTGGTTTTCATAATCCATATTACTTTATCGATAGCTATTATTCCCTTAGCCTGTCTAGCCACTACCTAAAGTTATAGCTTACCTTACACCTTTATTCATGTTTTGGTGCATCTCATTGATGACTCTATAGTATTCCATCATGTGTTTAGGTATCACACATCTTTGATTAAACTATAGTATTTACTTGACTAGCACACTATAATAGGGGATAGTTTTGGGAGTCATGCACTCCATGGTAAACCTCATAGTTGGGAAGTATTTTGTGGACATTATTGTACATGTAGTTATTCTTGTTTGCCCCTCTATCTTGAATTTAGTGTACCATATCCCAATATGAGATTCATGTGCCTATCTAGTAATAAGCTTTTGTAACTGAGAGGCCATCGACACAATCTATGCTTCCATGAAGGGAACAATCCAACTACCAGCACTTCCTATTACCTCATCCCAAAGCATGGATTCAAGTGATTCATAGGTTTTTGTGAAGGTCTTCATGAATATAACCCTTTATAATAGCACTAAAAACCCCCCAATAAACCATTACATGTGTTAGGATGGGTGGTTATCATAAAGATGATTGGAGAGGAGAGTCTTGAACTATGCATCATACAAACACAGCTTTTAGTTAACCCTTGACTAATCTCCTTGAGCACCATGATGCTCTATTATTTGAAATAAATAATTTCAAACTCTTTCAAGAATTCTTCCTTCAATATGTCATATCCAACCATAGCTTGGTTCAGATCAAACTTATGATACCAAGTATGGGCATGATCTAGTAGGGTTATCACAAACTATGTTGTCTTATGCTTAGGATGAGTAATTCCTTAAGCATGCCACTATAATTCACACTTCATCACATGATTTAAATATTTTTCAACTTCATGATGCTCAAGTAGATGCATGGCCATCTCATAGTATATCTATTAGGGTGGTGTCATGGTATTTTATAGTGCCTATCCTCCTTGTGTCTATGTAAGGGGTGGTCCCCCAATACCCCCACTGGTAGGGTTTATCATTAACCCTAATGGAGGAGGTTGTACCATAGATATTAATGGTATAACTCTACTCAATGGTGATGTTTTACTACTTACTATGAGTTGTTTCTTGGTTGGAATGGTTGGCATTCCTTGCATGAGAATATTTGCACTTGTGTTCATGGCACTTAGACTAGTGCCTACTTGGTCAATCGTATTATTACTTATCTCTTCATATAGGATCACTTGTTCAACCACAAATCCTTGATCCAAAATCTTGGTCCAATCATAGTTGATTAAAGTAACATATTTAGTTACCATTCTTCTATTATCAAGGGGGAATCTAGTGCATGGGCTTGCATTTTAGGTGCAAAGGGGGTAGGTGCCTTTAGCACATCTCCAAGCACCTCATATTATAGTAACTTTATAAATATCATACCTATATATAGATTCTAACCACTTGCTTCTTCTTCTAGTTTAATGCACTATGGTCTCCCAAAATATCCTTCCTTATGCCCTTCTTGATTTCTATATGTACTCTTAGCCCTTCTAGGTTCTAGGTCTTCCATAATCCTTCATTTGTGATTATTGTATTTTAACCTCAAAATTTCTCAAGTGGCAAGTTATTGTTCCTCTTCCATGGCACCTTTCTTACACTTCCCCCTTCTTCCCCTCATGCTTGTCCATATGTGCAAGGACTTTTATCCTTCTATCCTTATGGTCTCTATCCTATAATCAACCATGAGCTTCTTTAGCTTGGTGTAGAGTCCTCTAATGAATGCACCATTTTATTCTCAAAGAAAATCATTCTCTACTTCTTCTAGACATAAAAAGTTTGACACTACAAAATCCAACATGTATCTATTCAAATTACCATCCCACCACTTGTCTATGGCATGTGTCCACACCTCATACAGGCTTTACAACCTCTCTGCATGCTCTGTGGTCCACTCAAGGTGTTGTCTATAATTTATTCATCTAGTATCAACATATGCAACCAACCATTTATATATGTGATTAGGTAGCTCATAGAAGAACACTTCATAAAATGGGTTGTATAGATAATTATATACCCATTTCCATAGCTTTTCTCCTATGCATGTAGGATGATTCAACATGAAGCAATCTTCAACTTGCTCTAGCCAATTCTTGATATTCTTGAGTGATAGTTAGAGCATCACTCTACTATAGCATATTATTAATGAAATTTAATATGTCTTGGAAATGAAACCAAAATATTATAGTAAAGTGTGTCACTTAAGTAGGTGCAGTGCTCGTTCATTCACACAACTCTAATTATCAAGTATTTCTAGGGTTATAGGAGATAAGTACAATGGGATCAAGGTTTGGTGCACAATATTTAAACACACTATAGGTTGACAATAATTTCACATAAGTATGAACATTACGTACTCACCCAAATCATGGTAGTGAAGAGACCAGGTCTATGTTGGGTTAGTTGCATCATATTTTTTCCAAGGGGTATGTAGGGTTTAAGGGGTTCATGAGGTTATCTGGCACATGCTCAAGTAGAGGGGGGTTAAATCCTTATTGATGCATATATGCCAATGAGGCCATATGGGGATGTCCATTCATATTGAGGTTGTTTGTTGGTGTAAAATTAGCTTGAGGGATCCTTATAGTGGTTAATGGAGCTAAGTGGCACCAAGGTGCCACTTACTACCAAGGTGGGGTCCCATCTCATCAATAGACTATATATAAAAAGAACACCATAACCATTCTACAATAATTTATTATAAAGTAATAACAATTTATATTCATTCATTACTATCTTGTTTTATTATAATAACTAGTAATAGCCTTCTCTAATTGATTCTAATTCTACTTATGCTAGAGGTTCATACATGAACATGGCTTACATTTTCTATTTGGCATTCAAAAATCTTATTCCTATAATCACTCTTCAATTCTCTAGAGATTCTCTATAAAACTCCATCATCCTTCTTTACTCTTGGAGTTTACCTTTAAATAAGTACTATCCACTCCTCTTGCTAACTAGATAGGCATATATTGATAGATAAGCAAGTGACAGCTTGTCAGATTCATTATGCCATATAGGAAAACTAGGTGCATGCTAGGTTGTTGGTCATGTCAATTTGCCTATTTACTCTACTACTTAAACCTTCATGCTCCTTGAGCCCTAAGCTACCACATATAGGACTAGGTAGGTATGCCTCAAGCCTTACAAATCTATTCAACTATTGGCTAGCTAGCATGGGGACTCTTAGAGTCAATCTAGTTAGTGCCAAGGTGTACAAAATTGGGTCCTTTACTTTCTCCTAGGGTCTCCATGCTTTGGGATGTGTCTTATCTAGTGTGGGACCAAGTCTTACCAAAAAGGACCCCCAATAGTCTAGATTGTCTCAAGTGTTGTTAACAATAGAATGCCTCATGTCAATTGAGTTCATACTAGATAACTTACTATGGAAGGTTTTATTACTTTTCATAGTGATTCCATCCATGTAATTCCTAGTAGAATCCCATAGTTAGTGAGACTTGACTTAGGTTTTTGTTATGATTGGAGAGGTTAGCCTCTCAACCCCTTGATAATCATACTATACATGCCCTAATTTATATACCCCACTATGGATTTTGATTGAAAAAAATTTTGGAGATGAATTACCATGTAAAATCTTCCTTAAATAACTCATCAAGAGGTTATGAACTCCTACTCACAAGCCAAGCTACATAAAATAAATAACCAAATGAAAAGACTTTAAAGGTTATGTTTAGATCACCCAAACCATACAAGTTTTGGGGAGATCCTCAACAAAATTATTTTTATACCTTGAAAAAAGGCAAAAATTTCAAGGAAGAATCACTTTTGGTCACCTGAGTTCCCTAAAAGGGATGGAGGAGATCATACATGCATCCTTCATTTATAGAAAATAAACAAGTATAAAATATCTCTCATAAAATAAACAATTGTTTACTATAATTCACCAAATGGAAGTGTTTGTGAACTTCTTGGCCCCTTGACCTTAGTTTCAAACTTGTAAAACATTCACAAAATGACTAAACATAAACATATAGATTCCTTTCAAGCACTAAAATGAAGTGTTCAAGACTTAACTAAATTTATTTTAGGCACCAAAATGAAATGTTCAAGACTTAGAACTTGAAAATTTGTGTCCTCTTTCCTTATTTGGTCCTAAAAATGTTAGAGGGTTTTGACCTTCCTTGAAGCACTTTCATGAATGAAAAAATAAGATTTGGAAACAAGCTCTCAGGTTTCTCTATTTTTGTTACACATAGATTGATGTCAGTTCATAAAGACCAATGTTGGTTATAAGAGAACTAATGTTGGTTAGAATGTAACCAATGCTGATTGATAAAAATTGATGTTGGTTACCTGTGAAACCTTAGGCAAAAACCATTTTTTCAAACAACACTTATTAGTCCCAAGTTAATATAATATCTCCAAAAAAATGTCTATATCCTGTAACAAAGTAGTTACATAGAGACTTGGCAAGATTTAAAATCATAAATGAAAACCTACAACTCTCAAGAAAACTTAAAAACCAAATTTCTCTATCATGTTCTACCCTACACAAGGACCAATTCCAGTTAGGAAAAAGTGATGCTAGTTATGTCAAATTGATATCAGTCTCTATGTAATACTAACATAGTAGAATACAAAAAATTAAAGTAAAAACTCAAAATTTTAAGATTATTAATAATTCATTTAAAAAACTAAGAGTTTCTCATTGGTCTCCTTGGTATGTGAGATGATGTTTATCCCATTGGGTGTGCCATTTGTGATCATAGGAATCCAACAAGGGAGGTTAGTGATATGTTAGTTTAAGCAATAAAAACTTAAATAAAAATACTAACTCTTAGACTTCAAGCCTATATCTTAGAGGTAAGCTTAGTAATAAAAGACAAATGAAAACACAACTAAAATGCAAAAGATAATGAATCCCTGACCTTCCTTGGGAGCTCTAAATGCATTGTTGAGTGGATTGATTAGCTTGTACATTAAATATTATTTGGAAATGGAGGTTATGTAGCTCCATCTCTCCTTTACACCATGGGTTGTGATATGGTTTGATGTAACTTGGATCAATATTTTGGCATTATAACCTTACTTGTTAGGCATTTATGCATTATAATGCTACTCTTCTCAAATATTTAAGGTCATTTTTGCATGATAACTTTTCACCAAAATAACTTAAAATTAAATAGGCAAAGCATTGTATTTATAGAAAATGGATTTAACCCCAACCCAAGGTGAGTTAAGGTGGAATTTAAACATTGAATGAGTTCAAACCTAACCTAGGTGAGTCATATATAACCCCAAGAGAGTTATTAGTTGTCAATTACTCATGATTTACAATAAATAGGCATGGGTCTCCAAAATGAGATATTTTACAATATTTACAAAGAGCTTGACAACTCAAAAATGTTATGATGAAAGGCTAGGATATTTTATTTTTTTGAATTTCCTTTTCTATTTATTCATTAATTACACATGAATAATTCAAATAGGAATTTAATTTGGTTTTGATTATTAATTAATTATAAATATCCATTTAGCTCTTTCAATATTTTATTTAAGTTTAGGTTCCCTATTTAATAGCTCGATAGGCCAAATTGATTGTTGTGATGTCACAAGATGCTTATGGATGAACCTGTGAGAGGTTATGGTTGCATATGGTAGGATACCCTAATTAGGGATGCTTCAAAATGATTTTGAGATTCCATTATTGATGCAAAATAAAATTGGTGATTTTCATTGATTCCTAGGATTAATTTGTAATGGTTGGTAAGAATGAATTTGAATTTTGATCAAAGGCCAGTTATGTCTAGTTTTAGGTGTCTACAATAGCCATCCTTTGAGGGAGTGGTTTTTTTTGTGTGTGTGTGTGTATTTTGAGATATTCTTTTTGAAGTAATTGTCCTTCAAGGAAGCATTCTAAGATTTTGATATGTGTGCGTGTGTGTAGATTTTACAATTATCCTTAGAGGGACTAGTCTATTATTTTTGCCTATTTTATAGATTCTTTTATTTACTTAGTTTTTCATCCCAATTTTATTATTTCTTTATGGATTGGCATAAGGCATCCCATAATAGTTCCCCAAAACTTTGTTGTAACAGATGATAATCTTATTCCCAAAATGAACTGCTGATGTGATAGGGATGAGTTTTAGGAAATAATGATTTGAATCTCCTTCCCATTATAGGTAGAGATTTTATAATTAGAGCATGCTACGAATAGATCTAGGGTATTCATTTTAAGTTTATAAATAGAAAATGATGCTAGATAACCACATGTCTCTATATATCATTATCTGGTATAAGAATGAAAGGGATATGGTTTTATCCTAATCAAACCAAAAAATAAAAGAAACCAAGTTGATCAAGGTGACTAGCAATTATTAATAGTGGAAAAAATTTAAATGCAATACATTAAGAGGCTCTCATTCTAATTTTCCATCAAGAGAGGCCAAAGTATGTGCCCCAAATCTATATTTATGGGTGATAATATATGTTCTGAACCAATTTGGAGAAAATTTTCCTTATTTTCTCTTTTCAATATTAGTGACACGTTGATTTTATTTTAAGACAAGGTTTCCAACATTAAATTTATGCTCTTTTAGATATTTATTATAGGAATGCTCTATTCATTGTTGATATACACAGAGATGGGAAATGGTATCCAATCGATGTTCATCCAAGAGTTCAAGTTGGGATAATCATTCTTAGCATAAGTCATTCTCAGAAATGAAGTCTTTAAGGGAGATATGAAGGGAAGAAATCTGAACCTCAAGAGGAAGTAGAAATTTAGTACCATAAACTAAAGATAAATGAGTAACACCCATAGGGGTTCAAATACTAGTTTGATAAGATTATAAGGCAAATAGAACATGAAGATTCTAATTTTTTATTGCTTCATTATGGAATTTAGTTAGGATTTTCATAAGAGTTTTATTGGATGCCTTAGCTTGTCCATTAGCTTGAGGATAGTAAGGGAAGGAGAAGCTTAGCTTAATGTTAAAAGAGTCATAAATCTCTTGAACCTTTTTGTTTTTAAAATATTTTCCATTATCTATGATGATCTTATGAGGAACACCAAAGTGAGAAATAATATGTTGATTAATTAATTCCATAATTTTGTCTATTTGGTTGAGATAAGAGGAATAACCTCCTCCAACTTAGTGAAATATTTAGTGATAGTAGTGATAAATCTATGATGATAGGAAGATCTAGGATTGATTTAACCTATAAGATCTATCCCCCACTGGGAAAATGGACAAAACTCATTTGCTACCTATAATGCATGACTATGAACATGTGATAGGTTGGGATGTTATTAAAACTTTACGTATTTCATAACGCACTCATAAAAATCCTAGTTTAAAGTGTGCCAATAGTAACCCAATAATAATATTCTCTTAGTGATGTTGTGGCCACTAAAATTTCCACCACATGACCCATCATGATCTTCTTTGATATCAAGGGTATCTTCATGGCTTTGGAGACAATAAAGAAGGATACTATCAAAACCATACATATATAAAACACCTACTAGTATTATAAAACATGTGATGTGATGTTGGAAATCCAACTTACCATTTATAGATAAATCTAGAGGAATAATCCCCCTTGTTAAATACTCAAATATCTACACGTACCAAAGATCCACTAGATTTTCCTCTACATTGTGGATGGAAGGAATAACAGTTTTGGTAAAATAAGGTTGATTAATATTGTGTATGAGGACAAATAACTTAGACTCTTGAGGTGATGATGGGATAAATGAGGCCAAATAAACTATGGTATCTATAAAATTATTATTTTACCTAGGAGTGGTTTGGATAACATAATGCTCGAAAGTAGCTAGTAACTAATCAACCAAGTTCTTATATTTATGAAGGGTATCATTTTTACATTTTTATATGCCCTTAATCTAACTGACCACATGTTGGGAATCACCATATATATTAGGTGTTTTAATACCTAAATCTAAAGTGGTTTGGAGACCTATGATCAAAACATCATACTTTTCCATATTATTGGTGCAGTAAAATCAAGCTTAAAAGATAAAGGTATAGGTATTCCCTTTAGAGGGATTAGGATAATTATATCTCCCCCACCATTCTCACACTTCAATCCATAAAATAATATATTCATTTGATATTACAGATCTACTTGAGACATGGAGGTTATAGATTCATTTAAGAATTAATAACTAATTTGTTGATTATCAACAAGATGTGCCTTAATAAGCTGATTAAAAATGATTTGACCTCTAACTAATTTATGGTGGATAAACTCAAGATAAAATTCCTCCAAAATCATAATCCATTTGTCCATTCACTTATTATGATAAAAATTTGAATGCATAAACTTTAGGGGATCAGTGTTTGTGATCACATAAGTTTTATAATTGAGTAAATAATGGCAAAGCTTAGAGGCTATAAAGACTAGATCTAGGCATAACTTGTCCATGTGAAAATATTGTTCCTTGTATTCAATTAGTTTGTGACTTATATCATAAACCACCTACTCTTTATACTTATCATCATGATGGGCGAGCATGGATCCTAGGGTACGGTCTGTAGTTGAAATATACAAGAAAAAAGGTTGCTTTTCCTTAGAAGGAATGAGGACTATTGGTGAAAAAATATATCCTTTTGGAACACTAAAGGCCTCTTTATATATAGAGTCCAAATTAAAGTGGGGATCCTTCTTTATGAGGTGATGGAATGGCCAACATAAATCAAATAGTTGAGAGATAAAATGATGAATGGATTACAATTTTCCTTGTAAACTATGGAGTTACTTAATATTAGCTAGGGACGAAATTTATATAATGGCTTTAGTCTTATCTAGGTTGAATTTTATACCTAAAATAGGATTATAGAGCCTAAAATATTACCCATCAAAACCCTAAAAATGTAGTTCTTAAAATTGAGATAGACATGAAAGTGGATTAGGTAAGCAAAGATTATTTTAAGCACCAAAAGCTGGTCTTTTTGCAATTTTGAATTACTAAGGAGATCATCTAAATAATCCTCAATGATTTTATAGATTATATCATTTAAGATATAATTAATATCCTTTTCATACATGGCCCCAACATTATTAAATACAAAATGCATAACTTAATAGAAGAAGGTCCCCCAGTGAGTAATAAATGAAGTCTTATGTTGATCTTCTTATGTGATAAGGATCTGATTGTATCCAGAGAAACCATCCATAAGTGAAAACATTTCATCATTTAATTTTAAGTCCACTAATTGGTCAATATTATGGAGAGATAAATAATCCTTAAGACAAGCAAGATTAAGATCATGAAAATTAGTACAAAGGCATAGTCCTCTTATGGTATTTATGATAGGGATGATATTAGATACCCATTAAGGATAATCAATAAGCTAGATAAAGTTAATGGATAAGAGATGTTTTAAATATTCCTTAATTAAAATTGAAATACATGGGTGCATATTTCTAAGTTTTTTATTTATAGGCTTGTAATTAAGGAACGTGATAGTTTTGGATGATAATAATAGGGTTGATACCAGACATGTCACTATAAGACCAAGAAAATGCTTTACTATGATCTATCAAAAATGTAGTGAAATCTTGGTACTCTTGAGGATCTAAATATTTGCTAACATTAATAATTTATAAAGTCTCATGAGATCTTATGTTAATGTTGATGGTCTCCTCATTTAATAAACTAGAGGTTTTAGATAGAAGATAATTACACAGATTGAAGTACACCACACCTAATTGAGTTAAAATCAACTCATAATTTTGGCATTAAAGAATAGGGATGGTGGGAGAATCTTTCCCTATCATATTTGGGTTGAAAATAGGAATGGTTTTGACCTCCCCATCATGGTGATAAATTAGAGGTTCTATAGTGATGGAATTAAATAAAAACAAATTTTTAGAGGAATGGATACAATGTCATCTATCATTGAAGGGGTGTTGAATGGTGAGGAAGGCATGTCCTCTTCAAGAATAGATAGAAGATTAAATTTTGGGGTTGTTTTGGGATTTTTGTTAAAACCAAGGTTGTGCTTTTCATGGGGTTTCTTAAAAATCTCCTAACATGATATCATGTGTCCCTTATTCAGAGCATCCTATGCTAAAAACCTTTTAAGCACACCATTATAGGTATGCTTTTGCAAAGTGGGTTTTATCTAGGAATGAAATATTTGAGTTGAATGGTTTCTCATGGGATTGGTTAGCAAAACCTGAAGAAGGCTAATCAATCCCCATATAGATTAAATGAGTGTAAAGGAAAGGTAGACCAAAGGGAATGAGATCTCCTATATTAGGACAATATGCATGTTATGTATCTGAACACCCATATTCGTAAGGAGTGGGGAGAGGGTTGAGCATTAGTAATTTATATTATCTAATTGATAGCTACTGAAACATGGAATCAATGAAATCTTTGTCAGTAATTTTTGATGTAGGGATTGTCATACTAAATGATGCTTCATTAGATGATGATGGGATCACATTTTGTAATGGATTAAGATTTCATTTGGTCAAAATGTAAGGTTAAAACTACTAAATGGATGGGGATCAGCTAAGACATTATGGATCTTAACCTCATGTCCAAATGTAATACATTGGTGTAAGGTGGAAGGGATACGACACATATCATGTATCTAAGGACAACCTAATAGGATGTTGTATTTAAAATCCCCTTCTATTATTTAAAATAACTTCGGTAGAGTATGTATTCTTACTTGGATGGGAAGGACAACCATTCCTAATGTAAGAGATAAAATTTCATTGAATATTCATAAAATGGTTGGAGATTAGGCTAAAATAGTCTCAAGTAATTGTAGTTGATTATATGCATGAGAGGAGATAATATTTATGATTACTCCATTATCAATCATTACTCATTTGATTTGGGTCTTATCAATTTGGGCAGTGATAAATAGTAGTAGATCTTGGTCATTAGGCTACAATGGTGATATTTTAGAATCATGGATTGTTATGGATTGCATTTTTTGAAGTGATGCTATAAAATTTGATAAAGGTTGTGGTCATCAAATTGTATCTTGGTATCTTTCAAAGCTTCTATCATAGCCTCATGATGTTACAAAGATTTTTAGACAAGTTCATATAAATACATCTTGATCAAGAGCTGTGAAGATACTTTAGGATGGATATCTATATCAATTTTAAAGCATTATTATTTTGTGATTTTCTTAAAATAAAATTTTTAGGTTTTAGGGTAGGTATTATAAGACTATTTTTGGTAGGTGTTGGTCAATTTTGGCCCACATACAGAGATTTTAGATGGATAGGTTGGATAAAATAGAGATCATAATTGACTAAATGATTAAATGACATGAGCAGAGTTCTAGATGGAATGAGTGATCCAAAGATCACATGTAGCTTGAAAAGATTTTGAAACACTTTAAGTAAACTTAAAGTGTAGTTTTTCAAATTTGAAGAAGTAGGTTCTCATGGTGATCAATGCATTCATGATCATGGATCAAGTTTGTACAAGCCTCATAAGTTCATTCAAGCCTTGGAATTTCAAACAATAGTTCAAGCATAACTTTAGAAGAATTAGACCATCATGGCATGTCATGTAGAAATGGACTAGTCAATTTGACTATGTATTTTTATAAATATGCTCAAGAAGCCTCTAAAAGATAAAAGACCACATGGACATGAATTTATTCATGATTATAACATTATCTACAAATTTAATGTCTTGATGAGCTTATTATCTTAAGATATAAAACTTCAAAGTCATACTTGTAGAATGAGATGTTCATGGGGATATCAAGTTCAAGCTATAGAAATTGTTGGGTGAATATTTTGTCACCAGATAACTAAGGGAAAAATAGGTGTTTCAACCATAGCATAGGGAGATTGATTGGCCAAAATGTGCAAGTTTACCACATCAAAATGGGACAAATCTCTCCTCTCATCAAGGGGACATTCCCTATAACTATGATATATTAATATACTATAAATATAAGCTAAAAATAACACTCAGGGTAGGATAACACCATCCATCTCTCTTTTTTTAGAGATGATGTTCATAGACATAGGAGAATTCTTGGGTGATTGCTAGGGGTACTTCCCTTCTTTCAAAAGTAATACTCAGTCAATAGCTAGATTCCTTCCTGGGTAGTAAAAGTAACTAGATGCAATAACACAATAGGATGAAGTGTAGCTCAAAGTCTCCACCTCAACTACCAAAGAGTGAAATATATGAAGGACAATGGGGGTACAAAGTTGTCCCAAGATCCTTTTACATAGATATAGAAAACAACATACTAACAACCATTATGGTAGCATAAAGTCTCTCCACAGTCAACTTTAGGACACCTTCTTGATTACTTCCACTAGTTCTGCTTGTTAAATTAAATGGACAAGAATGATTTTAGGAAACAGACATAAGAACAATTTTCTAAATAACACAAGCTATTCCAGCATAAGGTCTGAAAGGTCACTTATTTTCTCATTTAAATAAAAAAATATGATTAACAGTCTAAACTCAAAGTCTCAAGAATGCCTTTCAATTTGGGAAAAATTTCACTTCTTATAACAAAGAGATCTCCTTTTCATAAAATGAGAGATTATAATATATATCATTCCTAGAAAGATTTGGGTGCTAGTTTTCATGAAAATGGCCCATGCTAAATTAAATGTCTTGAATACCTATGACAGGGCCATTATGGAAAAGGTCATTGGCCTTGACTTTGGCATTCTGAATCATTTCAAATTTCTCCTCCTAATCATGGGTCATCTAGTCTTCTTTATGTCACTTACATGACTATCTATTCGACTTTACTTAATGCATAAAAATAGGCCATGCCTTTGAATGTTCATGCTCTCTAATGTCCACTTGGTAGACTATTTCACCTACTAGAAATAACTCTCTTGCAGATATTTCTAGATTTCCTATAGTTGTTCTCTATTTCATTGCCATGTTTTGTCCTTGGAAATCTAAGCTCTCAGGGCTATCTTCTCACTTTTAGCTGGCCTTTTTGGCTCCTTCTTTGGCCAGTCGCTAAGTTTTTTTTCAGGTGTGCATCTTTTAAAATCAATGGATATTTCATTACCCTATATTTGACGTCTACGGGGATGTCACTAATCACTTAGTCACTTGAATCACTTTGAACCTTGAACCTTTGGAATGCGTCGATTCAATGGTTCAAAGTGGTTCAATGGTCGATGGTTTAATGTTTCTTACAAAGGGCCGCATTTAATTAGTCCTTTTTATGAGTTCAATGTATTTTTTAAACCAATCATTTGAACCATTTGCTTGGAATATTCTTCTAGAATCTTCTACTTTGAACATTATCTAGAATCTTGTATTCAAACATTTAAAACTCTTTGAAGCCTTCTTTTCTTTAAGTCCACCAAAGTCATTAAACTTTTGAACTTGCCAAAGTCTTCAAACTTTATAGATCCTTTGAAGAACTTAACTCCTTTTGAACCTTTGAACCACTTTAAACTTTGAACTTGTAAAATTTCAAGGTTTAATGGTTTAATGGTTCATTGGTTCAATGGTTCATTCCACTTGTTTGAAGCCTACTGATGGACATTTGATTGAACCTCAACATTGAACTAGCCTTGAAATTGCCTAAGTGTTAGAACTTCTTTCTGAGAAATCTTCCCTATTGAACCTATGAGTTCTTTAGTTGAGAAGACTTGAATAACTAAAGAATTTGAATACTCAAAACATTTTTGAGAAGGGAAGAGATCATTTTGGCCTTTAGGACCAAAATAGTCAATATGTTGTCCCTAAAAATAAGTGATAGATTTTGGGAACAATAGCTAGCTCTAGTTGGAGAAATTCCATTGATTACAAAAAAAATCAAAGGGAGTAGAATCTAGAATCTCCAGTGCCTTCATGTATACCATTAGGCTACAGAGTCATGCTACCCAAAAATAAAGGCACAAAAACAAAATAAAATGAACCAAATAAAACTAAACTAAAGACTATACAAATATCTGCAACTGATGTCATCTAATACTTTAAGGATTGAAGTGCTTCAGATGCTGCCCACTATGAGGTAGTGAAAAGGGTGTGTCATCTTGATACTTCAATAAGAAACCATTTTCTCCCCAAAATTGATGATTAACAAATGGACCTCTCCACTAGGAATCAAATTTTTTGTGCATTCCTTTTGGTTCTCTCCTCTTACCCCATATCAAGACTGGATCTCTAATCTAAAAACCATGAATCCTTGCTCTCTTGCTAAAGAGTTTGTTTACCTAAATTTGATGCACAACAGTATGGTCCATTATCATAGTTCATTGCTCTTCTACTCTAGTGAAGCACATGATTTGATTATTAGCATCAAACTCTTACCAATGGTTGGCATTATCAGGTACACTTGGTCAAAAGACTAGTTTGATAGTGTAAATGTGCTCTTTAAAGTATTTGTGAAGAACCATGAGGGTTACAGAGACAACCAATGAATCTGCACAATTATGAAGCTCTCTAGGCACTGCAAAAATATTGAAAGCATCAAAACTTTCAATGTAGTCCCATACCTGATTGTGATAATGTCATAATATTTCATTCTTGGTTTGATATAGGTTCCTCACCTAACAAACCACTAGCTTATCATCTCCTTTGGCATGAAGGAGCTTAACACCTTTATTTTGAGCAGCCTTTATACCAAGTAGCAAAGATTCATATTCAATAGTGTTGTCGGTGTTGCTAAACTGCAATTTGTAAGCATAAGGAAAAATATCTCCTTGTAGAGATATTAAAAGAATCTCAACTCTAGAAATGGTATAAGAGTAGCTACCATCAAATTGCATAATCCATATGCCATTGGAAACTTCTCCTTTCTTAGATTTTCCTTCATTTGGATGGGAGGGTCCTTTTACATCTACATTGTGCTTTATTAATTCTTCTATTGTCTCATCTGAATCAATTCTTAGATCACCACCTATAGGAATTTCATTTGCTAAAACATGAACATCCTTTGTGGTCAAGAAGTAATTACCCACCGCTGAAGACTCAAATATAATTTAAGCTTTGGGGGCTATCATTTGGGTGACAATGTACTTCAACTCCTTTTCAGGGAGTAACCTCTACATGACACCTTTGATAGGGATCCTTACCTCAGATAGGTCCATACTTATTTCTCCACCAACATCCTTGCAAAAATTTTGACCAAGAAGGATGTCATAGGAGGCTAAGATGTCAGCCATCAGGACTGTCATCTTAATTCTTTTTCCTATAAAGGCCAAAAATACAAACTAGGCATCTTTGATTTGTCCTAGCAAAGGGACTTATTTGTTTTCCATGGAGAAACATCTCCCAAAAGTCTTGGTCAATGTGAGGCCAAGAGATTCAACTACTTTGGCAGGCATGACGTTGTCAGATGTGCCTAAGTCTATGATGCAATTGTTTAGCTGATGACCATTTATCAATAGGGAGACATAAAACGGTTCTATCTTCACAGGAGCAATAGGAGGAGTAATGACAAGGTTATTCCAAGTGGATGTGGGAGTCACCTTTAGAACAGCTAGTCCTATAGGGATGGTTTTATTCTTTACACATTGAACCAACTTATCTAACTACTTAGGGTTGGATTGCAAGAATTCAAATTTAGACATTTCAATTTTGGTTTTCTTGACATGATCAATTATATCAAATGTCTAAAATGAATTAGGAATAGGGGAAGGTATTTCATCCTTCTAGTTTTTAGGAGGGGTGGTACTGGTCTATGAATTTGAAGCCAATGATGAAGGAAAACTTGATGTACTTACCTTTTTAGCAATCACCGAGTCCTTTGATTGAAAAAGCAGAGTGGTTCCTCGCTTAGCAATTGAAATTGCTAGTTGAGATCACTCCTCTATTTTTTCCTTATCAGCTTGTTGGGTTGACTAGTTTTGGGACCAGGTGAATACATCATATGATCCATCAAATACTTCACCTTTACTTCTAGGTTCATCCTGGTAATTTAGGAAACTAATGTTGGAGTCACCAGTTGATTCATCTTGGTCTTCCATTAAGAGATCAGTGCATCTTCCTAGTTTAACTCAGATTGGAAAGAAAAATTTGATTCTATTTCAAGGTATCTAATTGTTGAGTTGGCTAGAGCTACTTCAATAACAATTTCCCCTGAGGGGGAGGAAGATGATTTGGCTGCCCTTGATTCCTGGCAGCATTGCCTTGGTATGACTGATTGGGGAGTGTCCTCCTTGGTATATCTTAGTATGAAGGAGGAGCAGACATCCCTTATGCCATTTGATTTTTGAGAGCTAACAACTCCTTTAACAGCTTTTCCAACATTAGATTAGTGGTGCTTGTAGATGGATATTCAGAGGATGAAGAAGATTTACCTCTGTTAGGATCTCTCCTTATCTTCCCTGCCAAGATGAGATCGTCTTCCACCTTAGTAGCTAAATCTTGCACTATAGCAATGTCTATGTGGCCAGCAAATCTTAGTAGAAAACTCACTTCAAGTAGTTGAGAGTTGATGAAGAACCATTTGAGATTCTCAGCTATTGGTTGAGCAATTATAGGAATCATGTTCCTTAACTTGTCAAACTTGGATATGAAATCTCTCATTGGTTCATGAGGCTCCTTCTTCATTTGTGTGAGCTAAGCTAATAGGATATGCACATCTTCTACAATATTGAGCCTAGCTTCAAATTTGGCTTTGAGAGTGTTTTAGTCAGTCACTAATTGAGCCTGCAGATTGTAGAACTAGTCTATAGTAGTACCTTGTAATGTCTCTATGAATAGCCTGACTGCTACGTCTTCATACTCCACACTTATCACACCACAGGCTATGTTGAAGGTTGCAATATGTTCATCAAGATGAGCTCCCCCATCACTAAATAATTTGGGGAAATTCTTCCTTAAACTATGTGGTAGCTCATGTAGAGGTGGAGTTAAATTGAGTGGGCCAAAAGAGTTACCCCAGGGGCCTTGATCTGCTATTATATGACTATGGAAATGGGGGATAACAAATCTTGGTGGCATATATGCAGGCAAAGCTCTACTAGTAGAGGAAAAAGAAGCTCTGCCTTATGTTGGTGACCTAGTGTTGGTAGGAGGAAGACTCCTAGTTCGTTGAAGGTGAGGTTGTAGAGGAAACAAATCAAAATTGCTCTACTACACCAACTTAAAAATAGGGTCAACAACACCTTGAGATTTCTAGCTTCTTGTATAGCATGGAGCTATAGAATAAAAATGGAAAAGAACTGGCCCTACTTCAACTTGGAGCTTAAGGATCCAAATTGCTATTTCTTCCCCAGTGAAGTCACCAAAAACTATTGGCATGGAATTGGCAAAGTAGACAATAGTAATGAAACGTTCAATCCCCAAAATCTCTGGTTTCATTGATCAGAGTATATAATGGAAATGGATAAAGATATGGAGATGGAAAAGAACTAGAATATCTCATTCAATCCCCAATGGAGTCACCAAAAACTATTGGGTGAATATTTTATCACCAGCTAACTAAGGGAAAAATAGGTGTTTCAACCACAACATAGGGAGATTGATCAATCAAAATGTGCAGGTTTACCACATCAAAATGGGAGAAATCTCTCCTCTCATCAAGGGGAGGTTCCTTATAACTATGATATATTAATATACTATAAATATAAGTTGAAAATAACACTCAGGGTAGGACAACACCATCCATCTCTCTTTTTTCAGAGATGATGTTCACAGACATAGGAGAATTCTTGGGACAAATTCTCCACCTCAACTGCCAAAGAGTGAAGTATACGAAGGATATGGGGGTAAAAAGTTATCCCAAGATCCTTTACATAGATATAGAAAACAACACACTAAAGACCATTGTGGTATCACAAAGTCTCTCCACAGTTGGCTTCAGGACACCTTCCTAATTACTTCCACTAGTTCTACTTGTTAAATTAAATGGACAAGAATTCTTCTAGGAAATAGACATAAGAAAACTTTCCTAAATAACACAAGCTATTCTAACACAAAGTCTAAAAGGTCACTTATTTTCTCATTCAAATAAAAAAATATGATTAACAATCTAAGCTCAAAGTCTCAAGAATGCATTTCAATTTAGGCAGAGTTTTACTTCTAATAATATAGAGATCTCCTTTTCATAAAATGAGAGATTACAATATATATCATTCCCAGAAAGACTTGGGCACTGGTTTTCATGAAAACGGCCCATGCCGAATTAAATGTCTTAAATATCTATGACAAGGCCATTCTAGAAAAGGTCATCAACCTTGACTTTGGCATTCTGAATCATCTCAAATGTCTCCTCCTAAGCATGGGTCATCTGGTCTTCTTTATGGTGATTACACAGCTATCCATTTGCCTTTACGTAATACAAAAAAATAGGTCATTCCTTTGAATGTTTGCACTCTCTGATGCCCCCTAGTGGATTATTTCACCTATTGGAAATAACTGTCCTACATATATTTCTAGATTTTCTATAGTTTTTCTCTCTTTCCTTGCAATGTTTTATCCCTCCTTGGCAATTTGAGCTCTCAGGGCTATCTTCTCACTTTCAACTTGCTTTTTCAGCTCCTTCTTTGGCTAATCACTGAGTTTGTTCTCAGGTGTGCATCTTTGAAAATCACTGGATATTTCATTACCCTATATTTGACATCCATAGAGATGCCACTAATCACTTAGTCACTTGAACCACTTTGAACCTTGAACCTTTGGAATACATTAGTTCAATGGTTTAACGGTTCAAAGTGGTTCAATGTTTTTTGTAAAGGGTTGCGTTCACTTAGTCTTTTTTATGAGTTCAATGTATTTGTTGAACCAAATGTTTGAACCATTTTCTTGGAATATTCTTATAAAATATTCCAATTTTAAAATCTTCTAGAATCTTTTGGTCAAACCTTTGAAACTCTTCAAATCCTTCTTTTCTTTTAGTCTGCCAAAGTCATTAAACTTTTGAACTTACCGAAGTCTTCAAACTTTCTAGATCCTTTAAAGCACTTAACTCCTTTTGAACCTTTGAACCACTTTGAAATTTGAACTTGTGAAAGTTCAAGGTTTAATGGTTTATTCCACTTGTTTGAAGCCTGTCGATGGACCTTTGATTGAACCTCAGCATTGAACTAGCCTTGAAATTGCCTAAGTGTTGGAACTTCTTTCTGAAAAAGCCTGCCTATTGAACATGTGAGTTCTTTAGTTGAGAAGACTTGAATAATTAAAGAATTTGAATACTCAAAACATTTTTGAGAAGGGAAGAGATCATTTTGGCCTTTAAGACCAAAATAGTTAATATGTTGTCCCCAAAAACAAGTGACAGATTTTGGGAACAACAAAAATTAACTATTGAGATTTAAAAATCTTTAAACATTCATGTGGATGTCATGTTTAAGATTTTTGAAATAGTCATTTAAGTTAAAATTATTTAAGATCAATGTTCTACATTCAATCATATATAAAGATCCAATGGTATGCATGGATTGATAGTGGCAGTGGGTCCCAAATATATAATGGTGAGCATTTGATCATACCAAAGAGATCAATGGTAAGCATCTAATCAAAACATCAATGTAAGAATGAAGTGAACAAGTGTTAAGATATTAGGTACCTAAATAAAGATCTAATAGTGTATATATACTAACATAACTAGTAGCCTTGAGAATACAAATCAAGATCAATGGTGAGCAAGGGTTTAAAGAGTTAGCAGATCTCAAAGTAAAATGAGAAGGTCCCAAGTATCAAAACCATATTATGTTGGTAGAAGATCAATGGTATGCATTCATTCATAGAGAGAAATATCAATGGTGTGAGTGAGGTTAATAAGTTATTAGAATCTAGATCCAATGAAGTGCATTAAATAATGTAGATTTGAGATCAATGGTCAAAATTGAAAGTTGAAAGCTAAGGGACTTCAATGGAAAGCAAATTTGACTCAGGTCAAACCAAGAAATTTTTTCAAAGGTTTCTATTAGAGATTAGTCGATCATGCATCAAGTAGATGAAATCATATTTAGGATAGTTAGGATGAAGTTCTATCACAATTAAAGCATGATCTGATCCTCTAGTTTGAGAATTTAGAACTTGAAGATCCCATATTTTTGGGTTGCAAAATTATTTCATGGCTATGACCATTGCTATTTAAAGAATAATTGTGCATGCAATGAGTCCTTGAATTCTATAATATTTAAAGGTAAAATAGGTATTTTTAGACTTAATAAATATCAAATAAGGGTGACTAGTTGCTGAATAGGGATCAGAAATAAATATCCATGGCTTATAGGTCTACATTGATATAAAAACTATAGGAAAACCAATAAAGGAGATTGGTTTTCCATTTATATAAAATACCTATGCTCAGATATTGAAGTAGGGGTAGATATATGGTTATGGAGAAGTCTCATATTTAGACAAAGCTATAGATTTGATAAATAGCCACTAAGAGTAGACTTGGGCATGGATCGATCAAGTATATAGATATGAGGACCCTGCCCTCATAATAAATCAAGTGGAGATAGCGTAGAGTCCTAAGATGGAGATCTAGTTGTCAAAACAAGTAGTTTTAGCATTTAATAGGTTTTCAAGGTGCCCAATGTTTTTCATTCATAATTAATATCATGACTCATCATCTATATAATACACTATTTTCTTCTAGTAGATCTCTTAGCCAATGAGAAAAACTTGAAGACTAGTTGGAGCAAATGTAGGACAACTTGTTGATGATGCATTAGTCCTAATTGGATAGAAAGATGGTGGATAATTATTTGAAATTGGAATCTCATTTAATGACCTTAGATGGTGTACTCCCCTTCTCTCTCTCCCCATTCTCTATATCACCCCATTTTTTCATTCTCTATATCTCTCTCTCTCTCTCAAATTTTATATTATCACAAGGACTCTTTGATCTTAAAGAGAAGGGGAATCTTTGAGGTATTTTAAGATATTATCCTCTTAATTAGGCTAAAACTTTTAAATAATTTGTAATAAATACTTCTTGATGTAATAAATAATTTATTTACCTATCTCTTACCTTAGATCTGTGTTTAGTGAGTTGTGCATGATGGTATTATGTGAATGAGAGTTTTCCTCATCCATTATCCTTCTTTCTAACCTATTTTAGGGTGTTATCAAGCTATTTGTAGGTTTTTATTAGTGTTATTTATATCATTAATGTGACCTATTAGTGAGTCTTAAAACTCATCTTTATTTCATTCTTCGATTCCTGAACATAGTATATGAAATATTTATACACTTAGTTTGATGTTGAGGTTGTGTGAGATAGCATTGTATTTTGTATATCTAGTGTGGGTTCAAGCTCATGGAAGTCCCCCATTTTTTTTTCATCACCTTTTTATACTTCTTAGGAACCTTGTTACCCCTTTCTAACCCTTTTCCCTATGTAATCATTAATCTAGGTGATCCACCAAGAGGAAGTCAACCTTCTTCAGAGGTTCAACCCAATCATAGGTTACCCATAGCCTAATTTTTTATAAATATTATGTATAGGAGTGGAGGAGCCTAAATAAATTCCCCACAAGGGTGAAATTCCAAGTCATAACAATTTATCACACACTGGGTGGGACTTACTACATTGTTCACTAGGGAAGGGTTTTGGTGTTATTTTCATCCAATCAGCCTTTGGAGGAAAGTTTTCAAACATCAATGGTGACTCTAAGAATATATCAGCTAGTTAAGTAACCCAAATAATTTCTTAATCATCATAATATGTTATGTACAATCAACCATATTTTGATTTGATCAATATGCTTATTCTCTACCTTGACATCATACTTATCAAACAAATAATGTTTATGTGTTCCCCCTAGGTATCCCTCAAACAACTTATCAGCCCTACCATGGCCTTTTCCCTCCTCCCACCCCTGCTTATGACAAAGGTCAACCTCCTTTACTTCCAAATCAGTACTCTAATTCCCATTATCAAGACTAAGCTTATCCTGTTACATCTTTGTCAAGAATTAAGTAAGCATTATCAATTTATATTAAGTTGATAAGGGAGATTGGTAGGTGTTTATAAGTTTCTTATGTCATCCCTATCCATTTTATATAAAAGGAAAGGATTTATCTTTAGTTTCTAAAGAACATATGGTTAGTTTATGAGGGTCAAAAATGGTCATCCTATGAGAATGAAGACATAGAAATGATGAGAAGCATGGTCAAAAATACATACATTATGTTTACATATTATGAGGAGAAGTAGGCTCATTTATATTAGTTTTATATGTCCTCTCCCCTCTAATATCCTCAAGCTCAACCTTCAAGAGTACCTGATCAGCCCCTAGCCAACCTTATAAAAGTCTATCTGTGTCAAAACTTAGAGATGTAATACTAGACCAAGGGTGAACAATCATGAAAATCAATGAAGGGGTTAATTTTGGACAAGAATTCCCCATTCATGACATATAGGGGATAATTATCTTCTTAAAATATTTCTGGAATGTATGGGCATCCATTGAAGAAGTTGACTATCCACAAGTTGAGAAGCAAGAATTGAAAGGGTGGGTGTCATCTATTAAAAATGTGTTTGAATAGTGGGAGAAAGAGTATGTCAAACCAAATCTAATAATTTTTCCATCTCCTACCCCTTTGGACATTCCCATTCAAGGGAATGAAGCCATTCCATCATGGATCTTTTCCAACACACTTGATCATAGCTATGTCATTCCCTCACTTGTGAGGTCACCCTCTCCTATAACTATTCAAAAGGAAGAAAAATGTCTATCCATACTCATTTCCATCATGGAAATTAGTTTATAAGGGCATAAAGAAGAAGGAGGAAGTGTTAATTGATCTAGACCAAGAATCAATCTTAAAGGAGGAATTAGTTGTGCTAAAAGTAAATTAAGAAACCATAGCTCAGCTTAATGAGCTTAGTGTAATAGAGTTTTGAGACTATCTCCTTTCCTCAAGAGCCACCAAAGAGACCATTCAAAATCACTAGCTAGAAGGACACTCTCCTAAGATGCAAGCAAGGTAAAATTTTTCACCCTCCTACCATCTCCTTTTTAGAGAAAGAACCTATTTTACAAAGGATAGAGGAAGAGCTTGTAGTCATAAGTGGGACTGAAGAGGAAAATGCAACTGTCTATGAAGGGGAGATCATTATAGGAAGCCCACTTCATATGAAGGAATATGTTTCCTATGTTAAGCTTTAGGAATTTGATGAGCCACAAGAGGATAACCTTCATGAACCTATTATGGAGGTCAAGGTCAGCTCAATCAACTTAGAATATCAATGGCAACATTTATGCTTGGATTTATTGAGTGAAATGGAGTAGCTTAATGTTACAAACTTTATTGAAGAAGATAATCCTTATGTTTAAAATAGAGCATAACTTGAGTGGACTATTGAAGGTCCATTCTACATAGATTAGGAAGAGCATTAGAACTAGGTGCTTGAGGTTGGTCCACTTTAAGATGAGGTGTCAATTGAGGATAGCCCTAATATGTTAGAGCTAGAGTAAATCAAATCAGATCTTGAGTAAGATAGGTGTGATGTTCCAAACCTTATATGGTCAAATAAATAATCATTTGTAGTTAAAAAAGATGAAATCTTGATTGAGGTTGATGAAGGATACATCTCAAGTGCTCAAGTGATACAATTTAATGAACATACTAGTGAAGAGCTTGAAGAGTTATGGAAATAGTTCAATGCCATAACCAAAAGTTTGAAGACGCTAAGAGACATGTCCTTCTTCTAGGAACCTATGATCATGCTTATCTAAGCATGATAAGTCTTGATTTCCAAAAATACAAGGTGGATGAACATGGTCTTTTTGAACCATCAAGTGAACCAAGTGCAATTTCTCCTTAAGAGTCTAAATGAAGTTTTCATGCAATTATTTCTTAAGGGTCATGATCAAAATCTATCAAGTGTTCCTAATGTCCAACATGAGTCAAGCTTGGAAGGTTTAGACCAGTATGCCTACATTAGAAATATGTTTATTCTATTTCATCCATTAGAAATCACATCAAAAATATTGGCCCATCAAGCTACTTGGCTCACCATTTCTAGTACCTCCAAATCAAGGTATTTCTCATCTTGATTTATTATAAGTGAATGATATTTAGAGTTTTTTCATTTGACCCAAGAGGGAGGTGCTTGTAAATTATAAACTTGTATATATTAGAGTAGATTTCATGGTTTTCTCTAAGTTCCTATGTACACATTTATTTAATAGGTTAGCTTGTTTTTTCTTTCCTCCAAGTGCCTGTGCACTTGCCTTTATTTTTTTTATTGTCCTCATTGTTTCAAGAGAAGTTATCTAAAGGAACAACCTTAATCAGTTTCAAATTAGAAGAGACTCCATGACCAATGGACTAGTCAAGGAAAATTGTATAGGTTCTCAAGCATAGTAGGCATGCTTTCTTATGAGTCACCAAAGATGTTGGCTAATTTTGACCCACATATAGAGATTCTAGTTGGATAGGTCAGCCAAATCAAAGTTCCTAATTAACCAAATGGTTAAATGACATGAGCAAAGTTTTAGATGAAATGAGTGACCCAAATATCACATGTAGCTTGTAAAGAGTTTGAAACACTTTAGGTAAACTTAATGTGTTATTTGTCAAATTTTAAGAAGTAGTTTCTCATGATGATCAATGCAGTCAAGATCATGGAGCAGTTTTGCACAAGCCTCAAAAGTTCATTCAATCCTTGGAATTTCATATAATAGTTCAAGCACAAGTATAGAATAACCAAACCATCATGACACATCACACAAAAATAGACTAGTCATTTTTCTTGTGCATTTTTACAAATATTAGGAAGCCTCTCAAATCCAAAAGGCCACATGGACATGAAGTTATTCATGCCTAGAACATTCTCTACAAATTTCATGTCTTGCTAATATTAATATCTCAAGATATAAAGATTTAAATTTATACTTACAAAATGAGACATTCATGGTGATGTCAAGTTCAAGCTATGTCAATTAACCATTGGCATTTAAAAATCCTTAAACATTCTCATGGATGTCAACTTTAAGCTTAATGAATTATCCATCTGAGTTCAAATGCCCTAAGATCAATGGTTAGTGTGTAATCATACATCAAGACCCAATGATATGCATTAATTGATAGTGTTAGTGGGTCCCAAAGATCTAATGGTGAGTTTTTGATAGTACCAAATAGATTAATGGTGAACATTAAGTCAAAGGGTCAGTGTAAGTGAATGTCTACTAACATAACTAGTGGGATCGAGTAGATCAATGGAGTGCATTAAATTATACAAATAAAGATCAATGGTGAGTGAGGGGTCAAAGAGTTATTAGATCTTGAAGTCAAATGAGAAGCTTTCAAGTGTTATAACTACATTAAGCTATCAAAATATCCATAGTATACATTCATTCTTATAGAGAAAGATCAATGGTGTGAGTGAGGTCAAGGAGTCAGTAGAATCTAGATCTAATGGAGCATGTTAGATCATGTATATTTGAGATCAATTGTCAAAATTGAAAGTTGAAAGCTAAGGGACTTCCATGGAAAGTAAATTCATCTAGGGTCAAACAAGGTAGTTTTTTCAAAGATCACTATTGGAGCTTAGTTAATCATCTATAAATAATATGAAATCATATTTATAATGGTTAAGATGAAGTTCCATCACCATTAAAGCATAGTCTCAACCTCTGGTTTGAGAATTTAGAACTTATAGAGCTTGTCTTTTGGAGTTACAAAATTGTTTTATGGTTGTGACCATTATTATTTAAAGAAGAAATATGTATGCAGTGATTCCTCAACTTCCACAAGATTTAAAGTTAAAATATGTATTTCTAGACCTAATAAAGATAAAATAAGGGTGAATAGCTATTGAATAAGGATCAATAATAAAGCTATGTGGCCTATAGGTCTACATCAATACAAAAGCTATAAGAAAACCAATAAAGGAGATTGGTTTTCCATCTATAAAAAATACCTTGGGTAGATATATGGTTATGGATAAGTCTCACCATTAGACAAAGATATAGATTTGAAATAGCCACTAAAATCAAACATGGGAATGCCTTTGTCAAGTACATGGATATAAGGACCCTACCCTCATAATGAAGCAAGTGCAGATGGCATAGAGTCTCAATATGGAGATCTAGTGGTTAAATCAAGTAGTGACAACATTTAATAGGTTTTTAGGGTGCCCAAGTTTGTTATTTCATAATTAATATCATGATTCATCATATATTAAACACACTCTATCTTCTAGATGGTCTCACAACCAATGAGAAAATCTTGAAGACTAGTTGGAACAAATTTAGGACAACTCGTTGATGATGAATTAGTCTTGACTGGATAGAAAGATTGTGGAACATTATTTGAAAGTGGTATCTCATTTAAATACCTTTGGATAGTGTTCTTCCATTATCTCTACCCCCCCCCCCCGCTCTCTCTCTCTCTCTCTCTCTCTCTCTCTCTCTCTCTCTCTCTCTCTCTCTCTCTCTCTCTCTCTCTCTCTCTCTCTCTCTCTCTCTCTCTCTCTCTCTCTCTCTCTCTCTCTCTCTCTCTCTCTCTCTCTCTCTCATATTTTGGATTCTCACAAGGACTCTTTGATCTTGAAGAAAAGGGGAATATTTAAGGTATTGTAATATATTATACTCTTAATTAGGCTAAACCCTATCAATAGTTTTTAAGAACTACCTCTTGATGTAATAAAGACTTTGTTTACGTATCTCTTACCTTGGATCTATGTTTAGTGAGTTTTTCATGATCACATTGGGTGTTCTCAAGCTATTTATAGGTCTATATTAGTGTTCTTTCTACCATTAATATGTGCTCTTAGATATTCTTATAACTCCTCTTTGTTTACATTCTTTGATTCTTAAACCTAGTCTATGAAACACTTATGCACTTAGTTTGATGTTGAGGTTGTGTGAGTTAGCATTATCTTATGTATATATAGTGTGGGTTAAAGCTCATGGGAGTATCCCATTTTATTTGGTGGATCACCTTCTTATACCTCTTAGGATCCCTCTTCCCCTTTCTAACCCTTTTCCCTATGCAATAATTAGTCTAGGTGATCCATCAAGAGGAATTTGTCCTTCTATGGAGGTTTAACCTCATCATAGGTTACCCATAGCCTGAGGTTGTCCAAATATTATGTCTGGGAGAGGAGGAGCCTAAATAAATTCTCCAAAAGGGTGAAATTACATGTCATAATAATATAAGAAAGAAATTTTTCAATAGTCACTTTGGCTTTATTATGATTTTGGGTCTTATGACCCTGGGTCTGGGATCATGGAGTTATGTTAATCACATTTATCTAAACCAAAGGTAATTTTTTCATGTTTTTAGACTCATCCCAATATATAGGGTTTAGGAGAGGTTTAAATTGAGATCTAACATATATTTTATCTTCCTTTGAAGCTCATTCCAATACTATTGGTAATATACTAGTTTATAAAGTGGATGTGACCCTAGTAGTTTGACTATGGGGGTACTCATGATCAAATTATTCCATTAAAATATAACATTATTCTAATAAGTTTTAGAACATAGATTTTATCACATTATAAATTTTATTATCATGTCATATTATTTGATTATATATGCATTTCTTCTTTTACCAATACCACACTAGTCTCTAAATATGGGGGCTAACAAGTTTTATGGGTGGTATAGTGACAAGGGAGTTTTGAAGAATTTGAATGAGGATCTTAGATTAAGACCCCTTAGATTGATGTTGACTATGTTTTATGATCTTCTAATGCATTGGTATGTAAGTTGCATTCAAATTCAAACCTTGATCCTTTGAACTGGTTATTTGAATATTCCCTACAATAGGTACATTTTGCTTAGGATAAGATCTCACACCTAGGCCTTGTAGATAGTAAGGGTTTAAAGGGCTATTTATTCACATTATCATAGTGGTAAAATCCATTTATGATAGTACATGATCTTTAGAAGAGGATTTTATAATAGTGACCTTTAGTTTTACTAAAGGATGAGGTCCTAATATAGATGCTTTAGTTCAAATAGGTGGCAAAGGCACCATCCCTCTTAGAATTTAATTAGGGGTAGTAGGAATATCCTTATTAGGGAGTTTAATCCTTATGCAAGGATATTGAAAGGATTTTCCTCATGATTCCTTGAGGTTTTTATTTCTATTACCTATATCTTTCCCCTTAATTTCTATAGGATTTATCTCTTCACAAGTTATGAGGGGAGCTAGTATTGGGTTTGTTTGAGGCAATGTAAAAGTCTCCTCAAGGGGAAGTAAGATATAGGAGATGGGTATGCTACATTTAGGTATTGTGGTAACATGAGGAGTGTTATGTGTATCTTCTAGGATGTCTAAGTAAGAATTATTTTTAGCAAATCTATTGTAGTTTAATTGGGTTTTCAATTCATTTACTCTATCAGGCACTTATCTAGTTGTTCTAAGTCAGTTCTTGACTCATTAAAACTAGGTATAAATAAGGTATGTTATTGTATCACTCAAAATTTATCATGCGGTTATGTTGGCATTAATTTACATAAGGCACATGCCTTATGCACTCACCTAAAGCATAATAGAGAAAGAACTAGGGCCAACATTGGGTTAGTTATGCTATGGCACAACTCATTATTCATACGACTTGGTCATTGAAATAATGACATTGGTAGGTACATTGGCATAAGCCATTTTTTGGATAGGCTAATGGTCTATAGGTGTAAAGCCTATTTGGGTGGTTATATTGTCTCAAGGGTGCAGAGCTTTTTTTCACTGGGCTTAGTGTCATTTGGCACTAAGATAAGTCAATAGAAGGACTTAGATAAAGTTCATATTGGGTTTGTGCTTTAAACAAAATTAAGATCATTGAGAATGGGTTATTATCTATACTTTGGACATTTATACAAACTAAGACGACATCAACTTTTACATAGGGATGCCATTAATGACTTAGACTAGAGCTTCATCATAACTTAACATCTATATATTGAAATTACACTATTAAAACTATTGAAATCACACTCCATTCAAATAACATTAATAAAAAAAAACCAAATAGAGTTCAAATAGTGTAACCCCATTCTTCATTAATCAATATTTAAATATAGGTCATAGTTTGGAATACATAAAATAGAGTTAGTGCATAATTAAAAATGCTTAAAATCATAGTGGCTCAAAGGTGAGCATGGGCACATATAAATAGATCCTAAAAGGCATCAAAGCTAAACATAATTTATAATGGAAGTTAAACATGTAGAAACAATTTTTATAGAGATTTTCTACACCAATTTGTATCTTCCTACTCACTGGATCGAGCTTAGCTTTATACCAAATAGGACAATATTTATGTTAGGGTGGAGGGTGAACGTTAGGTGCTAAAGTAGAGACTTAATTGATTATTCCACTAGATACATCACATTTCACCCTTCATATTGTGGTCACCATGTGAAGCTTACTAAAGAAGATACCCTAAAAATTGGGTACTAGTTAACCACCTACCAGCTAGTGCTAGGTCTATAGTGATTCTTCTAGCTAGTGTAAAAGATAACAAAATGGAAATCATACCAAGTGATTTACTCATCTTGAGATATCTAATTATTTTTTATGTATCCATACTTAGATGAAAAAGGGGCCCAAAACTACCCCATACAAAAAATTTAGTCTATCCTCAGACTAGTCTTTCAAAGATTTTGACACATAGAATTTGGGTGCACTCTCCTTTAGCTAGATTCTAAAGTCATCAAATCCCTTGATAGCAAGCTTGAGTTCCTTAGTGGTGATGTATATCTCCATGGTTGTGTCACTAAGTTTGAGAACATATGTCTTCTCTAATTCTTTCTTAAAGGCTTTGAGGTTTGCCTTAGATTTTATCACTCCATCTAGGATTTCACCTTATTCATAGGCCTTAGTATGCAAGGCACAAAAGAGTGATTATAAGATTTATTCTTATTATTTGATCTATGTGATCAAGGAATTGACCTTCCCCATTATATGGGATCACTCTAACCTACTTGTAATGTATACATATGCCATCAGCTCCTCCTTCTCCCCCTTTGCCTACTTGAGGTATGCGTCTATGACTAATGCCTAGTTGGAAAAGCTATAGAATATGGTGTTATTTTAATTTGTACCCTCTTGAAGTTTTTGAAAGAGGTCTTTCACTTATTTGATCTTTGTTACTAGCTCCCTTTTTAGTGAATCACATGGGTCCTCTTCTTCTTCTTCTTCTTCTTCTTCTTCTTCTTCTTCTTCTGTTAGTTTTTCCTTCAACCTTGGGAGTATTTGCTTCAATAGCATGCATACCTTATCAACATATGAGAGGTTTGATGTGTTAATTCCATCCAATATAAATGGCTCAGCTATCTCTATGCACTCAACTAGCTGATTCAATTTAAACTTCATGGATTTCTCTTACTATTCTACATTCAAGGTGATTTTAATTCATTTTGAAGCCCTAACATTGTTGATGATGTTATTTTATGCAACTTTGAACTCCATATAGATGAGTGAATTTGTTTACCTGACTAGGTTCATGGTGTAGACACCTAAATTTGGCCACCAATGACTACCAATCAGGCTTTTGATCAATTTTCACTAAAATGCACAATTTGACCTAAAAACACTAAAAATGCTAAATGATGTGAAATTGACATATTCAAGTGCTAATTTTATCTAAGGTATCCCTAAATTGGATAATTTAATTTATGGGATAGCTAACTTTGATCAAATCATTTCGAGTCAAAATGGTAATTTTGCACCTAAGTGCTCTAGATTACTCTTTCCTATCAAATTTCTTACATGAGACATTTGCCTGCATTAGTTTGTGTTGAAAATATTTTAAATGGGATAATGGATCCAAAACATTTGACATTGACTTATAATTTCAATCTAAATAAATTTTGGACAAATAACAAGGTGTTTTGATCAATTTGAGTAATTTGTACACAAAGTGCTTAATCATGCTTAAGAGCTAGTTAAACCAAATTAGAGCCTAATTAAAACTTCCATGGAAACTTTTTGAATACTTATTTTTGGAAATGAATATTAAATATCTACATCATTAGGTGACCTCATTTCTTGGGAAGATATTCCTAGGGCATAAATGCCACAAATATGAAGATTATGGGTCTCCCATGCCTCACAATGACCCTCCATACCTCTTCAATGCCCCTTTTTCCAATGTCATGATGAGGATAATTATAGATTTAATTATAAAAAGTTGAATTAATCCTTAACCACACATCTTCATCTCAAGATGGATGGTTCAGATTGATTCTGAGCAATCTCAAAAATCTATAAATAGGAGGCCTTGCCTATTAAATTTTCACCTTAATTTGTGCAAAGTTACCATGTCAAATTGATTCCAAGAGATCTCACATGCCAAAGTTATGATGCCAAAATATTGAGCCAAGCCAAGACAAAGCCACAAGGTGCCAAGATAAAGAAGAGATAGCCAAGCCTCCTTTGATGAAGACTTCATGAGCACAAGCTGAGCAAGCCACTACAACAAGCATTTGGAGCATCCAAGGAAGTGAAAGATTCTTTTTTTAATTTAATTTTTAGTTGTTTTTATCATGTTTTTTTATTAATCTCACCCTATTAACTAGGCATGAAGGTGTTAGTTCAGTGTGTTATTTGTCAATTTGTTTTGTTCATTTTGTCACTAACAAAATACTAATCTCCTCTTCTTAGTCAAATTCCTAGGTCACATAGTGGCACACCCAATGGGACCAAACACATCCCCCAAATGAATAAGATCATTATGAAACTTTAAAATCTTCATTTGGATCATTAGAACTTTTAGAATTTGATTTTCTAACTTTTTTTTCCATTTTTATTTATCACGGGTTTACACAGTAACTATCATTGGTTAAGTAAACCACCGACGAACCATTGTTAGTTAAGTATAACCATCATCAGATAGCATTAGTAAAGCCATTAATAGTATGCATAACCATCATCAATTAGTAAAACCATTATTAGTTTTCATAAATGTCACTTTCACTGGTTAGGATAACCGTTGATGGTCACTATGTTTTTCTTTACACAAACCTGAGAGCTTATTTTTCTAAGTTGGTTGTTTTATCTTCAAAAGTGATTCTAAGCTAAACATCTTGCTAAAATTTTTTTTTGCATGTTTTACTTAAAAAATCATCAAATCATGATTAAATAGATCTTTCTAAACTTCTTTTAGGTTGTTTTAAAATTAATCAAACTTTTCATTTTGGTGCTTAAAGGAAAATCATTTAGGGTGTTATTGCTTAAATCTTATAGTTAGTTTTCAAAGCTAAAAATTAAGACCAAGGGATCAAATGAACACCAAATCTTTCATTTAGGCTTAAAATTGAACATACTTGTCAATTTAGTTTTCACTTGTTTTAATTAGCACTTTTTTTTTCACAAAAGAGAAGGATGTCGCATATATGCTCTTCCATTTGTCCCCCTTAGGGAACCCTTAGAATAAAAAGTGCCATCCTTATTGAATAAATCCTAGTCCAAGGCTTAGAAAGAATGTTTTCTAAATCACTCCCCAAAAACTTGTCAAAGTTTGTGTGACCTTGAAAATGACCCTAAATTCTTTATATTAGTCTTTTATTTCATGTAAAATTGGCTTGTGAGGGGGACGTCATTACCTCTCACGAGTTCTTTAGGGAATCTTTGACCCAAAGTTTCATCTCCTGGAATTGACTTCATTTGGCTCCATATCTGCACATGGGATATAGTGGAACTTTAGACATTGCATTACACCGAGCAAATAATAGGATGTAGTGGTTGCAAAAAGGACTAGACCTTTTTCTAACAAGCCAAGTGATACAAACCCAAAATTCATGTTTTTATTTTGCATTGTTTGATATGAAATTCATTTTGCAATTAACTCCCCTAGAAACTTTAGAAACTTGTAGATCTTAGACAAATCCCCACTTTCCATGGAAGTATTGTTGGTGCAAGGTGTGTCTCAAGGTCCATGTCATAGTATTATCATTTGAGAGAATGGGGGTCTAAAAACCCTACTATATAATGTAAATTTAATCTTGGATGAACACTTAAAATCCTCTCAAATGACATATACTAATGGATTCCAACAATACCAAGCAACCTTGTCAGTTTAGGATCGAAGAGTAATTAATTAGTTGGTTTTATCCTAGATTAAAGTCTTTTGTGGAGTCAAAAATTGGTGTAAATAAATTATACAAACCAAAACACATGGTACTCATTTTACATTGAAAAAAGAGGCATTATGTTATCAAATTTGTGAGGAATCATCAATTTTCCTTGTTCAAAACTCATCAAAACTTGGATTCATATCATCCACTTTGGTATAGTTATACTGCCCAATTGAGTTTAAACCTTTTCCAAAGTTGTTTAAAGTCCTTAATTTATAATCTAAATTCAAAATTGTACATTTATAAGTTCATAGTGTTGATGTGTTAAGTGGGTTCTCCACTTGCACTAAACTTGAGGGGACTTAGCTTCAATTTCCAATTTTGGTTGAAGGCCATTTAAAGACTCATGATCATTATCACCACTTGATAGACTTAAGTAATGTTCTTATAAACACTTACACTTTGAGTCTATGCACCACAAAATTTTGAGTCAAGAAAGGTAGTGTTATGCTATCAAATTTTTGATAAATTATCTTTACCTTAGAGAGTTTTTTAAACAAGTATTTTTTCACATCTTTTGGGTAATGTAGCATTGTTACATTACCCAAAACATTTCAGATATTGTTTCATAGGCCCCCTTTCATAGAGTTCAAATTTGTTCCTACATTTTAAAACCAATCCAAGTATACCTTTATGAACCTTTGTCTGGCACAGTTACATTGTTCACTTTTTTTCTAGCTTATTTGTCAAAAGAACAAAGTTTTATACCTTTATTTGTGAGAAAACAATCTCTAAAGTGCCTTTTGTTTCATACTTTATACCTATTTTATCAAGTCCATGTCCAAGAATAAAATGCCTAGTGTTTGTTATAAGTGTTTTAAATCTGTTAGATCAAAACTTTCATCTATTTTAAATTCTAACTTTTGATACCATTTGGCCAAGAGTCCTAGTGCATGCCTTGTTTGAGCCTAGCTTTTAATGCCACATTTTGGCCAAAAGACCTAGCAACTTTTAATTTCATTAATAGACTAATTTGAAACACTTTGACAATATATTTTTGGCATTTTTATTTTTGGTTCATTTACTTAATATTTTTGTGTCAGATGTGTAACGCTAGACACTTAACGTTAGCTTGTGTTATCACAACTCTTTGCATAAACATTTTTGATCATTTTGATGAATCTAGACCAAGTTTAAAGATCAAATTTTAGACATTTTGTTTTTAGAGTTTGTATAACTCTTTGAAATTTTATTGCAAAAACATTTACTATAGATCCCAACATGTATTCTTACACTCGTAGTATACTCATGTACAATCCAAGGATTAGTAATGTGGTTGTGCAGGAAGAAATGATGCAAGAAGCATAAATAGATAATATTTATTATGAGATGGATATTTATCCATATTATAATACTCAATTAGGGGCACAAAGCCAAGATCAATTGGCTAACTATTTGGTTAATATACCACCTTATTTATAACAAGACCAAAAATAAACCACACAATACCTAGCTACAATACTCACAGCTGACGAACCAGTTCCTCAATAGTCATGCTCTACTAATACACCTTCTAAATATGATCAATTTTTATTTGAGCATTATTTATTGGAGAAAAAAGATGATATTTTGGTTCAAGCCATAGAGGTAGGGTTTAAGTTTCCAACAGACTTCCCCCATGATAATTTACCAAGCCTAGTAAGAATGCCCCACAACATAATTTATGATCAACAAGATTCTTATAGAAATCCTTTAACTCTAGTCCAAACAACATATCATAACCCTAATATTCTTATCAGAGGTAAAAAAATCATGAAATATCACTTTAACCAAATACAAATGACATATCAAACCTACTTAAATCTAGCACAAAATTTCAATCAGATGACCATGGTGAGCAAAATTCTTATTGACTTAGTTCCTTCAGCAAGAGTTTTGATGGAGTTAACTGGTCAAGACAATAAAAGTTTAGAACCATTCATGCAAAACATTTTGGTAGACAACTTGTTGCATATGCCAATAATTGAAGAAGTGTATTCTGATTCTATGCAAAATAATGAGCAAAATATAGTGGATAATGTGCAATCAACATCTAGTCCAAATCAAAGTGGTATTAATGTAAAAAAAACTAGACAACATGTACCTATAGTTAATACCATGAGTGGATCATCATACCAAGGATTAGGAGTTTTTACATCCTAACCTCAACCAATTACTTCATCAAGTGTGTAACCAACATGATTAGGTAATCAACTGACAACCAATATCATGCCTCAACAACTAAATGTGACAAATCCTACTCCTCCTCAATAAGGGATGAGTAGTATTCTATAAAAATAGGCATAATATAGTGTACCAATGCAATAGAGGCTGAATGTATTACCACCTCAATAAAGGGAAACTAATGTTCCACCTCACCAGGTAGTGACATATACACCTCCTCAGTTGTAGACTAGTGTACCAATCTAAAACCAAACATTAACTAACCAATAATGTATAAATATTGGTCAGATACAAATTTTGAATCTTTAATAGGTAGTCACTTCCTAAAAAATATTCATGCAATAAGGAGGCTCCCATTTTTATCAAGTACCTACTAGACAACAATCGGTTCAAAATGTGCCACAAGTTTAGAGACAGGGTCTTGGTTCACAAGTTCCCACTTAATAGTAATGTTATATCTATTGGTAGCATGTCCATTTTCAATTATAATAGGAATAGTATAGTTATATCCCTCTATCCCAACCATAAAATCCTCTAAGTTAAACCTTCTAGCCAACCCAAACTAGAATATCGCACAGTAAAATATACAATTTCAAGTACATCCTAATCCATGTATGCATATTCTTGGTCCATTTCCCAGCCAAACCAGCATACCCCAATAGATATCTCCATGATACCCTAGTTAAAGTATCCCACTTATGACCTCCTAACCATCTACCCAAACTAATGTTCTCCCTCAAACCAATGTTCCTTCTAGTTTCTTATCCCAAAAATTGAAATAGATGAAGGATGTAATTGCTACCATTCAGGCAGGGAAATAGACTAAAATGTTTAAGTTAGATGATGTTTATTGTTATCCATTTAACATGGAGTACTTATATATACCATTTCCTCTAGGATACAAACCACCAAAATTTGACAAATACAAAGGGAAGGGTGACCCTAAGGCCCATTTAACCAAGTTCTTTATCGCATGTCAACTAGTGACATACAATGATATATACCTTTTGTTTTTGTTTCCAAGGAACTTGGTTGGACAAGCCTTGGAGTAGTTCTTAAAGTTTCCCAAGAATTTAGTAATAGATGATGATCTTTTTGATAAGTTTGTGTACGACTTTCCCTATACTCTCAAAAATGAGATTTCATTGGTTGACTTAACACAAGAAAAACAAAAGGCTAGTGAGATTTTACAAGTTATCTATAATTATGGAGAGCCCTTGTATGCTAATTCACCCATAGTTTACTAAATAAACAATTAGCCACTATGTTTACTAAAAATTTGCATAATGAGATAGCTTATCATCTAGAACTACAATGTGCACATACTTTCAAGGACATCATCGACAAAGGCTTGTTGATTGAGAGAGCCCTTATTAATAAATTTATAATCAAGCTTACATAAACTAATCAGAATCAAGGTACCAATTAGGGAAGTGGCTAAAACCAACATCCTATCTAAGTGTAAGCTTCACAACTAACATAAGCCAATAACTAAGATAGACCAAAGTAATTCAACTATAATAGGAATGTTGTGGGTAATGGAGTAACTAAGTCACGTCATGTCCAAACAATGAAAACATCATTTACAACACATTTTTAGCTTACTCATACCCAAAAACCTCTCCAACCAACACCATAATCATAAAAACCAAGACATGCATAAAAAATATAGCAACCTTTACCATTACAAGCCTCTCTTCCAAGGATAATTTTGCCTACACATCATGTCTTTAGTGACCTAGGAGAGCCTATTGAGTCTATATTTTACAAATTTGATATTGCTAATCTAATTATTTGGCCTATACCAAATCATTATCCACAAGGCATTCCTTATCCTGATTGGTACCATGAAAATGAATTTTGTGAATGTCATCAGGTTAATGGGCATAATCTATGAAGATGTGTACAAATCAAGCGGTTTATTGAGAATATGTTAGAGAATGGGGAGATAACATTGAATAATGGTCCTTTCACCTCTAAAAAAAATCTTGGGACTTATCAAAACCCCTTTTTCCAACATAACACTCAGTAATAGCATAATAATTAGCAATAATAACAACACTAACTGGTGCAACAACAAAATCAATAGTATCAAAATCAAAGTCCAAACCAATAGAATTATCAAAATCAATAGCATAACCCAAAATGTTAGAACAATGGACAAAACCAAGGTCAAAATAGTAACAACCAACAAACCTACCATGCAATTGTACATGCCTACAATAGGGTTATAGATCATATTGTAGGGGGCAGAGTTAATACCATCTCCCTTAATCCTAGACTGAGCACTAATCAATCTAGACCATTTCTAAATAATACCATTTAACCAAATTACATGGATAATCTTTATTTTACCTAGGACCACACACAAGCGAACTAGTGAATTAGGACTTCCACTTTTAGACCTTATACCGATAACTCACCCTTACCACATGACCACATACAAGTGCACTAGAATTCAAGACTTGTCCTATCTAGTCCCACACCATTCCTAATATTTGTTAGCAATAATGGTCTAAAATATAATCTTGATTTTTAAATCATAACTTAGAGGTCAAATATTAATATCCTAAGCCCACAACCATCTACCACTTTGCCTGTTATCCAATTAACCATTCACCATTGACTAAGTCAAGAACTTTGATATTATGGAACACTTATAGAAAACACCAACACAAATTTATATTTTAGATTTGTTGTGAACATAAATAATCCACAAGAACATTTTCAATGATTTTTTAACCTAATCCACTATTTCTAGTGACATATCCCTAGATAAATTTTAAGATTTGGTTGGACACCTAGCTCCATCCTAGAAAGTCACATTCAATGAAGGTGATATGTCTTCCCTTGGCCCAATCCATAATAATACATTATACATATAAGTTTATATAAAGTGAAATATAGTGAAACATGTCCTTATAGATAATGGATCAGGCCTCAACATAGTGTCTTTAAATCTCATCAAGATTCTTGGGTACACAATGGCAAATCTCTAGGTAGAAATGATAACTATCAAAGCCTATGATAATCAAGAAAGATAATCATAAGGCACCATTATCTTAGTAGTTATCATTGGGCCTTTGACCCATGATACACTTTTCCATGTGTTTGATATTGATTTGTCATATAATATGATTCTAGGAAGGCCTTGGTTACATGAGATTCATGCAGTCCCATCAACATTTCACCAATGTGTCAAATTATCCCACTCAAGGATGGAAGTGAATATTCCAAGAGATTTAAACCCATATGAACATTGTAAACATATTGAGGCTAAGTTTCAAAGCTATAATTACTAATAAGACATGAATCCAAGTTTTAAATAGGATAAAAGAAAGGCCATACTTATTGATCCTCTATAGGATAATTACATAAATCCTAATACCTTGGATTCACTTTCCCACATGTTGCCTCCTGAAGCTTCCAATCATTTCACCATTTCAGATAATAGCCCAGGAGAATATATGACCCTTAATACCTTCCATATTTTAAATCTTCCTTAGAATCCAAAAACCTTTGGATGACCTAAAAATAACCCACATATGCATTGGAAATAAAAGAAAAAATATAAGGGACCTATCATGTTTGTACTAGCATCTGGAAAGAACTACACCCTATTGAAGGTGATGAATCATGGTTTTACAATGAAAACTAAGCTGATTTTTATAAATTTCCAAAGTATCCTATTCCTAATAGGATCATGGGACATCAAGATTATGAAGGAAGAGACTTAGACTAAATTAACAAGGAACCATTGAGCCAATATCCATGACTAAATACAAAAGACCCTATGGACTTGGATTTAAACTACCTAGGGATGACCCCACATATCTTATTTGACTTCCATCACTAATGGCTAGTGATGATGATGTCAATAGTGAAGTAGAGTTTGATCATAGCCTCACTTGTGATGACCTAGTTGAGACTAACATATTTGATAAATAATGCCATTTATACCCTTACCCCAGTCATTCATCACAACCCATCACCATTATATTATCCCAAACTGATACTGTAATATCCCCTTCAAACAGGAAATATAGCAACACAAAAAACTCTGAACCAAGATATAATCTATGTTGAATAAATTCAGAATGATAACAATAATATAGTATTTTCAATAGTAAATCACAACTCTTATCACTTGTCCTTCTAAACTATTACAATTGTAGTCCTCTATTATGCATATAAATATGAAATACAGTCTTGAAAACCCTGGCTTTGCAAATCTGGAAGTGCAAATTGAATTCTGGAAGGTCTCAGCCTGTTGTGTCGAACACACAGTCGCCGGCATCAGTCGATATACTGCCGATGTCGGTCACTGTAGGTCCTTATCTACCGATGTCGGTCTCCAGTCGGCCAATGTCGGTATCTAGAAGCTCTCTATCAGCCGATGTCGGTGTCTGTGTGGATCTGTACTGACCTGTACGGACTCCGTACGGCCGCCAATTAAGCACAACTTCCCTGTTTTCAACCCTTGATCTGAAAATATATGCTTCTAGCATAGAAGATCTCTAGCTGTATAATTTATTGAATAAAAACATAAAGAAATAAATACCTGGAATATCTGTAATAACTTCTATGTGAAGTTATCTCTCAACCCTGTAAATTCTGTGATAACTTCTGGATGAAGCTATCTCTCAATTTGGCAATAGATCAACTGATATTCCACAGCCTCTTAATTACACACACTGAAGAGGGAACGTTCTCCAATGCAAATGGAATCCTAGAACCCTAGGTTCAGTCTTCACAGAAGAAATTCTTCAAAATCAATAATCAATAATCAATAATCAATGGCTAATTCACAATGGCCTCCATGAGAAACCCTTATACCCTCAAAAGATATGCTTGCCCTAATTATGGTTTTCTTAAATTAGAATTAGGGTTTCTAATTTAAAATTAGACCAAATAATTAATATTTGATTAAATAAATCAAATATTAATATCTCCCTCAATACATGTCCAATCGAGCCCAAATGAAAGCCAACTAGAAAATTTTTGCTAAACGAAGCCACTCCAATCTCCATCAAGACCCTCTAACCATCCTATCAGCCTACGAGGGTCACATAATAGGCTAACCATGAACTCCGAACATGTCAACTGAAAAGGCGACATGACAATCCGCCCCTCCTGAAATTGCTTGCCCTCAAGCAATTACCGCATGATATACCCATCAATCCACCTGGATCCCAAATGTAGTCATGACCTGTCCTGCTGTCAATCAATGAAAACTCCATGCCATGTCCATCTCTAGTACTAAGAGAGGCACCCCAAAATCCAATCCATAAATGAAAATCATTAAGCAACTCAAGCAAACTCCGTACCTGAATAATATCTAAATCTGGATTGTGAAAGCTAGAAAGAGTCATATCAATCTGTGAACTGACTGTAACAGCAAACTGATTTCCTACCACATGTGATAACTCTTGAACTGAACTCACCTCAAGACCAAGCTCATCCTCATATCTCTCTTGTGTTGGTGCCAATGTGCACTCGTCATCGCACTCCATCATGTCAGGTAGCGTAGGCATCTCCATCCAATGAAAAAACATATATCTAAAGCTGCTGCCCCATATTGCCTTAAGAATGTGTGTCTTCCCATCAACATCAAAGAGAACCTCCATGTCCTTGAGACGAAGAGTAACTTCCTCAAATGAATGAAGCCACTTCATACCCAAGACTAAGTCTATATCACCCATGTCTACCACATAATAATCAGCCTTGAACTCATAGTTGTTCAAGCGCAATGGGAGGTCTCTAATCATACGCTCACACCTAAGAGTGTGACCCTCGGCTACCTTAACTCTGATGCCCTCAAAATATTTTGTAGTGAGTCCACACTTCTCCACAAATCTAGCATCTATGAAATTATGTGTGGCTCCTGTATCAAGAAGGGTGATAACCTTCTGCCCTACCAAAACTCCACAGAGTCTGAATGACTCATCCGACTGAATACTGGATAGGCGTGCCTCCTATATGTGAAGTTCTAATTCTACCTCTACCTTAGGCCCTAAAGCCTCTGCCTTTGTCCCCTCAGAACTATTCTACTATTCGAAATCCTCTGAATTAGAATCCTCATAATAGACCCACATCACACGATTTGCCTTACCCTTAGGCCTCAAAGGGCAATCATGGTGGATATCATATGGAACTTTGCAGTAAAAGCAAAGCTTCTTCCTGCGTAGATCATTAAGCACCTCACAATCCAAAGGTGGTGCTACTAGATTGGCTTATGAATCATTTTTAACCCCTGATTTATCTATGTTAAAATCTGGTCTCTCTGTATCTGTGTTGGAACACTTATGGTCTCTAGATGAAGAAGTACCTTTGAAGTTAAATTTGTGGGATGGGGCTGCCATCTCCATACTACGCACCTTCTTCATAGCTACCTATAATGAAGGAGGATCAAAGGCTTTGATCCACCCTCTCAATGGCTCTGTCAATCCCTCCATGAAGAGAACTACCAATCTACGCTTGAAAATATTGGGCACCATGACTGCCAATCTCTAAAACTCACCAATGAAGGACTCCAAGTTACCTGTTTGTCTCAACTGTGCTAGATCTCAAAAGTAAACCTCGGGATCCTTCCTGTCAAACTGCTCAACCAATCTATCCACAAAGTCTTGATACTCTGTCACCTGGTTATGCTGAAGTGTTACCATACCATGGTACCACCAATCATGTGCTACTCCATCCAAGTGCAATGTGGCATATTTGATGGCCTCTATCTCTGACATTGGCCTCAATTCCAAAAAGGTGTCAAGCTTATGAACCCAAGCTTGCGCTGTCATCTTGCCACTGTTGTCAAAGGTAGTCAAAGAAAGCTTACCAGTAGCCTTTTTCAGCTCACTGAATTGGACTCTAGGTCTCCTGTCCTGTCTAGCCAATCTATAGTGCTCTCTCCTTAGATTGACAAAATGATCAAAAGTTGTTCTCTCTTGAATATGAGGAGGTAATAAGTCCCACTCATCATTTTCAGCCATGTAAACATCTACAAATGGGGAATTCCCTACCTCCTCCTCTGCTGGTGCCTCTGGTTCTTCTTGAACAAATGTCGAGCGAGTAGGTCTATCAGCTGTTTTGGAGTGAGTCTGCTATGTTCTCTGATTAACCATAACACTCCTTTCATCTCTTTGGTCCCCGTTCTATCCATCAGGTGCATTCATACCCCTTATCATAGTCATGAGTGCCTATAGTGTCTGATTCATCTGCTGCTAACTTGTCATCATAGCACGGTGAAATTCTCTGGTGCCCTAATCAGCATCATACCTATGGCCCCTGGGTGGGCTACCCTCACGTCTGTCACTCATGATAATCCACTGCTGATCTAACAACTGGGTACCTTCAAGCAAGGCTCTACTACGTGTGTTATACCTGTACGGTCCCAACTCTTGTGGCTACATAAGATCTGTCAAACCCTCAGGATGGCAGGATTTAGCTCTGATACCACTGTAATATCCCCTTCAAATAGGAAATATAGCAACACAAAAAACTCTGAACCAAGATATAATCTATGTTGAATAAATTCAGAATGATAACAATAATATAGTTTTTTCAATAGTAAATCACAGATCTTATCACTTGTCCTTCTAAACTATTATAATTGCAGTCCTCTATGATGCATATAAATATGAAATACAGTCTTGAAAACCCTGGCTTTGCAAATCTGGAAGTGCAAATTGAATTCTGGAAGGTCTCAGCCTATTGTGTCGAACACACAGTCACCGGCGTCGATCGATATACTGCCGACGTCAGTCACTGCAGGTCCTTATCTACCGACGTCAGTCTCCAGTCGACCGATGTCGGTATCTGGAAGCTCTCTATCAGCCGATGTTGGTGTCTATGTGGATCTGTACGGACCTGTACAGACTCTGTACGGCTGCCAATTAAGCACAACTTCCTTGTTTTCAACCCCTGATATGAAAATATATGCTTCTAGCATAGAAGATCTCTAGCTGTATAATTTATTGAATCAAAACATAAAGAAATAAATACCTGGAATATCTGTAATAACTTCTGTGTGAAGTTATCTCTCAACCCTGTAAATTCTGTGATAACTTTTGGATGAAGCTATCTCTCAATTTGGCAATAGATCAGCTGATATTCCACAGCCTCTTAATTGCACACACTAAAGAGGGAATGTTCTCCAATGCAAATGGAATCCTAGAACCCTAGGCTCAGTCTTCACAGAAGAAATTCTTCAAAATCAATAATCAATAATCAATGGCTAATTCACAATGGCCTCCATGAGAAACCCTTATACCCTCAAAAGATATGCTTGCCCTAATTAGGGTTTTCTTAAATTAGAATTAGGGTTTCTAATTTAAAATTAGACCAAATAATTAATATTTGATTAAATAAATCAAATATTAATATCTCCCTCAATACATGTCCAATCGAGCCCAAATGAAAGCCAACTAGAAAATTTTTGCTAAATGAAGCCACTCCAATCTCCATCAAGACCCTCTAACCATCCTATTAGCCTACGAGGGTCACATAATAGGCTAACCATGAACTCCGAACATGTCAACTGAAAAGGGGACATGACAGATACATTAGGACCAACAAGAATCTAATTTTCCAATTAATGAGTTTTAAAATGATGAGTCATTTTGTGAATTTTTAGGCCTTAGAGATAATGTTTCATTGGGAGATCATAAATCAAGATTCTTAATTACATTAGATCATGAAGCCTATTTTGGAGAGCGGGTGAACACCCTTATCCAAAAACAAATAATTAAACCATTGAGGTCCAAAATTGAAAACCTCTTTGACGCACTTTGTAACTAGGGAAAAAGTAAAGATAAGGGCTAGTCTAGTGGTGAAAACCTATTTTAGGCACCATTAGATGGGGTTGTTCATTCTTCTTCAAATTTAGACTAGGATACCACCAATGATGAACGTGCCTATGGATCTAAGTTTGGTTTTGATAAAAAAAAGTGTTTGATCAAATTATTTAGGAATTTATGATTTTTTTTATCATATGGCCAACTCTCCCATTAGGGGACTTAGATTCATCATGCCTAGGAGACATTGAAAAGCAAGTCCTAATAGAGGACGTCGATATAGTTTAACATTTCAAGTCTTTGCCTACTATCCTAAAAGTTAGTTTGACCCTTCTAGTCAAAGATATAATAAAGTTAAAATCAAGACTTCATCAGACCCAAAATGGATAAAATTAGGAATGTCCCTCATTGAGGAGGAATGTGAAGTCTTTACAACTCTATTGAGAGAAATTATAGATATCTTTGCATGGGCTTATTTTGACATGCTAGGTTTAGACCATACCTTGGTTCTGCACCACCTTGTGGTCAATCCTAATGCTAAACTGGTGAAACAAAAGCTATGTAAGATGCATCCGTATATTACTATCTTATTAAAGAAAGAGTTGGAAAAACTCTTAGAAGCAGGATGTATCTGGTCCATTGACTACTTAGAATGGATATCTAATGTTGTGCCTATTAACAAAAATCCTAAAGGAATTTGAATCTGTTCTAATTTTTGAGACATAAACAAATCTTATCCTAAGGATGGATTTATATTTCCTAATATTAACATGATCATTGACTCCATAGTGGGTTATGAAATGCTTTCACTCATGGATATATTTTCAAGATACAACTAGATTAGAAAAGCACTAGAAGACCAACATGAAACATTATTCACCACTCCATGGGGAACATTTTGTTATCAAGTAATGCCACTTGGTATTAAGAATTCTGGAGCTACATATCAAAGGGCCATGACTATCATATTCCATGATATGGTACATGATATTGTTGAAGACTATGTTGATGACATATTAGGAAAATCCAAGACTAGGGTTGACCATCCAGTAGTGCTATGTAGGATATTTGTAAAATTGTGAGAGTATAAATTCAAACTCAATCCAAATAAATGTTTTTTTGGATTAACCTTCATAAATTTACTTGGCTTCATTATGCCTTGTATGGGAATTGAAGTTGATCCAACCAAAGTCTATGCTATCATCAAGATGACACCACCAACCAATTTGAAGCAACTACATAGTTTATAGGGAAAGATCCAGTCAATCTAACACTTCATCTCTCAGTTAGTAGATAAGTGTCATCCATTTACACATATTCTAAATAAGGGAGTTATATTTCACTGGGATGATCATTGTCAAAAAAAATTTCAACAACTCAAGGACTATCTAGCTAATCCACCTATTTTGTTACCTTTTATGCTAGGAAAGCCATTCTTATTATATCTATCAGCTATCGATAATGCTTTAGGGGCAGTTTTGACTCAACATGATAATAATGGAAAATAACATGTAGTTTACTACTTAATCTATACCTTAGTCACATATGAACACAACTATGCACCTATTGATAAATCTTATCTAACCATGGTCTTCATAACTCAAAAACTATGCCATTACATGTTGAACAATAAGACCATGGTCATTTTAAAAGTAGATCCACTCAAGTATCTACTATCTAAAATAGATTTTCAATGAAGAATGGCCAAATGGATCATGCCTCTTAGTGAGTTTGACATAAAATATGTCAATTAGAAGGAAATCAAAAGATAGGTCCTTATAGATCAACTTGATAAAATACCCCTTACAGACACAAAGCCACTCACATTTCATTTTCCTAATGAATCCATAATGACCATAATCGACACATCTCTTAAGGAGCAGCACTGGAAGCTATATTTTGGTAGTTCTTTAACTACACATGGATCAAGGCCAGACCTCTTATTTATTACACCATAGGAGGATCTAATCCCTAAATCATTTAGAATTAGTTTTCCTTATACAAACAACATGGATAAGTATAAATCACTTGTCATAGGACTTTGATAGGTAGTACACTAGAACATATCTCATCTCCATGTTTATGGTGATTCTTAGTTAATCATCAATCAAGTCACAAACCATTTCCAAACCAAATATGACAAGTTGGTTCCATATAAGGTTATGGTCGATACCCTAAAAAAATAATTTGTAAATATCCAATTTGAGCATATACAAAGGGCTAGTAATAAGACTATAGATGCAATGGCTACTATTAGCTCTCTAATTTGACAAACATGCAAAGCTAGAGAGCATCAATTCCTCCTCAAAAATTTGGTCACACTAGCTCATGAACCTTCAATTATGGCAATGATTTATGATATTGTTAGTCTTAATTATATCTAGTACTTAGACCTTCAAAACTAACTTCATGACTAATTTATACCACCTAACCTGTCTTGAAAACAAACCAAAGCCTTTATCTATCACTCCACTCATTATACTCTACTTGGATCAACCCTTTATCGTCATAGTTTTGATGGAACTATGCTTCATTGTTTAACTTTGATAGAGTCTATGGTAGCATTAAAAGAATTTCATGAAGGGGTATGTGGTACTCATTATAATGGGGTATTCCTATCAAAAAATCTCTTGTGTATTGGTTATTATTGAACCATGATGGATGCAAATGCAACTGCATATGTAAAGAAGTGTGAAAATTGTCAATAACATACTAATCTAATCAATACACCAACACAAACTCTAAAAATAATGTTGATACCATGGACATTTTCTACATGGGGATTTGACCTCATTGGGAAGATCAACCCTACTTCATCTGATGGCCATAAATATATCCTTACCACCACTGAGTATTTCACTAAGTGGGTTGAAGTTATACCCCTCACATGACTAGAAAGAAAATTTCCAAATTTATCTTCAACCATCTCATTTACTACTACGGTATCCCTTCTAACATTATATCTGATAATGGAGGATCATTTAATAAAAAGGATGTAGGCTAGATATGTATTGAATATAACATCACACAACATTTTTATACAACATATTACCCTCAAGGTAATGCCCAGGCTGAAGCATTGAACAAAATGATTTTCAATATTCTCAAAAAGATTATCAATAATACCAGTCATGATTTACACCTTCAAATATTCTCTTCCCTTTGGGCATACCATACCAATCATCACACTCCCATAGGATCGACTCCATACTCACTTTTTTATGGTACTAAAGCCATCCTTCCCATTGAGGTCAAGCTACCTTTAGTATGCATATCTTTCAAGCATGTCCTAGATGATCATGACTATCGATTATTCACTTAAAAGAGCTAGACATGCCTGATAAAAAATGCATAGATGTGCTCAACAATCTTCAGGCATATGAAAATCAACTCAAATGCCACTACAATCAATGTGTCAATTATAAAGAATACCATGGCTGAGAAGATGCATAAAATTAAATTAAAAGCAAACTAGATATGACCTTTCATCATTACTATATATTATGTATCAAGAGCATACAGCCTTGCCACACCAGATGGAGATGAACTTCTTGGGTTGATGAATATTATTCACCTCAAGTGATACTATGCTTGAGCACTAAGGTGTATTATCTATAAGGATTGTTTTAGTGGTGCCATTTTAGCACTAATCTTCTTTGTACAAATATCATTCTTATCATTCCTTTTATCCCATTCCATCTACTCTAACATCCCATTATATCAACCAAGCATCTTCTAAATCCTATCCACCCACCTTGTTTGACCTTGGTTTTTTCTATTTGTTGCACATTTTTAACACCAAGGAATCTGATCAGTTTCATTAGTTATTTTAAGTACGTTAGATAGAGATCATATTTTGAAGTATTATGATAGAAGTTTCAGTAGTTACATCTTTCATTTGTTATTCCTTTCTTATCACTGGTCTTGCTACTAATTATAACCACCTTTAGGAAAATTAGTACCATTGATCCATTCTATTATGTCCAAGTTATTACTGCTTATGGGTAAACTAGGGGAAACATTTGGTTATTGATCTTTGACATACCAACTTGCCACTTCCTATGCCATACTATGCCTTTTTACCAACTATGCTTATTTTGTTTGAATTGACTGCTACACTAGTCAAATTCCTCTATTTTAGGGCAAAACTATAGTTACTTGAGGTCCTACTCTAATAACATGTAGGTAGTGCTCAATACTTTTTGAAGTCAGCTCAGTCACCCTTTTCACCATGCTCTCACCATTTTACAAGCAACTTATGTTTAAACACTCTCATTATTTTATAAGCAACCTAAGTTTGAATTCCCTTACCATTTTGCGAGCAACCTAAGTTTGACTGATCTCACCATTTTGTGAGATTAAACCATTTAATATCTCATCATTCTTGATCAAGTTGAGATACTTCAAAAATTCCAAAAACACTGACCACTTATTTTCCTTAAGGATTCTGGGAACCCTTACTAAGTTGTGAAAGCAAACCACTTATCACTTAGCTTCCCCATCCTTTTTGGACTTTTATCTTATGCACTTGCCATTTTTAAAGACCATTCCTATTTTTATATCACATCCATCCTATTTTTTTCATTAATTATATCACTCTTCCCATTCCTTGGGAGAACTACATTAGGCCTAAATTTTTTTATTAGATATTATATTTATGGAACTATGTAGGTATCATCCACTTGCCTAGTGCATATGGAGACAACTCAGCCACCCCCTTCCTTTTCTTGTATTCCCCTATTTTGTTTGTTTCTTAATTTTTCACCTATTTTCTAGGGGCAATGTTCATACTATTTCTATTATGTTGTTTATTTATTTGTTTCTGCTTATTTTGTTTATTTGTCTACCTATTTATTTGATTTCAACACTATTGCCTTGATTCGGTTTATGTGTGTTCATTGGGTGATTTCTTTCCCACACTTATTCCCAAATGCATCCATATTTATATATTTACATTGTCATCATGGTTTTTACCATTAGTGCATTATTTTCTATTTGAGTATTGGATTTCAGAAGTCAGTCCTTATGTATATTTTGGCCAAGTCCTCATGATGTTATACTATGATGCCTACCGACATGCACTACAATAAACCTTGATAATAATTATGTATATTTTGGTCAAGAATTATATTTAGTAATGGTGACATCAACATCTCTTTAACACTGACATCCTGATTCAATCCCAATCATATCCAAAATAGAGTAATTGACTACAAAATAATTTTAGCCTTTATTAGTTCAAACGAGCATCTACCTACTAGTAGGTTTTTCTAATTCATCATTATCCTCTATGTTAATTTATCATCATCCTCAACCAAGTTTGTCATGTTTTCCATAATTTAGGTCTAATGCTTATAAACTCTTATGGGAGAATAATTACACATTGTCCCACCTATATTTCTCAATGATTATAGCCATGTTTAGGCAAATCATTGTGTTCTCACCACTTTACATTTTTTACCCACATAGGGGAACATTTTTATCTTATTTGTCTATCCTAATTGGGGCAGTTCTATCTTCTCAATGATTATAACCACCTTTGGGAAAATCATTATATTATCATACCACATTGCCACTATCAGGGTACAATGCTTATAACTACCTTTGGGCAAACCATTATACACCATCCCACTTGTATTCTCAGTGATTTTCACTACTTTTTCAAAATCATTGTGTTTTCACCCTACCATTTTTCCTTTCTTTAGTCCCCTCATTTTTCGTCTTTCTTTTTGAAGGACCATTTTCCAACCTACTTGTGTCAACCATTCCCTCAAGGGGCATCATATATCTAGTTTATCATTATTTCAGTTGTAGCCATGCATGACCTTTTCATTATTTTAGAATACATTATTATGCTTATAGCTTGAAATACCTTCCCAAATAATCACAAACTGTAGACACCTAAATCTATCCACCAATGACCTCTAATTAGGATTTTGATCATTTTTTATTAAAATACACAATTTAGCCTAAAAACACTAAAACATGCTAAATGATGTAAAACTAACATATTCAAGTGCCAATTTTGGTTAGGGTATCCCTAAAAGGGATAATGTAATTTATGGGCCAGCTAACTTTGATCAAATCATTCTTAGTCAAAATTCCAATTTTGGACCTAGGTGCTCTAGATTGCTCTTTGCTATCAAATATCTTGCATGAGACATGTGAATTTATTATTTTGTGTTGATAGCATCTTAAATGGGATAATAGATCCAACACATCTAAAATTTAATTCTAATTCCAATCTTATTAAATTTTGGACCAATAGCAAGGCATTTTGATCAATTTGAGTAATTTGTGCACAAAGTGCTTAATCATGCTTAAGAGTTAGTTAAACCAAATTAAAGCCTAATTAAAAATTCCATGGAAACTTTTTTAATAATTATTTTTGGAAATGAATATTGAATATCTACATCATCAAGTGACCTCATTTCTTGGGAAGACATCCCTAGGTCATAAATGCCACAAATATCAGGATTATGGGTCTTCAATGCCTCATAATGACCCCCCATACCTCTTCAATGCCCATTTTAATAATTTCATGATGAATATAATTATATATTTAATTCCAAAAATTTGAATTAATCCTCAACCACACATCTTCATCTCAAGATAGATGATTCAGGTTGATTTTGAGCAATCTTAAAATTCTATAAATAGGAGGCATTGCCTATTGAATTTTAAGCTTAATTTATGGAAAGTTACCATGCCAAATTGATTCCAAGATCTCTCACATGCCAAATTTATTATTCCAAAATATTGATCCAATCCAAGCCAAACCCACAAGGTGTCAAGGAGAAGAGGAGATAGCTAAGCCTCCTTTGATGAAGACTTCATGAGCACAAGCCTAGCAATCCACTATAAAAAGAATTTGGAGCATCCAAGGAAGGTGAAGGATTCTTGTTTTCCTTTAATTTTTAGTTGTGTTTGTCATTTTTTTTGTTATTAATCTCACCTTATTAACTAAGCATGAAGGTGTTAGTTTAGTGTGTTGTTTGTCAATTTGCTTTGTTCATTTTGTCACTAACACAATACTAATCTCCTCTTCTTAGTCAAATTCCTAGTTCACATATGGCATGAGGATTTATGAAAATGGAATCATGACCTTATTCTATTTTATCTATGCCTAGTATGGCCTTCTATAACACCTCCAAATGAGGCTCATCCACATAGCTGTCAAAAGCAAATGACAACTAATAACACATCTTAGTTGTTGTATTTCTAGGGGGAATGTATTCAAACATGTAGAAATATTCATCTTTCCAACCCATCTGTGTCTTTTCTCTTAGGCTTAGCGTCATGATTTCTTCTTCTATAAGGGCCATCTCCAATTTCTCTTCCTCCTCTTCATCAATGCAACTACTCTCTTCAACACTTTATTTTGAGGTTTATTCTTCTTGCTCATATAAGGGTTCCTCTTTGGACTTGTCCCCTTTATTCACTTATTATTCTCCCTTGGAACTATGTTCATCCTTCACTTTTTCTTGTTGGTTTTCTTTGGTGATCTCCATTTATCCTTTTAATTTACTAGTATCACCTTCCTTATCTTTAGGTGTCCCTTCACTACTTGGGCATGTCTATAATGCATCTTGGTTTACTATGCTATTAGAAGCAGTAGGTGTAATTTTTGTTGCTTCTTTAGTTCATTTTGTGCTTGTGGAACCTCTTTATCTTCCTTATATTTATTGGCCTTTTCCTCTTAGTCCTTATTGTTTACAGACTTCATCTTCTTTTCTAGTGATAAGTCTTTTTCTTCTTCAGCCTCAACATGATCGATGTGCTCTTGAGTCATGTTGACTACCTTCCTAACCTCTCTTCTATTTTATATCACTAAAATAATATCTATTTCTTCCTCACTATGGCCCATTTTCTTACACATGTTTATCCTTTCCTCCTCAGTTCGTAAAGGCTATATGGAGGGCTCTTTTGATGAGCCATTAGGCATCTTTATTACTTCTCTAAGCATAGTGGTAGTTACACTTTGGAGGGATTTTGGACTTCTTTAGAGTTAGGATATTCTCCTACTTCTTATAACAATGAAGACCTTGATTCCTCCTTCCTCCACCTCCTCTATCTCTTCCCACACCTTTTTCACCTCCATTTCCTCATACGCCTCTTGCACCTTCATATCTACCAAGGTTATTATGGGAATTATAATGGACCCTTTGGACTTATTTTTCTCCTTCTTTTTGGGAGAAGGAATACCTTATATTAAGGTCACACACTTTTTCTTTAGGGTTAATGGAGTAGCTTCCTCACCTAAGGAAATCCTTAACTTTATGTGATCTTGAATTTCTTCTAGTGTCTCTCCCTACTTTTTCTAGGGAGACTTATTTTGTGCTACTAGTGTCATCTTCCCTTCATCACCAATACATAGGGGGATATCATCATCCTTCTTAGGGTCTACACCTTTATTTCTTGGCTTCATCTCATAGTAAAAAATGTGTATTTTCTTGAGTATTACTTCTTTCTAGAGGGGATGGAGGTCAAAGTGATCTAAATCATCCTCCTCATTTTTGGTAGATTTTCCTCTTGGGTACATGTATTAGCACATAAAACTTATTCTTTCCAAATCCATGGATTTCATCTAGATTTTTAGCTATTTTACATTGTTAATTCTCCTTAGCACATCCCTAAAGTGCTTGATGGAAAATGTGTAAAGGAGATTTAGCTAGAATGATTTGTTATCATCTGTAAGAACCAAGTACACTACATAAAAGTGTTGCATAACAAAAAATCTCATCATTCCAAATATATCCTAAGTGAGATCCTTAGGGATGTGCCATTCCATCTGAAATGCCTTATGTATTAGGTATACCACCCCATCACTTAGGTATTATATTTCTAGGACAAGTTAGGTGGTTAGGTGAAGTACTAGTACTTCAACACTAGGGAGTCCTTATGCATCAAAAAGACCCAAATATTATCTTCATCACCAACACAAATTTAAATCTCCTCAATCATAATTAAAATCAACATCAACCCATATATGAAGGTCTCTCATACTGTATGTCATTCAAGCATGTTCTTCACCATCTCTTTAATAATAAATTTTGCTATGTTGAAATTAACCCCCTATGCCATGTGGTAAGTGATGCACAAGTAGGCCTTGGTGATATTCATTCACTAATCACTAAGGTAAAGCTTTAAAATTATGAGGCATGTAACTAACCTCATATTGGGGTCCTTCATATATTTAATGGGGAATGGGAATCCTCCCTTGTAGTACCCAAAGAGTTTCATGACCCTTTTAACTTTAAAACCAAGGCTTTCCTATTCTTGTCAAAAACATCAGATTTCCTCTTTATGCCATAAACCCTATCCTTTATTGTAGCATGTATTTCAAGAAAACTCACTTTCTTCTATTGCTTATAGAAATCTTGATCTATGCTCTCCAGATCTGAACTCTTACCTTTTGACTCAAGAACATGCATCCCCTTCTTACTCATGTGACCAAGCCTATGGAGCCACATCTTTGCATCTATATCTGAAGTAGATAAACCAAAAGGAAAATCAATAATACAAGTAGATAGATAAAGAGTACCTACTTTCTTACCTCTTCATAAAACAAGTGCACCCTTGGAAACTTTCCAAGAATACATTGTGAGAGTTACTGTGCATCCCTCATCACCTAACTTTCCAATAGAAATCAAGTTCCGCTTTAGGACTGGGACATGCATGACCTCCTTCAACACCCATGTGTTTCCTATGTGCAATTTCAGCTGCACTTTCCCTTTGACAACCATTTGACAAGGCTTACCATCCCCTAAATAAATCACTCCAAAGTCTCCCTAGACATATTCATGAAAAAATTCTCTATTTGGGGTTGCATGGAAAGAGGCACCAGAATATAAAACCCAAGATTCCACTTTATCCAAGGAACATACAAGATCATCTTGTGAAATAATACCTGCAACATCTGCTTCTTCATTTCCTTCACGCTGATCTTTTACCAACCAATAATCTTTCTTTACATGCCCTTTCTTTCCACAATTCTAGCAGATTATTCTGCCATACCTAGATTTGGATCTCCTGCCTATCTTTGACCTTGATTTCCCTTGCTTGATCTTCTCTCTTTACCTTCCCCTACTTTCAACACTTAAAGCATTCCCTAATGATTCACCTATGCTTTTCCTATGAATTTATTCATTCAAGATTACACTAACAACATCATCAACTTTTAAGATATTTGAAGTAGACGCAGTATTACTAACTGCCATTACCAAACTATCCCAACTTTAAGGTAATGAGCATAAGATTAAGAGAGCCTTAATTTCATCATCAAAAGCAATATTGACTGAAACTAACTAATTTACTAATCCATGGAAATCACTAAAATGATTGTGAACTGATCCACCATCCAACATTGGCAAATTAAATAATTGCTTCATAATAAATACCTTATTCGAAGCTAAGGGTTTTTCATATAAATTTGCCAAAGATTCCATTAACTCTATCGTTGTCTTAGCCTGTGATAAGTTGGAAATCACAGATGATGCCAAGCTCAACATTATAGATCCCAGAGCCTTCCGATCAAGAACCTTCCATTCTTCATCTTTCATATCCATGGGCTTGCTTGCAACCCCACCCAATGGTAAGTATAGATCTTTCTAATATAGATAATCTTCTATCTGCATCCTCCATAATTGATAATTCTTACCATTGAATTTCTCCATTCTTAGCTTACTTTCTTCTGCCATTGCTTTACTCCCACTCAATCAAAAACCCTTGAGAGTGACTTGTAATCAAACACAAACCTGCTCCCTGCAACCTCGCTCTGATACCACATTGTCAGGAACTGGAGCACAATTGATTACCTTATATAAGCAACTAAACATAGAATTTAACCATAAGTAATAAGTAACTAGAATAAAAAACAACACAAAATTTGAGAGACAATACACAATTGTATTCAACTCATCCAAAAGGAAATACAATGAAGAGATTACACTCTTCCCACACCTCTTGGGCATACCAGTAACTCTCCCTCAAGATTTCTTTCTCTCACAACCAATTACAACCACAACTCAAACACAGAGTTATACCCTCCACCAGTCAGTAACAATACTACCAATACACAAGTACTCAAAGTACTCCAAGTAGATCTCCTCATCTTGCAATAACTTGCAAATCACTCGATCTTACTTACCATGTAGATCTCCCCTGATCTTGCACAACTTTTAGATCAACCTGGTCTTGCCCACTTGCAAACCTAGATCTTACAATTGGAAGTATCTCTTCCTTGTCCTTAATTACAATACAACCCCATGAGTCTATTATATAGATCCCATGCAAACAATAATTATACTTCTAATTACAATAATTATAAATGCAAACTCAAGACTAAAATTAGTTTTTTACATGTAAACAAATTGTCTATCTAAAATAATACCAGTTCTGAAAGCGCATGAAAATGCATGCACACACAAGCTACTGACGTCGATGCCTGTCTAACCAATGTCAGCCGACCCATAACCAACGTCAGTTACTATGAACACTGAAGATGACTGATGTCAGTTGCATTGCTGATGTCGATTTCTCTATAACTCAGCAACTTCCTCCATGTTTACATGAGTGAAGCTTTTAGCTCCACAACCTAACAATATTATCTTCATCACCATCACAAATGGTAATCTCCTCAATCATAATTAAAATCAACATCAACCCATTTATGAAGGTATCTCATACTATATGGCATTCAAGCACATTCTTCACCATCAACTATTAAAAGCACGTTCTTCCATTGTCACCTCATTAAATTCTCCAAATGGTATTTTTTATGAAGTGACATGTAGCTTAAATGATCACTTCCCACCTAATTTTGGGTGGATGTAAGCTTTTCCTGATGATCTTCCTCCTATACTTTATTCACATGGCATGACCTTAATCTGCCTTATAGAAACATGGGTATAGTGCTTTAGATGCATATGATTCAACCTCCAAGGTCCCATCTTCTCTTCCTACTATGCTTTCATTTCAAGTGCATTTTCCTATCTTGGTCAATTTTTCTACACTTTCATCTCTTACCTTGGCCTATCATACCCCACACAAATCCCTTACACTAGTCCTCTAGTTCCTCACTTTATAGGCATCTTTCACACTTAACATCTTGTGTACCTATCTATAATTTTATGTATACTCATCATTTTTTGTGCCTATCTTATCACTTATTACTCATATTAATGCAATTTTGGTAAATTCCATCCACTTAAGAACTTAGGTGTCTAGCCTTAGGTGCTTTAGAAAGTGTCCATACTCGACTCACCTAACTAGAGTTATGCATGGAAGTACTAGAATAGTTTTATTATGGGCCTAAAAATGTTTTAATTAATCATTTATCACCAACACAACACAAAATAATGTCAAACATAAGGAAATGATTGGCTTGTTCCAAATTTTATTTTGGTTAGCACAACACAACCAACTTGTGACCAAAAAGTTAGTGTCTGATGGTGCAAATGCCATCTTATTTCATATAAGGCTTTAATTAGTTTTTGTTGAAATTAATAGGGAGTATTTCACCAAACAACATGCATAGCTTGCATGCGCTAGTTTTTAATATGTTGTGTATGACATATGGACCTATATACCTAATTTATATCTTTCTCGGGTGCTTAAGGTACTTGGAGTCATATATCAAGACCAATGCTCATTTAGTTAGTAACTTGCAATTAATATGCTTATCATGTCATAAATTATGGCATGCCTTCTCTATCTATTAGCTCTACCTTTCTTGGGTATACGTCTCATCTAAGAGTTAAAAATCTTCAAGCCTCACACTCAATGATTTTTGGTCATCTAAATGACTAATATGTGTAATGTGCAATAATGGAACCATGAAATCCATCAGTAGAATCACCTCTATGCCAAACATTAGTTAGAATGGTGTATATTTGTTCAAATTCTTTTAGTTTGTGTGATATGCCCATAAACTATTGACACTTGATCATCCCACTCTTTATAACCAACATCACATATCTTCATGAGGCACATCCCTAGGATATTGTTAAACACCTTATCTATTCCATTCACTTGTGGATGATAAGGTGGTATATTATAGTGTGACACCATGTATTTGATCAATATGATCTACATAGTTTCATTGATGAAGTGTGTGCCCCTTTTGCTAGTCAAATTGAGTGGGCACCCATAGAAACTTATAATGTTCTCCCATATAAACATTATAGCTATGGTGGCTATACAATATTTCATTCATGATACCCTGACCCACTTATTTAAATAATAAGTGACCACTATAACATATCTTACACCTATGCACATTTTTTCATGGGTTATTATCCCAATAAAATCAATGGCCCACTTTTTGAATGACACCTAGATAAGATTGGGGATGAGAAGCATCTCATCATGGTGGTTGGGCTTCTTTTTGCATTGGCTTATGTCACATACCTTGGCACAATATTTTGCAGCTTAGAATAGACTTGGCCACCATAAGCATTATTGAAACACCTTTCATTCCATTACATCTTTAGTGTAATGGCCACTTATGATCCCTTTGTGTGCATCACATAAAATGGAGTGCCTTTCATTTTCTAAGACACATCAACATAGGAATTTGTCATAGCCTAGTTTTTATAGTTCCCCATTAATGAGTTAAAAAGAGGTGGGATGAAATTCAAGTTGTTTCTTCTCTTTGTTTTTCATAATATGGGGTGTAGATATTGACATTATAAAAATGAGTATCTTTTTTAAGTCCTGAGGGACACACTAGATTATAGAGTTGTACATCAAACATGTCATCCTTGATTGATGTTTCTACATCATCAAATTTGATGTGGGATAAATGGTTTGGGATAAAGTTTTATTTTCCATGCTTGATGACAATTGAGAACTAGAATTCTTAAAATAAAATTATCCATCTAGAAATTCACCCATGGAAAATGAGCTTGTTCATGAGGTACTTAAGCTCCTTGTGGTCTATGAAGAAGATGAATGGGGTCTCCAAAAAGAATTTCCTAAATTTTTGTAGGGTGTATACCATAGTGATCACCTTGTGATAAGTTTTTATATACTGATACTCTACTTGGATCAATTTTTTTCTTGTGAGGGATGGAATGATCCATTTTTCCTTCATTAGGTTACACCAAAATGGCACCAATTGTAGATCCATATTCATTGACATAAATGTGGAATGAGGTTGTCTAGACAATAAATTATAAAATAGGTGCACTAGCCAATTTAAGGTTTAGAGTTTTAAAATCATCCTTACCCAAACTATCCTCTATAAGTGCCATAATATTTGTATATCCCCTTCTGAATTTATTATAGTAACCATAATGTCCTAGAAAGGCATGGATATCTTTCTGTATTGAAGGGGTCTGGAGCTAGATGATTATTTAAATCTTCATGAGATCAATGAATAAACCATATTTAAAGACGATGTGATTGAGAAAGGTTCTAAATGGTGTTATGAAGATGCACTTATTGAGGTTCTATGATATCTATATTTTACTACACCATTTAAAAATTAGGCATAGGCTATCATAATAGTCCTTTACAAGTTCATACACAGTCCAATAATCTAGGTACACTTGTAGGAACTTGTGAATGAAGTCCTTAAATGTAATGATCACCACTATGGAGAACATGGTTGGTCCATTCTTGAGTCCAAAGGGCATTATGTTATGATATAAAAAACCCCATTCAATCACAAAGGTCATTTTGGGCTTGTCCTCCTCTTCAGTCTAGACTTGATGGTATTTAGAGAACCCATCAGTGATGGTGTAGATATCACAACTTGTGATGCAATCTAAGACTTAATTGATGAGTTGAGTTGGGAAGTGTTTAATAATGTATGTTACATTGAAAATTATATAATCAATGTAAATGAAAATTTTCCCATCCTTCTTGATGATAACCACCATGGGGCTCACAAATAATTACTCTTGCATGAGGTAGATCACTCTTATGGCTAGCATACCATCAATTTCCATCTTGACCTTGGCATAGAGAGTGGGGTTTATTTTATAGGGGTGCTTCTTGATAGGTCTTATGCCATCCAAAAAATTTATGATCATCTTCCCAAGGGATGGGTGGGTTCCCTTCATGTCTTGATAATTTTGAGGAAACAAGTCTTAAAACTCATTTAGGAGATCCATTATTTATGTCAGCTCCACATCAAACCAATATGTGCTCAGCATAGCCATCTTTGGTTCCCCTTCTACACTAATGTCTATCTTGGTAGTATTGAGTAGTGATTGATAGGTATCATTACTCTCCTAATGGGAATCCTCAACTTGCCCACTCCCCTTAGTTGTCTATAGGTGAAGATGAGCTGAGTCTTCTTCATCAGGGTTGATATCCTCTATTTGGTGCATTAGTTTCTTTTTACCTATCAAGGTCATCTAGTTACACTCCTTCCAAGTTAAATCATTTTATTCACTTGATTCAATATTGAGTGTTTCTCCTAAAATAAATTTTGGACTGCATATCCTTTTTTCCCAAACATGTCCTTTAGGCACTCCTCTAGGATTGTAGTGTCCTTGAACACTACCCTTTGAATTACTTGCAGTTGCTAGATCAATTTTAGTTTTTGTAAAAAAAAGGAGGTGTGAATGAACCTCTCCTTGAGTGCATCCCAATTTATTATCTCATGGTAAATTTCATTGAAAACATATCATGCTCATGCCTACATCTTTAATGTTATGTATAAGGCATGCACCCATAAGTTCCTTGGGAAGTTTGTACCATAGTCAATCCAAGTTTCTTTTCATAAGTGCACATGCACTATTGGGTATAAATAGCTATAATATGCAAAAATATAGAGTAATTATTTATTTTATTTAATATAGTATATACGGTTGATTTCACATCCTACCAAGTCAAAAATCTAGATCTTTTTGCTTCCCACCAATAAGTGGTAGTGCTCCTTTTAGTATACACTAGTGCACTCATCCTATCTATCTCCTTTGGGATGCATGAATCTAGGTCATATAAATATTATTCCATAGTATTTATCCCCTTTTACCTTAGAAGTGTGGAAATTTTATCATTACTTAGGTGAAATTCTCTCTTTCCCTTATTTCTAACATCAAGGATCTATCTCTTTGAAATGCGATCAATTTGAAACCAACCAGTTCTCATAGATTTTGGTGCCTTCAATCTCATTAAGTGGAACCTATGATCAGTCATCTCATAAACTTATTCAACCCATTAGTCATAAAAAACATAGATGGTATCCAAGAATAACTATCCATCATCCCAAAAAATCACTACTTGGTCATTGGGGTTGAGATTCTTAGTGCCTTGCACCATGATATTGTAGATATGGTTGATCTCATATTATAAATCAACACTTTATACATATGGGGTCCTTGGTCACTTGAGATGGGGATCACTACCCTCTCCTTACCATTTTCAAAGGTCATATAGCATTTCTTAAAGTATATATTGGCATTATTCATGTAATACCATGGCCTTCTTAGGAGACTTAGATAATTATCTTGTTCAACAAACTTGATCACTTCTAAGTTAGAATAGAACTTGGTGCCCATGATATATACAATGTTAATTTTTTGAATTCCAATTGGTTACATCCTAGATTCATTAGCCATGAAAAGTACATGAGGGGAAGGCCTCAAGGCTGGCCTACCCATCTTTTCACATGCATTCTTTATTAAGATATTAATCTCAAATCTTGTGTCCATAAACACCTCGCATATAGACCATCCATCAATGGTGGAATTCACTAGGAGTTTTTTTTATCATAATCTACATTCTAGGTATGCCTGACTTCTTGTGCACTTTCCATGTGTGGTGCATAGAATTTAACTAGCTTATGCCTTGTATGTTCTAAAAGCAAGTTATTCAATAGGGACAACATCCCTTATATTTTTGGGATGTAAAAGATCTTTTTTAGCTCTTATACCTCAGCCTTTTAACCATATAACTTATTATGAGAGGTGTTAACTTGTGCCTCTAGGTCTCATGCCAATTGGAGATCTCCTTAGAGGTTTTGAATCACAATCATAATCTATTACAATGCATCTTTCTAGTATGCAAGATTCAGATAAGACATAAATTTGGGTTTAGGCCATGTTATACAATTAGTGTGGCTTTGTTCCCCATATTCCAAGCATAACACATGTATTGGTACAATTGGCAGTTGAGTGGTGAATCTAGTATGAGTAGTTTCATGTACTTTGATTGGCTTTGTGCAGGTTTTTTGTGCCTTCAGAGTCCACTTATTTATTTGTATCTTATGCCTAATCATGATTTCACCCTTGTGTATGATAAGCTATCCTTGGGTCAATTTTTTTTATAAATTAGGGCATTCTTCAACCTTGTGTGTTCTTAGACAATACCCACATGTTGGATGTGTGGGGTAGTCATGTTGATAATGCTTAGTCAATCCACACTTTTAACATGATTGTGGTGGGAATATTCCTCCACCTCTCCCTTTTTTACCTCTTTACATTCAATAACCTACATTATGGTATCCATATCTCTAATTTCCCTAGGTCACCTACCCTCTAGCTACTATAGTTGCCTACTTGGCACCTATCTTCATTTTTTTGTGCATCTCATTGATCATACATAAATTACTTGTGGTATGGGTGTAGGCATCACACAACTATAAGTATATGGTTATATTAACTTGACTAGTGTATTGTAACAAAGATCAATTATGAACATCATTCATTTCATGATAAACCTCATAGCTTAAATGTAATGTGCACACATTCCTTTGAGGGTGGTTATTCCTATTATTCCCTTTATAGTCATATAAAATGTCAAAATTCATAGCTTTAGTTTGGATTATAACACCCAACCCACAGGTCTTTCTTTCATGCTCTCATGACCTTTATAAACACATTTTTACTTACTCCCAATCATCCCAAGCTTTCCAAATAGTCATTCCACCTCATTTAGGTAGGATTTCCTAAGCTAATCCTATCCCCCCAAGTCCTGCACTTATAGGATAGGAGTGCCCAACTTGGAATACAACATTAGACCCTAGGGTGTCCTATTTTATCACTCCCATCCAATTACATTTTGATCTCTAATGGTTATTTTATTTTAGTTCCTATCCTTCATCTTGTCAGCCTAGCATGAATACAATCGACCCATGACCAATAGATCTCTATAAAATCCCATTCAAAGTTCATCTAGGAGGAGGTTTGAAAATATTAAAAAATAATCAAGAATACAAGAAAAACTACTGAGGCAAATTTACCTATTCTCTACATACAACCATCCAATATAACTACAAGCATATCCAAATCCTCACACTAATCCCTAGATACCTCAAGCACACCTAGTTTAGAATTTTTTTACCTGCATTACACTATTGCACAAAACACATTAAATGGTATAAATATATATGCCTTGATCCCTCTTTGAAGTATTTTTATGTAGGTAGCATGCCCACATAAGAAGTTTGGATACATGTTTAGTCCATCTTACACACACTGACCCCCCCTTCTTTCTCATGTTTTATCAAAGCATAATGAAGTCTAGGGTTTGAATATTAAATTAGCTCTACAAGGAGTTTCATAGACTTTCAGTAGTCATGATTTCATAAGTAAGCTCACACAGGGACAATAAATAAAACCCAAAAAATTTAGGTGTCTATTATTAGTTTAGACAATAATGGTAGAAGAGGACAACAACATTGGACTCTAAGGTGTCCTATTTTGGTAGTCCTATCCTTTCATAAAACAAAAACTATATCTTGATTTGTAACACCATCCTAATCCTACATAGCCAATATTAGATCCTACAACAACTATTTCAATTCATTTTAATCTAAGTCTTATTTTCTCCATATTTATTGTTATGTATAGAAAGGTTAAAAATACAAATAAATTATACAAATTAGTGGTTAAATTATTGAAATATTATTTACTAATTTACTATTTTAGACCATTAACTAAATTAGGAATAAGACACCAATATTCCTAATATAGTTAAATAATTTGGTGAACCCAAGTTACTTCATTTACACATAAAAACCCTATAAACCCTAGGGAAAATTCCTTCCTAATTTTTCTAGTATTTTTTTCTAATTTTTTAACTGCATATTTGAATTATAAATTCACATTAATTTTTAAAATTCCATAGTAATTTTACAAAAATCATTTTCTTTCAAACCCTAGTTCATTTTACTAGGTCCATTTAAATCATATTTTTTCCAATATTTTTCTAATTTTTACCTAAATATTTAAATCAAGAATTCAAATAAATTTTTAAAATTTCAAGGTAATTTTAAAAATATATAATTTCATTCAAACCCTAGTCGTACTTACTAGGTCCCCTTGATTTTAAGGTATCACCTTACATGTTTTGTGAGCTTCGTATCCTTTTTATGATTATTTCAATTGGTTGTTTAGATTATATTTGTTTAATCTTTTATTTCATTATTATAGTTGTTTTCCTTATGCCATCTAAGCTCCTTACATCTCTTACTTTGAGACAAAGTGCAAGACATAGTGGTAACCCTCCTAAATTCACCCAAATTCCTTCAACATGACCATATACCATGGATAAATAACTAGCTCAACTTCCTGCTATAGATCCTACACATCCAGATTACACCAATTTCCATATGGATAATTTTGACAATGCATAGTATGAGAATAACAATGATGACATAAACACCAATGTTCATGACCCACCACATCGGGTTCTTGATCCACTTCCATGTATTATTGATAATGATGTTATCATCAATAAAGACTTGATTCTATAAATTTTTAGAGAAAAACTCAAGGAACAACCTCGAGATCATACTATTATCTTAAAATCTATCATGGAAATAAAAAAGGCTAAGCAAGTTGAGTCTTCCATTCCTTTAGAGCATCTAGTTACAAATGACACTATGGGGGAAACTATGTCTAAACAACCCCTTATATTATCCCAACCTTCCTATGAGGTACCAGTAGTTACAGCTAGTACATCTTTATCTCCTAATGTGATAGCCCTTGTGTAAGAGATAAAATATCTTCAATCCAAGGTGCTACATATCAATCAAGGTGATTCTTGACCAACGTAGGCTTTGGATTCTTTTTCTTTAATACATATACCATTGACACATCATATTTCTTTGACATCCTTACCATAAGATTTTGTTCAACCCAATCTCACTCTATATGATGGTAAGGGAGATCTAAAGACACACTCAAGATATTTTCACATAACATGCTTGGACTATGTGACAAATGACTAGATACTAACCAAGTTATTTCCATGAAGTCTAAAGTATTAAACTTTACAATGGTTCCATAGTCTATTAAATTAGTCGATCACCTTTAGCTGATATGTTCATATCTTATTTCCACATTAACATTGGTGATATGGTTTCCTATTTCCAAATAACACAACAACAAAAAATGTCAAATGAGCATCTCATAGATTATGTTCTTTGATATAAGACTATCTTGGCTAAGATGACTAGTCCCATGGCCGATCAAGAGTTATAATATCTCTTCAAATAGATTCTTTTACCATCTTTGCATGAGTCAATAATGTTCAAAATATTCTCTTCCTTCACTAAGTTGTGTCACACACTAACAGAAAGGGAAGTCAAACTAATTTCAATAGGCAAACTCAAGTACATAAGTATATCAAAAAAACCAAACAAGAGTAATAATAAAGCCCCATACAAAGTCAAGGTCAATGATGAAAAAATTTAGAATTAGCCTATAGTCAATACAACTTAAGATCCACCTTAATGAGTAGTTTTATCAACACCTCCCTGGAAAACCTTTACCAATCTACTAGTTTCTCCTAACAGAGTTTTACAGTAGCTTTTGGAATGTAATATCATATCTTTCCCTCCTATTCATAAAGTTGATCCAATAAAGCCTCTTCCATGGGGATATGATTAGAATGTATTTTTTGACTTTCATAGGGCACCAAGCCACATAAAAAATAGATGCATTAGTTTTAAATATAAGATACAAGACTTTATAGATGAAATATTATTGATCTTGGTACTCTAGTCGAGCCTTCACAGGAAAAGTAAACACAAGACAAAGATCTAAAAATTATCTCAGATCCTTTTACAAGACACCATGATAGGGAGTCTCCCATAAGACTCATTATTTAGTATCATTTATTCTTAGTATTTCTTATACATAGTCTCTTTATGATTACTTATACATAGCTTATTACACAATAAAAAAACATTCAAATATTCAAAATTTCAAAAACATTTCAATCATATGCATTATCCACGCTTTAGATTTCTACTACCATGCTATACCTATATTTTTGTTTCTATATGTTATTGTTTTTCAATTTATCTACATTACCATTCTTCACTTGATCATCATTGCATGTGTGTAGTGACTTCCATATCCTTGATTGCTTCACTCTACCCATTGAGAAGGCATCCTACATAATACATTTGAGACACATATGAATATATCTACCCAATGGGGGCATCTTCTACATGACTACACCATCCAGGATATGTCATTCTTGCACCACACACTCTAGTTATCATGTTGATGTATATTACTTACTATCTTACACTAATTATTCTATCAACACTCACTAGTATATAACACTTGTGTATTTCTTAGCATCTATATAATCTTGTAGTATATGTCTTGCATACTTTCACTTCCTAATTTGAATAGTTAGATATGATTTTATTTCCAGTATTTACATGTTTTCCTTTCTTGACTTTCATTTCTAGATATGATTACATTTTTTATCTCCTATTCTATGTCTTGTGTGTGCCTTATGGCATTTACCAATATTCTTTGATTGTACTCTTCTATGTGCCTATGGTCCTTATGCCAACCTTACTTATTTCAATTGTATGTGTATGTGGAATTTGAACATACCTTGTATTATTTCTTCCCAATTTGAGTGATATGTGCCCATGTCCCTTGTTTTTCCCCTTGGCCACTTTTGTATGCTTCTTGATTTTTGCCTTGCATGTTTGTTTATTTTTCAATTTTTTACAACACCATGATCCACATCATGTATTATCTTGATTTCTTGGATGCCATGATGGTCATCATGCTCCATCCCTCTTTGACAACTAAAAACTAACTAGACTTCTAGTTCTAGTTCACTATATTGCACATACTATTACATTGTTATATCTATCTAGGCATACCCCTATTTATCTAACAATATCCATTATAGACTATGATATATCTTGAGACATCTTTACAATTATCATTGATATATCATGTACTTTTTAACACAACACACTTGTAGGATTCTTTCTTTTGAGGGAAGTCATTACAGGGTCTTCATTTCTACCCTCCAAAAAGGGAGAAATAAACAAGGGTTTTTTCACAAAGATTAGAGCCTCTAACCAATAAAAAAATCAATTTTCAGAACACCTAAAATAAAAACCAAAGTTCAAACTAGATAGATAGTGACAATTATAGAATAGTCTTTAGAATCAACATAGGTCAAGAGTACCAAGTTTGGAATATAGCATTGGACAATAGAGTGTCCTATTTTGGAAATCTTATCTAAACAACAAGAAACTATATTTTCTAGAAATAGATAGAAAGGTAAGACCCATTACATTTTTATTAACAACAGTTTAGTTTAGAATCAACAGTTTTAGTAAAATTTATCTTAAACAATCTAGATTTATGGGGCATCATGCGCAACATGATGGCTCTTACTTCTAGTTTTAGACACAATAGTTGGTATAACTTCTAGATTAGAATCCATGTTATAAACATCCCAATATTTCTAAATAGTCATTCCACCTCAGCCAAGTAGTATTTCCTAGGTTAATCCTATTCCCCCAAGTCCCACACCTATAGCATAGGATCACCCAACTTGGACTATAACATTAGACCCTAGGGTGTCCTAGTTTGGTGGTCTTTTATAATTATATTTTGAGCTCTAATGGTTATTTATTTTTGGTTTCTATCCTTCATCCTGTCAACATAGCATGAGTATATTCAACCCATGACCAATAGATCTCTATAAAATCCCATTCAAAGTTCATTTAGGAGGAGGTTAGAAAATATTACAAAGCAATCAAGAATCTAAGAAAAACCACTAAGGTAAATTTCCCTATTCTTTGTATATAACCATCTAATATACTTACAAGCATATCCAAATCCTCACACTAGTCCCTATCCACCTCAATCATACCTATTTTAACATTTTTACATCTAAATTACACTATTTCACAAATCACATTAAGTGGGAGAACTACATATGCCTTGATCCATCTTTAGATTATTTATATGTAGGTAATGTACCCACACAAGGGGTATGGATACATGTTCAATTCATCTTACATACACTAACCCCCCCTTTTTTCTCAAGTTTTATCAAATAATAATGAAGTCTAGGGTTTGAATATTAAATCAACTCTATAAGGAGTTATATAGACTTTCAATAGTCAATATTTCATAGGCAATATCACATACGGACAATGAACACAACCCAAAAAAATGTAGTTCTCTATGAGTAGTTTAGACAATAACAGTAAAAGAAGAAAACAATATTAGACTCTAGGGTGTCTTATTTTGGTGGTCCTATCCTTTCACAAAATTAAAGCTAGATCCTGATTTGTTGCATTGTCCTCGTCTTGCATAGCCAATATCATACCTTGCAACAACTGTTTCAATTCATTTTAAGCTAAGTTTTATTTTCTCCATATTTATTGATATATATATAAAAGGTTAAAAATAAAAATAAATTATACTAATTAGTGGTTAAATTATTAAAATATTATTTACTAATTTACTATTCCAGACCTTCAATTAAATTAGGAATAAGGCACCAATAGTCCTAAAATAGTTAAATCACCGTTCTATCTCATAATCGATGCACCATAATCCATTACAATCATCTTACAATGAACTGGTAGTTAGTTTTTAAATTTGGCTAGACATTGACACAATATTCACCTCCATGAATGGGCTAATTTTAGTATCGATTCTCTCAATTGCCTTAGATCTAAGCATGGTTTAAAGTAATTCACAAGGGTAATTGAATGTCTTCATGGACAGTGTTGTTCAAAATAGTACTAATAATCCTCCAACAAACTCTTACACATGCTAAGAGGGGTGAATATCATAAGGAAGCTTATTAAAAACATTTTAAAGCCTAGAATCATACAATCACATGCTTTCTAAGATCTCTTAGTTTCTTTGAGCATGGTCATGCTCTACTCTTCAAAATAAAGTATGTCAAATTCCTTTAAGAATGATTCCTTTAAGGTGTTGTAGTTAATCATAGCCTATTAGGATCAAATTTTATATCAAGTATGAGCATGATTAAGAAAAGTGGTCATGAACTAGGTTTCCTTATGCTCAAATTGGGTTTTCCCTTAAGCACTCTATTTTAGTTCACATTTCATTATATTCTCTATATCATTTTCCACACTATGGTATTTTAGCAAGTGCATGGCCATCTCATAGTAAATTTGCAATGGGAGGATCTAGCATCTGAGGCACTTGGCCCCTTGGTACTTATCCTAGTGGTGGTCTTCTAATAACTCTAAACATTGGGTTAGGAATTGACCCTATTGTTACTTCTAGTGTTGAAGATGATGAAGGCACTATACTAGTGACTTGTGGCACTAGGCAACTTCTTATGGGTTGTTGCCTAGTTTATGTAGTTGACATTGGTTGAACTTGAATGCTTGTACTCATGTTTTATGTTGTCGAGCTAGATTGCAAATGTTTATAGGTATCTTCACTTAAATCTCCATAAGGAATAACTTATTAAATCATAAAATGATAGTCAAAGTCTACAAAATGATTAAATATTATGTGGACATCAGGGTCAATTATCACCCTTCTTTCTTCACGTGGGAGATCCAACACATAAGCTAATCCTACATGTTCAAAGGGGTTAGGCACTTTTATCACATATTCAATGATCAAATTATATAGGGACCAAGTACATTCTTCACCCATAAATAGTTGAGCACAATCTTTGGCTTCATTATTCTTCTCCTCATGTTGTTATAATTCAAGAGATCCTTCTCCATGCTCCCATTCACTACAAGTTTTATTATCACTTCTAAGTTATAGATATTATATCATCCTATGCCTTCTCTTTTTATAAGTCTATATCTTGAGCTCTTGGGTGTCAATATTCTCATCCCCTTCTATTACACTTCACCTACACATCCCCTTCTTCCCTATTACACTATTCATATGTGAAAGGACTTTAGCATTCTATTATCATAGTTTCAAATCCATAATCCACGATCATTTTCTTAAGCTCTACATTGAATTCTTTCACAAATGTTCCTCTAATATTATGCGATAATTAATACTTTGCTTCTTTAGGGTAGGATTATGTCGATACTATGAAATCAAGCATGTAACTATTTAATGTTCCTTGCCACCATTTGTTTATAGTTCTATTCCAGGTGGCATCAAGGTTCTTAATATTTTCTAGGTGCTCCTTCATCCACTAAAGGTGGTGTCCATAGATTTTAATTATATGGGTCACATAAGTAGCCAACCATCAGTACACATGCTCAGGTAGTTCCCAAAATAAAACCTCATATAAAGCATCATACTAGTTTTTTTGAACCCACATCCTCAGCTTTTATCCTTTATAGGATGAATGATTTAGTTCAAATCTATCTTTCACCTAATACAACTAGTGTTTGATGTTCTCAAGTGAGAGTCAGAGAATTATTCTATCTCACCATTATAATAACAAAATTCAACATGGGTCCTAGTAAAAGAACCAAAATGTTGTATTTTAATTGGGGATTCAATTCATTTACACTATCAGGCACTTATCTGATTATTCCAAGTTAGTTCTAAACTCATTAAAACTAGGAAAAACTAAGGTACATTCCAATATAACTCACCTACACTAGCATCAAATTACATAAGGTTCAATCCTTATTTTCTTACCCAAAGCATAGAAAATAAAGAACTAGGGGCTATATTGGGTTATTTATGCCATGGTGTAACTCATTATTCATAGGATTTGGTCATTATAAAAGTGACATTAGTAGGTTCATTGGCATAATCTATTTCTATGTTGGGTTGATGGTCTATAGGCACACAGCCTATTTAGGTGGTTCTATTATCTTAAAGGCATAGAGTTTTATTTCACTGGGCTTATCATCATTTGGTAATAAGATAGGTCAATAAAAGGCCTTAAATTAAGTTCATACTGGGTCTATGCTTTATACAAAAGTAACATCACTGAGCATGGGTTCTTATCTATACTTTGGCCATTTTTATAAAGTAGGTTGATGTCATATTTTGCATAGGGATGTAATTAATGTCTTAGAGCAAAGATTATTTACAAATTAATATTCATATATTGAAATTACACTATGAAAACCATTGGATTCACTCTATATTAAAAGAACATTAATCAAAGACATAACTAGTTAGAACTCAAATAGGTGTAATCCCATTCTTCATTAATCAAGCTTCAAATATAAGGCATAGTCCAAAATATGTAAAATAGAGTAAGTGCATAATTTAAAATGATTAAAATCCCAATAGGCCACATGTGAGCATGGGAATATACAAATAAATCCTAAAAGTAATTTGGGCTAAACATAAGTTCTAATGGCAATTAAACATGTAGAACTAATTTTTGTAGAGCTTTTCTACACCAATTTGCATCTTCTTACTCACTAGATTGATATCAACTTTATAAATGATAAGAGAATCTTCATGCCAGGGTGGAGGGTGCATATTAGGTGCTAAGGTGGAGCCTTGGTTGATCATTTTTCTAGCTCAATAACCTTGTACCCTTCACACTATGATCAGCATGTACATCCTACTAAATAATATGCCCTAAAAAAATGGGCACATGTTAACCACCTGCCAACTAACACTAAGTCTATGATGATTCCTCCATCTAGTGTAAAAGATACCAAAATAATAATCATACCAAGTGGTTACCTCATGTCAATATATCTATTGAGTTGGCACAAATCCATACTTGGATGAAAAAGGGCCCCAAAAATCTCTCTCCTCCTTTGTTTCTAGTTGATTATCTTAAATGATTTCAGATAATATTTCCTCAAGAGGATCCCAAATAATGAGATCTGGAAAGATTGAGTGATTTTTTGGGATAACTTCAATTAATCTAGATGGTTTGAAGGAATCTCCTATATGGAGATCAAGGACAGAAGCACTACCAACCTCTTTAGGTAGAATTTGATCATGGATCATACTGATCACATGGGTCTCATGGTTCAAGGTAGATCCTACATTAGCTTATACAAAATTAGATGTGAAAGCATAGTTAGGGAATGGCTACCTAAAAATGTTTATAGATTAATTAAGGAAAACATTATGGTTATCTAATTATAACTTTACTTGATCAATAAGGTTTTATACTAGACCTTTAAAATAACAAAACCTATTGACATCATGACCTATTACACGGTGGTAGTTACAAAAGTCATTTTCCTCAAACCAACTAGGTTTAGGGTGAGATTCATCAAAAGGTCTAACCAAAGGAAGTTAGATGATAGATTATTTTAAGATCTTTTCTAACATATAAGTGTAAGACTCTCTTAAGGGTTTATACTATCATGAAGGAAAACATGTGAATGGTTTTTGGGATTGTGATTAAGAGGTAAAAGGTTTAGATTAGATTTTTATTTGCAGGGGTATTAATTTTAAGACCAAAAATTCAGCAGTGCCTTTGGCTTTGTTATTGGTAGTCCCTTTAGAGGGATCAAGTTTGAAGTTTTGACTATGTAATTTTACTTTTCCTTCTTCCAAAATTCTATTTTCTATTTTATGGGCCATCAAAAAGGCCTTGTCAAAAGTTTTGAAGGATTGAACCTATAACATTGATGAGATATGTTTAGAACATGATCTCACAAATAATTCAATTAGTTCAGGTTGAGAAAGTGATAAGGTGAATTGGTTTTTAAGACTCCTCCAACTAACCATGAAATTAGTGATAAATTTTTCATCAAATTGTCTAATGGCATAGAGGTTGGTGATGGACAATTTTCTTGTAATGTTGATGGAAAAGTGTTTTAAAAAGATTCAAGATAGCTACCCAAAAGAGAATAGGGAATGTTGAGGGATCAAACTATACCAGTCTAAAGTTGGTCTAGCTAGAAACATGGGAAAGGTTCTAAGCAGAAGAACATCATCATGGGTTATAAGATAACAAGCATGTCTAAACCCTTGAATGTTTTGATGAGGATCCTCCTTATTTTGAAACTTCATAAATTTTGGAATATCTCATTATAAGGGGTATGGTCTAATAGTGATAGTTGGGTTAATAGGTTCATCTCAAATTTTCTTATAAGTGAACATATTTCTTTGCCCAATGGTAGAGGCTTTCATATTTGGCATAATATTCATAAGATCTAGCTGGGTATTATATTGAGGAATACCCCCTAAAACATTATATTGTGGATTTTGATACATAGGAAATGGACCATATAAGGGATGTGGCAAAGGGTAACCAACTAAATTGGTCATAATTTGTTGGGATGAAACCACATATTATGGGTCTTACAAGGGTATATAAGTAGCCCCAAAGGCTTATAAGGGATCTATGTAATGGGTAGTCAATGGGATATATTTCTAAGGAGTTTGAATTATGAGGGCTTATTACAAAGGATAGATTTGGGTATTTAAAGATATACTAGTTTGGATGGGTGGGAGAGTCACTGTGTTTGAGATCACTACATTTTGAGGTACCATGATAAGAGGTAGAGTAGAAATAGGTCTAGGTGTGTTAATATTTTGAGATTTGAAACTAGTTGGGGATGGAACACTAGATGTTATCAAAGGCAAATTGCTTAAAGGTTCTGTAGTGTTACTATCAGGACCTATCAAGGGAGGATTATTGAGGGAGGACACCATAACTGTAATAAACCTTTAATTTTTCTCTATATGCATGCCAAAATCATTCCTATAAAACTATGTATGGGGGGAAATTGGAATGCAGATAGCTTAAGTACTAATGTAATGGTTAAGCATGATTAGATTACTATCTAATATAGTGGTGAATTTAGGATCTTCTTGAGTATAGATCTAGGGAATACCCTCCCCCATAGACTCAAGGGAGGTGCAAGGACTCAAGGAGTTATCCATGGATGAGGATGAAGTTGGAGATTCTATTTGATTTAGAAATTAATTTCAAATCAAAACCATGTAACAATAAATAGAAATCAAGAAATTAAAACTAAAATCAAATAATAGTATTTTTTACTATCTTGTTTTAGTGAAGAAGAGGAACACATGCTAAAAATATATCTAGAAAGATTTTAATTTTTTAAGGAATTCACTTTAAAGTGTGATAAGGAAAAGGGTTAACGAGGCTACTAAGAAATGGAAATCTAGAGATAGTTTCATGTTTGTTTAGGTTAAAAAATATCTCTATATTAGAATTGATATGTGGCTTGGTATTGGGGCCTACCCTCTCACTTGACACACCACAACATAAGGGTGTTGGGTACTTTGCCAGTATATACCTGATATCCAAATTTTATACTCAGCTGGTGTACTAAGTTGGTTTTCCCCTTGGTGGTGAAATCCAAGTAGGATAAGTAGAATGAAGGTTATCATGAGATGATGAAATCCCAGTTAGTTTTGTTATGTCAATGTTTGATGAATTGATTGTGTAAGTGGTTTGGTATGTGTGTGAAAAGAAGTGATTAATATGATTAATTAACCCACCTAAATTAATCTATGTGAATTATCTAATAAAATAAGGAATGGATACAATTCTTTTTAAACCTTTAAAAGGAGATTAAAAAATAATTTTACATTTTTATTTTGAATGAAGAAAAAAACAAGAGAAGAGAAAATGAATGAATGAGTTCACAATGAAATGTAATAATGACAATGAGACCTTAGGGGTCCCATCAAACATGCTATAATGTTATATTGGTTTTTCATTTTTACTTTTAATTTAATTTTCTTCAAAAAACTTTTAAGAAATTTAGGATTTATGAAGAATACCTAGAGATATGAAGATGTTTTCACACCACTCAAATCCAATGAATAAGGAAAGTTTTTTTTGGCTTGGAATAATAACCTGCACATAAAAAGACAACTTAGACAAAATGGATTAATAGATAGATAGGTGAGTTGCCTGGTTAAGAAATATATACACATAATATTTTTAAACTTTTATTGATTATTGGAACTTTATATCTTACAAGAACAATCAAGTCTTAATATCTTTGAGTGCATGCCTTAAGGGCTGCATCGGGAAAGGGGTGGCCATACCATCAATGCTTTATAAGATTATTGTCCCTTTTTCCAACTACCATCTACACACTCATCTCCTAAAACCATTAACCCTAAGATTATTCTTCTTAGCCTTACCCATTCTATTTATTTTCCTCTTTCTATCCTCTTCTTGCCTTAATTCCCTTTTAAACTATCAGTTAAACTAGGTCGACCATAGTTGACCATGTACGCTTTAGGGGTATTTTTCACTTTTTGGGTATGCCATCCTTTTGATAAACCTATCTTAAACCCAGTGAATTATCCCCAAAAACATACAGGGTTAACCATGGCCAACCCTATACATCTAACATTTCTAAGAGGATTTAGGGAAAAATCCACCTATATGTAGAAGTTCATTTCCAACCATTTTTAAGAAGAGATGTGAATAAGAATTAGTATAAATGAACATCTAATTATTGACCATTCTACTTGAGGAATAAAGCTTAGGGTTCTATACTTTCTCTGGAAATATGGATCTTATCTTATGGAAAAGTCTTTTGGATGGATATATAGGTTATGTATCCTAGAGTTGATTTGTCTTTTTTATCATTACATAACACAAACATCTCTTACAAAGCACCTTGGCCAAGGGAGAGATTGAGGCTTGATAGGTTTGTCTTAAAATTAAGTATTACAAAATTTATTTCTCCTTTGTAAGAGTAACTAGATAATGTAGTTGTGCTTCTCTTCCCATGTATTAAGATTTCATTTACATTGACATAAGTATATGTCTTCTATGCATGTTTAGTTTAGTTGTTTGTTTTGTTTCTAACCCAAACTTTGTGTCACAAGCTTTAGTGTGCACTATATTAAATTTACTTTCTTGTTTATTAGCATAGGTGAAATATTAAACCTTAGGACTCTTTTAGGGTTGTTTTGCGATTATTTTAGACTGTGGACTTTGGAACCCTACATTAACTAGTGTATTATGGCAAGTGATACCCTATTTAGGTCTAGTAGATCCCTATATTTACCATGTTCTCACTTAACAAATGTATTCAAAATTATAAGTTTAGGTATACTCTATCTTCTCTATGTTAGGATCGATTTGTAGACATGATGCATTTTTTATTGCATACATTCTGGTAAACCCAATGTGAAACTAACACTTGAAAGATTTATTTTGATTTATGTCATTATTTTTATCATATATCTATCATACTAAATTGAATATATCAACCCAGTGTCCAACTTTTACATGTAGGTTTTCAAGAACAAGCAACTAGATCGACTCAGAAGACCTAGTACAAGTTTTTAGACTTCTAATCAGCCTAATAGGTCAACCCAATTAACCCTAGACACTTTAAAGCATCTAAATTCAACTACTATGTTGACCTTAGTCAATGTTGTATATTTTAGGCACTCAATAGTAGGGTTTTGCAAAGCTTGATCGACCCAATTGACCTAGTTAGTAGAGTTTTCAAGAATATTCTATGGTTTTTGGCTATCAATCTTCATTCTTAGTATCTCTGATCCACCAAGGTTCCTTTCTATCTCTCTATCTCTTTCTTTATTGTCTATCCTTTCATAGTTTATAGTCTTTAAAACTACCCTACATAGTCAATTGGATCGACTTTGTTGACCTAGTTTTATGTTATGTGTGTTATCTGAATAACTGGGTTAATCCTAGTTAACCCTATTCATTTTCATACCTTGATTTGGTAGTACAGGTATGACCTTATCAACCTTGTTCTATATTTTATGTATATAGTGTCAACACTATACCTTGTTTCAATTTGGAACTCATCTCTATATGCTAGTAATTAGATCACACCTCTCTTTTCTTGTTGATTTCATGCTTATAATAGTTCACATAATCTAATTAAGGGGTTTTTTATTAACCATTTAGTTTCACTATTTATATTCTCTACACACATGGCCAAATCACATAATCTAAAAAATCACTTTAACATTTGTCTACCCAAGGCCAACTTACTTGGATTCATCACCAAGAGGGAAGTTGATTTGATACTCTAGTCAAGTATAAATCATGGTTAATGTTATATTCTAGCTAATCACTGACACCCTTATCATTGAAGTGTATGAAATAAGGGGGTAGGCCCTAATACCAAGCTTGTATCATTTTTACTATAGTTATTTTAAACCAAAACTACCTGAAACCATCATTAGATTGCTATCTAGTTCCTTATTTTATATCCAACTTCCCATCACATTTAAATCCATTTCTTAATAATCTAATAAAACATCTTAGGTTGACCAATTATTTAAATCTTTACTTTTCAAGTTGATTGCTTGGTATTTTCTTAATTATGTGTGTAGAAACTTGTATTAGCCATCATTAGTGTAAGGTTTTATTTTGTGTGCCTCAATTATATTGGCCAATGTTGATCTAATTGATTATTTGTTTCCTTTAAATCTTACTTTTTTAGATTAGTTGCAAAAATTGTCTTGTTTCAGTTCATAACTTGTTACAAACTTTCTCATTTCCCTTGTCTATGATACTAGGTTGACCCGATGGAAACTATACCTTTTCTATCATTTATGCATTATACAATATTGACCCATTTTATCCTATACTTTTTATATCCCCTTTTACCTATTTTTCCTATCTTTGTGCATTATACTAGATTGACCCAGTCGACCTTGTATTTTTTTGCAGTCCTTATTTTTGTACTAGGTTGACCCAATTGACCTTGTACTATTTTAGTCACTTCTTGGTTATTTACTTTCTCATCTTTCTTCCTTTCCCTTCATCATGAAATATATATTTGATAGTGACACTGAGTTAGAGTCAATAGACATGATGAACTTTACCAATCCTCATAGGGTCTCCCATAGATATATTAGGGCTCCTCTTTTAGATGCTAGTAATGTTTATATTTCCACTTACACAATGAACTATGGGACACCTCCTAATACCTCTTTATAATTTAATCCTTTTTTCTCATTAGAATACCAACCTGAGTTAGAGTATACTCTTGAAATGCTCTTTTTTATCTCTAAATTTATTCAACATCAAAGAAAGGATCCTTATACCATTTACAATATTATGATTAGTGGTCCTATTGAGGAGCCTCATTCACCTACTCCTACATTCCCAACTACATTTTTTGGTACCACTTTCTTTTATTCACATCCTCTTCCTTTGATTATGACCCCTTCTCATACCATGATCTCTTCTTCTCTATCTTCTTCCACCTCCATGCCAAGTATCTCAACTAACATGGTAGGTTCTACATCTAGTGGGCCTCTCTTAAAATCCACTATCCTTAATCCATATACTAGTTCTTCATTTACTACCCAAGGTAATCATGCTTCTAATGATTCTTCCTCTCAACCATTCACTACTCCATATTTTTCTACACAAGTAATTTTTCCACTAGTACATCTCATTCTCATAATTCTTCTCAAGCTCATATCAACACCAATAGTTGTTACCAAGCCACTAATGCCAACCCTAATGCTTATACTAATGCTAATCAAGCACAAACTTTTATTTCAAACTCTCAATCAAATGAATAAATTTCAATCTCGTAACAAAAATCAAATGATGAGAATGCAAACCCACCTTCTCCACTTTCAATCTCATCTATAACCAATGGCTTAGGGCACACATAATGAAAATGTTCCCCCACCTCCTCTTTGATATTCTCAAGGTAATCTCATTCCTAAACCTCCTTTGGTTAAGAAAACCATCAATCATCTATAAAAGGAACCTCTCACTACTCAAATTGATAACATTGACATAGGAGATATAACTCCTACAATTTATTATAATGGATCAACCGATCCTACCCTTCATCTTAAGAAATTTGGAAATTTTTATAAGGATTGGGTCAAATTAAACACCTTTGTTGCTACCAAGATCCTTAATAAAACTCTCAAAAGTTATGCCTTGGATTGGTAAAATAAACTTAGACCACATTTCATTACTATTTTGGAGGATTTAGTGAATGCTTTAGTGCAAGAATTCTAAACTAGAGATCTTCCCAAAAACACTTTGGCCCATTTCATAAATTTCAAACAAAATGAAAATGAAATCACTCAATCATTTGTTAAAACATGGAATACTTTGTCAAAAAAATGTGAACATAACATATCTAATGACAATATTTTCTATCTCTTTACCAATTCCCTCTTTCCTAATATTTAATATCAGGTCCAAACTCTCTCTCCACGTATATTGGAGGAAGTTATTGACCGAGATAAATGACAAGATTTATTAATGCATCAATTCAAGCCACTGCAACCTTATACAGGTCCTCATCTATTGAATATTTTTGAATGTTTGGAGGATTTAAAATCATAATTGTATCTCTCAAAATCAAGTTATGTATCAACAAAAACTATCCCGTAATTACTAGTTATCAAACTAATTGTGTTGTAACTAAAATTGCTAACCATAAAATGTAGTAAATAGCTTCAAAACTAAAATCATATAATTTTTGGTATTCCTTTGTGAATACCTATACAAAATAATAATAAATAAATATATATACCACTAACTTACAATAAGAATAAATAGAGTGAATTCATAATTTAAAAAATTGATTACAATACATTACATTTACATTTGTTGTTTTCTTACTTTCTTAACAAGAGGAAAGTTACATAAATATACATAAAATAAGTGGAGTGTGAACCAAGACATATCAACCTAAAATTATATGTTGGTGACAACTCATAACCCACTTAAACAAGTGAATTGGGTGCCAACTCATGTTCCACCCAAAAAGCTTGCAATAATAAACTCCACCAAGAATGTGTACACACATGTGCACAATAGTAAATCCCACTAAGTTAAACTTAAAGGATCCTAAGTGGTTTAATATATTCATCCCATATATTAATAGTAAATTATTTTTTCCACTTTCCATAAGAGTCAAATATTTCTCCACATGGGGGTCAATTAGGAATAGTGTTATTTGACCCTCATTTTACATAAGAGTCCAAAGGTGAGGAATCTCACTTATGACTTTAGAAAAACTTCAATAAAGTATCACCCACTAAAATTTCATCCCATATATTAAGTTTTTATTATACTAAATAAGGTACCAACAATATTAAAATAAAGATATCCTATAAAATAATCAAAGGTATCCAACTACAAGACAAATAAGATCCAACTAGAGGACAAAACAAATAATATGTGCCTTAGAATTAATAATAAAATTATAATATTGGCATAATACTGAACATTCCCCCACTTTATGAAAAAAATATACAATTATATCTTCTCCTTAAGTCTTCCATGAATCTCCTTCTACAATCCATTGGTGAAAATATCAATAGGCTTCAGATTTTGAAGATTGTACTTCTTTAGCATGTCCTTGGCATACTTCAATTAAAAAATGAAAAATTCATATTTATTTTTATGGAATTAAATTCAAAAAAATTAATTCATGACTCCAATATCAACCATCTCAAATTTTTATTTCATATCTTCCTTGAATCTATTCAACATCTCCATAGAGCTGCCTGTAATGATCAAGCCATCTACATAGATACAAACATATAAAAAGTTAGAATTCAATGATTTTATGTAAATATTTGGTTCCTTTTGGATTATTAAAAATCCTTTATCCAATAAAAAAATATTAATTCTTGAGTACCGAACTCTTGGAGCTTGCTTCAGCCCATAAAGAGCCTTCTTCAACTTGTATACCCAAAAATCTTTACCCTTCACCTCAAAACCATGTGGTTGTCCCACATATAATTATTTGTTAATCAATCCATTTATGAATATACTTTTTAAATATATATTAAATGGAGTCTAAATTAATTTACACATATCATTCCTCTCAATCAAATCCATCTCTACTTTCATAACATCAACCAATTCTTTATTTTGACTAGCTTCTGCATCACTTCTAAATTCACTAGTCAGAGATAATAATGCAAACATAGTATTCTCATCATAAGAATTTAAAAAAAAAAAATAAATAACTTAGTTATATTTAATCATTATGATCATAATATCATAATTATAATCCAATATATTATTAGCTAGATGAGGATTCAACAAACACTTGTTCATATTTAGTGTTGATGTAAATGGATGATTAGTCTCTTGAAAAGAGCTAGCATTATTTATTGTTAAACTAGAAATATTTGTATAAATTTGTAATTCCTAAAAATAATCTTGAATAGGATGAACCCTTTCACTTATTAACTCTATAACTACATGATCATAATCAACATACACCTCATTTTCAAAAAAATTACAATCCCTAGAAATAATTGTAGATTTACTAGTAGGATTATAAAATTTGTATGCCTTATTTTCATCACTATACATTATGATATTATGATAAATTATATCACCATTAAATTTTCATGTGGTTATTTTAATACATCCATTTATTTCAACATATATGAACTTTCCATCTCCTAATTGCACTTGGCTTTTGACGGAGTCATCTAGCTTGGTGAAATCATCTATATGGCTTGTCACCTAATTTGAGCAACTTGAATCAAGAGACAAAAAATTATTTTATTTCTATATTCCCACAAAAAATGTGAGAGAATAATCTGATCCTTATTTTAACTCACCTTTTTCATCTCGAAAATCCTTATCTTCCCTTTCTTGATTGGCTTGAATTTTAGCTGCTAGTATCCTGTAATCTTTAATCATATGTCTTGGGTTTTTATAGTAATGATAAGTAAAATATTTATTAATCTTACTTATGAAGTTAGCTTCAGATTTACCATTTTAATTTTTTTTTTTAAACTCCCTTGTTTCTTATTTTTATTTATATATTTTTACTTGGAAACCCTTGCATTGTTTTCAAGTGCTTTTTCTAGATCTCATACATATATTCTCATCTTGTCTTCATGAGACAAAAGAGAACCTACTAACTCATCAATACTTATAGTGTTCATGTATTTAAAATATTCAAGATTGATCACAATATTTATCAATTTATGATATATGTATCTTAAAATATTTCTTACTATAACACTATCTTGTATAATGTCTCCATAAACCCTCATTTTATGAACTAAATCATTTACCCTTATGAAATAATCTCTTGCTCCTTCAAAATCTGACATTCTCAAATTCTCAAAATTTAATTTAAGAGTTTGGATTTTTTCTTCTCTTAACTTAATACATCCTTTATATTAATTATCCAAGGTATTCCATGCTTTATGGACATTTTTACATCCTACAATTCTTGAATAAATGCTTGGATGTATGGCACTCTGAATATAGAAGAAAGCTTGTGCATCTCCCTTTTCTTCATCCTTCCTTGTTCTTTTCTCATCTTGTGTCAAGAATTAAAATATTTTGGTGGTGTTTAAACATGGATAAAATTCTCCCAAACTCATTTACACATAATAATTCTCTTTAATTTATCTCTCCAATATTCAAAGTTGTCACCTTCGAAAACTGGAATACTCATAGAAGTAAAACTCACTAAGCCATTGTTTATGTTGATAATGGCCTGAATAAAACTTATAATATTTTATTGAATGTGGATATGATACCAAATTATTTTTATTAATGTGTTTATAAGTGAAAATCATAATTTTATCTCTCTCAAAATGAATCTATGTATCAACAAAAACTATCCCAGAATTAATAGCTGTTAAACTAGTCATGTTGTAACTGAAATTGCTAACCATAAAATGTATTGAATACATTAAAAACTAAAATCATATGATTTATGTTATTAATTTTTGAATAATTATATTAAATAATAATAAATAAAAACATCTACCATGAATATGTAATAATAATAATAACTAGAATGAATTCATAATTCAGAAAATTGCATTACATTTGCATTTGTTGCTTTCTTACTTTATTAACAAGAGGAGAGTTACATAAATATATAAAAAATATGTTGATTTTGCACCAATACATATCCACATAAAATGTGATGTGGGTGATAACTCATAACCCACTTAAACAAGTGAATTGGGTACCAACTCATGTTCCACCCAAAAATCTTGCAATAGTAAACTCCACCAAGAATGTTCACATCCATGTGCACAATAGTAAATCCCACTAAGTGAAACCAAAAGGATCCAAATTGGGGTTATGGATTTATACCATATAGTAATATTACATTAATTTTCCCACTTTCCATAAGATTCAAATATTTGTCCACATGGGGGTCAATTAGTAATAGTGTTAATTGTCCCCCACTTTACACAAAAGTCAAAAGGTGAGGAATATCCCTTATGAATTTAGATAAACTTAAATAAAGTATCCCCACTAAAATTTCATCCAATATATTAATATTTTATTATAATAAATAAGGGACCAACATTATTATAATAAAGATATCCCACAAAATAATCAAAGACATCCAACTACAAGACAAATAAGATCCATCTAGTGGACAAAAAAGATATCCAACTAGAAGAAAAAGAATATAATATGTGCATTAAAATTAATAATAACATTATAATATTTTCATCAGACCCAAATTCTATTTCTAAATAATAAAAATTTCAATATTACCAATGATAGTGTTACAAATTCTTATGACACCATTCACAATGTTTAAGCTATGGTTCCTAACCAATCTTCAAAACTAGCTCTGCATTATCAATAATATACTAATCCACATTTATCTTCACTAAATAACATAAATTTTCAAAAACCTCTATTCTTAGTTTAATTTCTTAAGCATCTACCCAAGTCTCTTCCATGAGATCTTGACCCCACTCATCCTATGAAATCCTGGTATGATCCTAACAAGTTTTGTTGGTTCCATGATAGTTGGGGTCATTATCATGATACCTATAGAAAATATTTTAATGTAGATATGGATTTTCTTCTTTTACCTAATTTTGATCAAGATTCCATCATTCACAAGCATCAAAAAGCTTATGAAATTATTTTTAAGGACTATAAATCACATGATAAAACTCAGGCATTAAATCAAGTAAATTCTCATTTAACTATCTACAAAATCCCTCTTACTAATCATCAAAAAATTAAAGACGCCTAATACAAGCCCACCCCTTCCACGAATAATTTATAAAGTATTGATGACCCTAATTTCAAATAAAATGTGGTTAGCATGACTAATATGCAAAGGGTGATGGCTTTATCTAATTCCCAACCTATTTACACTCCTCCTTCAGCTCAAACATATCATGTTATCCATGATTCTTCTCCAAATAAATTAAATGAGTTGGGGTAAGATGAGCTTATTATTTTTTATGATCCAATTTATGATTCTCCCTTGTATAACACTTCCCATTCTATTTCTACCACTCTTCTATCATCTTCCAATACTAACAATAATCAAGTTTCTACTAACACTTCTTCTTTCAATTCAAAAAGTAAACTTGAATCAACTAATTCATCATCACAACATGATTTATAATTTTTTTATAAACCTTATTCTTCTATTTACCATCAAAAATTTCAATACACTTCAGCTCGTCCTTTCGAAGACCTCTTTAATCATTACGCACCTATATCTAACAACCTTATTATGGGCTATGTTGAGTGGGATCCCATTATGGATATCACTAATCTCCCATCCCAAATTCCATTTATTAAGATTATGAGGACTTCTCCTCATCATATAAACCATCTTATGAAACTATTATTTGAGATGAATATCACTCATCCTCCCCTAGCAAGATAGGATGCAACCTTATCTAGTTCTAAAGATAGTATATTATAATAATGTAAAGAGATGTATATCAATGTTGATTAAACTATAGAAACTTTTCTTTCCTTAAATTTTCCCATAGCTTCTATGATTCATGATAAGATTATACTTTATGTGGACAATCCTCCCTTATTTATTAGCATCCAAATAGGTAATATCCAAGTTAATATTGAATTGATTGATGAGGGTTCTAGAACATGTGTTACTTCTCTCAATTTCATTAAGACCCTTATATATTTTGAATGTAATATCAAGTCTACATGAAACACCTACCAAGGATATGATAGAAGGAAAATGACTCTTATAGTTTGCATGTGGCTTCTATCCCACCTATCACCATCCATGTGAAGGTGATGATCTTTAACTTTCTCCTTTATTATAACATCTATCTTGGTAGGCCATGGACTCACCACATAAGAGCTATTGGTTATTTCACCTGCCAATACATTAAATTCCCTCATAATGGATCCATTTATATGATTCAAGGTGACACTAACCCTCAGAATTTCAAAAATTCCAAGATCATGATGTCTTCAATATTCCTACTCTTGAGCCTTTGCCAAAGGTTTCATTTCATGTATCACAACATCTCAACTTTATCATGAATTCAACCTAAGGTTATAATGGGCATCCAAATATCATTGGTGAAATTCATCCTAACCTCTTAAATTATGATGATGATGAGCCTTATGAGATTAACTTAAAAATCAAAACTTTTAATCTCTCACCTCATCTTATATCATAGCTTCCTAATTCCTTGTAACCTTGCTCTCATAAGCCTCCTTGTGATGACATTCCCATAGTCTTGAATAAGACTAGGCATTATATTCACCATGTTTCATTGGATAATAAGATCATCCCTACTTGTTTCATTAACATTCACACCCCATATTATGATAATGGATATTACTTATATGATCCACTGTTAGGTAGTATTGTACAAGCCCATGATGCTGAGAGTTTTCATTATAGTTCTTCTTTACTTGACTCTTTTCATGCATCTCATAATTTTACTTCACTTATAGTTCCTTATTTTTTTATTTTCCCCCTTTATATAAGGGTATAGATGGCAATGACACCTCCAATTTTTTAGGATCCATGTAGGATTATGCTCATAGATCATGCTATGATTGGGCCTTACCATTTTACTAGGTACCTTGACCCTCATAGCTAGTTTACCCCTAAGGTTAGTGAAACTCTCATTAGACCTTCTAGATATCCTTATCCTTCCTTAGTATATCCCACTATAGTTTGGCCTCTTCCCACTCTTGTTATTATTGAGCTTATTCTTCTCTTATTATTATTGATTCTACCCTTATTTTCAATTCCATTGTTCCTTCTATTGAGCCTCATTCCATTCCTTCCTCATCATCACCCTCCCTTGGTGATGGTTTTATTCCTTTGCCTAATATGGTTATTTTTAACACTAAATGGGTTTATGAGTGTTATCTAGCTTCTTCTACTCCTATTATACCTCATTCTATGAGCTATTCTACTATAACCACTAACAAGCGTCTATTATTTCTATGGCATAGATAACCATTCTTCCACCCATTATCATAAGTTGAAATAATATATTTATACCTTGCATCATTCTTCCCCATCATCAAAAAAATCCAAACCTCTCTTGAAGTACTTCCTAAATATTTACCCAAGTATGGTGAGGTATATTTTCTCTGGCATTTATGTGATACCCATCACACTGATCATTATCGCATCCTTCAAAAACATCTTAAGGATCACCTTATATCCATTACCAAACATTATACCACTCCTCCCATAGGTCATTCCTTCAAGAAGGATCATATTTCTTCTCCCATGGCTCCACCTCCTATTTTTTTATTTCCTCTTATGGTCCCTTCACCACCTTCTATGCCTTCACCCATAATTCCTTCACCCGTGGACCTTCCCTCACCCATGGATCCTTCTCCATTAGACATCTCTCATATATCATACTCCCATGAATTCTCTTGACCATCCCTTAACTAATTTTTCTCCTCAACATGATCCATCAAGAATTCCTACTTTTTCTATGGAGGAGATTAGAAAAGAAGTATTTGCCCAGTATTCATTAAAGATTGATGAGGCATTAGAAAAAGTTCATCTCCAGCTTCATAGAGATTTATATAATGTTTTTGATAATGTGTGTGGATAGATTTATTAATATTTAGGAGCACATGCATGGTTATTTCATATTTTCATTTGGGTTGGACATGTTCTCTAATATTATCTTTATCTATCTATTGTATCATTTGACACCATGTCAAATTTTTCCTTGTCATATATGGTGATTTTTTGCTAATTGTACTATATATTTATTATCTTATAATTTATATTTATCATATGATTTTCTTTATTTATCATTGATTTCTCTCTCTTGCTTCAATTTTTCTCAAAATTTTTTATTTCTTGTTCATTATTATTTACTTTCTTGTCTCTATGTTTCTCGGTTAATTATCATTGTGACTTGGTTATACAAACCCTATTTCCTTTGGCCATTTTTTCCCTTTTACCATGTGATAATTTAGCAAACAATCCTACATATTACTATATCCTTACACCAGTTAACTTTTGCATCTCCTTTTTCCCTTCTTCCTTTTACATAAACTAGGCATATACATGATTGAGACTTGAGATCACATGCTAGTTCATTATCAATCCTAAGTGTCTTACTCAATATTTATCTTTGGTTACTTAGATTACTTTAGCCTTAGTCTACATCTCATTCATGAATATCACTATATCTCTCATGATTAGTCATTCCATGTCTATATAGAGGAGAATCTTAAAAATACATAAAAAGTTAAAATCCAAATAATTTAAAAAAAAAAAAAAATTGTATCAAAAGGCAAAGATATTCTTAAAATTTATATCACACTAAAAAATATTATTCAAATCACATCTCCTTATAGTCAAATCTCAAACTCCATAGTTGGCCTCACAGTACACTCAAGGTCCTTTGGGGTACAATAGGCTAGTAAATTAGAAGAGAAGAATAAAAAATTATTTTAGTGCTACTTAATTTCTCGCATAAGTACCCAATCTTCACAGTAGACCAATGGCTCTATAAGGGATCCTAAAGAATGGGGAACACATTATGGGAAGGTAAGTCCATTTTAATTTTCCTTGGACCAATCTACCTTTATGAGTTTATCTTAGTATCATACCTATTTTATAATAAATCTTTGTGTCTTTAGTGAACAAATTTCCTTTGTACATAGACAACCAAATCATTTAGTATATTCTCATGTCCTTAGTATGCCTCCTATCTCTTAAGGTCTTATCATAATATGCATAATTTTTTATTTTTACATTCACTTTTTCATTCCCTATATCCCTAATATTTCCTCTTGAGAAATTTTATTTTGTCTACTGATCACTCCCTTAGGATTTCATTTGTGAGTTGCATTATAACACTGTGCATAGGACCCAACCATCCTAAAAAGTTACCACTTTTTACCTTCCTATTACCCACATCCTTGATTACCTAATTTTTCCTAACTATTCCACCATAGTGGTGTTCTCTTTATGAGTTGCAATGTGAGACTATGGATAGGACCCGACATTCCTCACAAAATTTTCCAATACCCAAGTTACAAACCAAAATTAAATGTGTGAAATATGAGATAAAATTTGACTGATTATGAATTTACACATCATTCACATGCTTTCAAGCTTGATTTAGTGTGTTTTATGCCTACTTCATTTCTCTTTCACCTTTTGTATCTTTTTATTTTATGAGTGTATATAAGAATACAACCATTTCTTTAATTTTTCATACTTCTTAGCTTGAATTAGTGTGATAAATTTAAGACCAATATTTTTCCCATTTTTTTCTTTTATACTTCCCAACATGATTTAGTATAATTGATTGAATTTATTGATTTGTTTTTATCCCATTTGCACCCTTTTACATACCTTCCATTTTATTACATTATTATCATACTTCCCAATGTGAATTAGTATGATTTAACTTTTTTTAATTTGGTACAAAAAACTTTCACTTTGGTTTAAAAACAAATCCCTTTTTACCATATTGTTTACAATCTCTTGGTTATTTATACTTAGTCATTTCTTGTTATTACACATTTCCCATCTTGAAATAGTGTGTAGTACATTTTCTTGATTAATTATATTTTTCCAAATCCTTTTTACCTATTTCTTTTTAACCATGCATGTGTTTTTCATAATAATAGAAAAGAAACCACATCTCATATGTTTCTAATAGCATATAAAAAAGATAAATACGTGTGCTATAATGAAATATATCCAAATAATCCATAGCTAGAACCATAATGATAACATATAAAACCAACAAAAAATATGCCAGAATGATCCAATTTATATAACTAATGAATTTGATACAACAAATACAACCATATACAATGTTCCAGTTCTATGGTTGGTTCCCATCTTGTCTATCTCATGGCCTAGCCATGATTCCTATTGAGGCCTTGGTCTAACTCCTCTAAATAGTACACTATAATAAGTTCATTCAATATCTTAGTCTCTCTACCTATCCCTATAGGTGCACTACCTACACCTATGACTATGTTAGCTAGGTCCAAATCTCTATCATCTGCACCACTATGGCCAAATGTGTAGCTTTTTCCTTAGCCAAGGCTTATCATTCACACATCTTACCTACACCCATATTTTATTGTGGATACATCCTCTCTCTTTATGCCCATATCTATCTCACTTCCTCCCCAGCTAGTCTAAACTAGCTCACCTGAGCTAGAGTAGATGGTATGCTTGGATCCTCTAATTCACTAGGATCGTATGGATATAGAGTCTCATCTAAGATGTCATGGAGTGATCCCCTCACCAAGGAACCCTATCTCTCCTCTGAATCCTTAGATACACCTATAAAAATCACACCAATGGTTATTATATCACTATTATATCTCAAAATATCTATCTATCTCTACTTCCAAATAAAAACTTAAAGCAATAATTTAACCATCTTTTATTACATGTTTGTGTCTCAGCTACTATGGTCTCACCATCTACATGACTGCTTAGCATAATCTCCCCATTTTCATGGCCTCTTATTACCTCCTCCATAGGTTTCCTCCTCATCTCAAATCCCTTTATCATAACTCACATCTATCATAGCTTATGCCTAAGTGGTCTACTTTCACCTCCCTATCCTCTTGCTTTACTCCCCATTGTGATCAACTAGTCCATGGTCACTCACAATGTGGTCTGAGTGTTGAACTCACTATCTATGGTCCTAGTCTTCTCCTTCCCTATAGCTCTCTCACATGTTGAGACCACTACTTGGGCATAAATATTAGTGTCATTGGATAAGGTATGCCCATCTTTCCTATCACCCATACCACCAAATGTGGATCTCTCCACCATATGTAGTGTTGAATAACATATAACCTCTCTATCTCTGGTGTAACTATGTGCCAGCTCACCCATGTAGTATTTATGTCTCCATATGGATACCACACTATGTTTTTACATCTCACTAACTATAACAATAACATGTGGGGCATGGACCATGATACCTAGTTTTCTCTCCATCTCCACACTTGAGGTGACCTATCATCAATTACATGGGGCAACCTAGCTAGCTGATACATAGAAAACATCTCATATATCTAACTTGTCAGTAATATAATTAGTCCCATGGTCTTCTTCCCTTTGATTAACATCTCATTTATAGTCTGGACCTAGATTATAGATCCCAGATCATATAGAACTCACTCATCCAACATCATCCTTTTTAAGGCTACCATGAATAATGGTACCTTACCATCTATCTTGTAATATAGAACTCACTGTGTCATAATCCATATCACATATTTCTATATATATAGAATCTATGATGTATATATATCATCCATACTAACTCTCTATCCTCCTAAAATAGTCTTTGAACTTGTATCCCAGATGGCTAAAGTTCTCCTCTCCTCTATGATGTTTGATATCCCTATGGTCACTGGTGTTCCTGCTATGTGCATCCCGAGGATGACATGGACATCCTCTAGTGTGATGAACACCTATATCACATCTCCATCCACCTCCCATATGAAGGTGTTATTCAATCATTCCCAATAACCAAGAAACATGACTAATAGATCTGTACTCATGGGGATCATGCACATATCAGCTATGCATCCTAGACCTATGGATACTAGTATATACCTACCTCTATATGATAATTATTCCAATAATATTGGTAACCAAGACACATACACTAATCTATATAACCTCCATCACCTCTAAAACTAAGAAACAATAAAGGATATATCAATTCTTTCATGTCATGTATAGTCACAATACATTCTTTTTTTAAAATAAAAAATAAGCTTAATTGATTTTAAACTTATTCATTTTTTTCATTTTACCCTATGTCTAGCCTATTCAGTCCTTCTTTCCCTCCTTTTATTATTTTGATTCATTCTAACCCTCTTTTGGCCTTCTACATGTTTTTTTGTGCTTTTTCTAGTTCTTTGGTCAAACTAGTTTGACAACAATTTCCCTATTTTTGCTTTAGTTAACTCCAAAATCTTAGTCAAACCTCTTATTTTCTTCTTCTTAGTGTTGTATTACCATTTTTTACCTTTTGAATTAGCTATAAAACTACATTAAGGGGTTCTTATAGATTGTATAGGTTTAACCCATACCTACTAGGTCAGCACTATGGATTCTACTTAATTTCAACCTATTGGGTTGACCCAGTTCATTTTTCCTATTGACCCCTTGCATTTTCCTAAAAATTGTATTTTTTGATTTATTCCTAATTTATATATAGCCATTTCCCATCTTTATATTTTATACCCTTAGAATCTAATTTTGTCTCATTATGACATCTAAAAATGCTTAAAATTCAAAATTACTAAAAATTCACTTAATTCAATATAAATTTCAAAATTTGGTTTGAGATTCATAGATGCATCCTTGTAATGCACCCACTACTACCTCTGGAGCCTCTCCCTATTTGTCTTATCATCTCCTTACCATCTTAGCTAGTTTGATCTCTAGAGCTCTTTTTCTCTCTTTCATAAGTCAAAATAATAAGTGACTTGTCTTTTCCCCTATTTAAAACACTTTTCAAAATTCAAATTCTTTAATTATTATCTTGTAGATTCCTTATTTTATATATATATTTATTTTTATTCATCTATTTTCAAATCCATAAAATGTGTTGGGTTTGTGATGATGTAGATATTATTTTCCACTATCATATGTCTATCTTCCAAAAAGTTTGATTTTTGGCTATTTTTTGCACTAACTTCTACAGGTTCACCTAGTGTTCTTCACACTAGATGCCTTCACACTTTTCTTGTAGTCTACTTCTTTATCTACAACATGAAGGAAATTTAAGATATGTTTTTCAATTCTATCCTTTTTTTATATTCTTTGCTTCTTATTACACTTTACTTAACATCAGCATTGTGTGTTATCTTATTCTATTTTCTGAAGCACCATCCCATGTTTCACTTACATGACACATGTTGAGCTTCAAGTGGGGCATATGTATATACATAATATTTTTAAACCTTTATTTATTACTAACACTTTTTATCTTATAAGAACCTATTGAGTCTCAATCTCTCTGAGTGCATGCCTTAAGGGGTGCACCAAGAAAGGGGTGGATAGATCATCGATGATTTGTAAGATTATTGTCCCTTTTTTAACCTACCATTTACAAGTTCATCTCCTAAAACCATTAACCCTAAGATTATTCTTCTCATCCTTACTAATTCTAGTCATTTTTCTCTTTCCATCCTCCTTTTCTTGCTTTAATTCTCTTTTAGACTGTTGGTTGTAATAGGTTGACCATGGTCAACCTTATACAGTTTAGGGTTATTTTTTAATTTTTGGTTTTGTTAGCCTTTCAACTGACCTAGCTCAGACCTAGTGAATTATACCCTAAAACATATAGGGTCAAACATGGCCAACCCTATAGATCTGACATTTCTAGGAGGATTTAGGGAAAAATCCACCTATATATAAAAGTTCATTTCCAACCATTTTTAAGAAGAGAAGTGAAGAAAAATAAGTATGAATGAACATTTGATTATTGACCATTATACTTTAGGAATAAATCTTAGGGTTCCATACTTTCTTTGGAGATATGGATCTTATCTTTTGGATAAGTCTTTTAGATGCATAAATAGATTGTGTAGCCTAGATTTGACTTTTCTTTATTATCCTTACATACCACAACAATCTCTTGAAAAGCACCTTGGCTAAGGGAGAGATTGAGGCTTGTCGGGTTCATCTTCAAGGTAAGTATTCCTAACTTTATTTCTCCTTTGTAAGAGTAGATAGATAATGTAGTTGTGATTTTCTTCTCATGCACTAATATTTTATATACATTGACATGAGTATATGTCTTGTATGCATGTTTAGTCTACTTATTTTTTTAATTCTAACCCATACTTTATGACACAAGATTTGGTGTGCACTAGATTATATTTACTTTCTTGTTTATTAGCCTAGGTGAAATATTAAACCTTAGGACTCTTTAAGGGTTGTGTGATTGTGTTAGACTATAGGATTTGTAATCCTACCTCACATGGTGTATTATGATAAGTGGTCCCCTAATTGGGTCTATTGGAACCCCATATTGGTCATGCTCCCACTTAATAAATGTATTCCCAATCAAAAGCATAGGTATGCTCTATCATCTATGAGCCAGGATCTATTTATAGACATTATGCATTTTTTATTGCATATAAGAACCAATACCAAAAGTTATGAACTTCCTAAAATGGATGTCAGCTCACTATTTTTAAAATTAAGTGGATAAATAAACACTAAAATTATAAAAGATAAAGATGAAATAAAATGCGATAATAAAATTATTATGAATGAATCTTCACTTAAACTATAAATATAAGCAAATTATTCATCCAAATAAGTTGTAGTAGCATGTGCATCCTCTTGTATAACATCAGGTTAGTCAGAAGTAGCTTCAACTGAGTGGAAGTAAACAATGGTACAAAGTTCTAACTTGAAGTCTATATTTCTTTAGTCATTAAAAAAGGGATGGTATACGATGGGTAGATTAGTAATATTAATGTTATCATGTACAATTTTAGGCAAAGTCATCTACAAATTAATCCTATGTTTAAAAATATAGAAGATTAATATGGAATGGATTCAGTACAGAGTTCTAGGATTAAAATTCTTAGGTTTAAAATAGAGTGTAATGGATAAATGTTGATCCTACATAATTAGTTCCAATTTATATGAATCAACATTGATGGTGTTCAAATTGCACCTAATTAAAAATAAGAATCTACAAGGTGACAGTGGATAATGACAAAGGAGAACAAGGATGTTTGTTATGTTTTAAGAGTGGAATAATCAATAAAAAATAGAAATAGTAATAGGAAATTAAATAACTAAAATAATACTTACCTTGTACCTATTTATAGGTATAATATATTCTCCTCATAAGTAGAAGCGATGTTTTTGGTTTATGATGACAAATGTGGACTAGGTGTAGTGGAATTTTTATAGAGTTTGGATAACATTATCCTTAATTATCTTGAGAAAATAAAATCAATGTTTTGAGATTCAAAATTTGTGGTCCTTGAACTAAAAGGTTGGTTGTGTATAAATAGATCATCATCGATTAAGAGAATCAGTGCTGATCACAGGAGAATCGATAATAATTCATCTTTTTTAGCACAGGATTAGTTTCATCCATGTTGGTTTATTCCAACTAAGACCAATTTTAGGATTATATGTGTAGTTTTGTTATGAACAATTTTATGCATGGGTAAGTTGGTTAAATGGTTAGGATTTCATGGGTTGTAATTAGATTTGGGTGGTTAAGGAGGTAAAACATAATTTGTAAAAAAAAAGTTACCGAGTACTTAATAGTAAATAAGATAAACTTAAGGATAGGGATATTTATTATAATAAAATAATGATAATTCCCATATGACATTGAGTAAATCACATATAACATACAAAATTTTAGTGTCTACATGTAGAGAATTTAATATGATGGGTAATGGAAATAGAAGTGGAAGGTGAAGGAAAGTTTGAAAGAGGTAAGAGTAGAGAGGAATAGGGAATGAAATAGATGATGGAAACAAGGATGGAGGGGGTGACATCATTTTTAAGGGAGGAATCATGAGAGAGGAGACCTAGGGGAAAAAATGAGACTTCCATTATCTAAGGTCATGGAGACATGAGGGCTAATGGTACCCAAGAGCTAGGTATTCATGATAAATGAGTAAATTAGTTATTTAAATCTAAATCATTGGGGCCCAAATTTATAGATAAATGGGTCCATGAAGGAGCTATAGTGATTTTCAAAGGATGTAAAATTTTATTTAGGATCATTCACCTTTTACTTCTTCTTTGTCTATTTCTCAAGTTTATTTTTGTTGTGGTCATGGAGCAACAATAGTAGAAGTAGTCCCAAAATAATCTTGCAAACACTGAATAAATATTTCCATGTTTGATCATGTATTAATATTAGTATAATATATGAAAATAGAAGTATTAAAAGTAATAAGACCATCAATATTTTTTATGCCTAGAGAGATCATTATTACAGTGGTAATTGAATTTGTTGGGGCTACTAAGAATGTAGGAGCACTAAGAATTTGATCTCTATCAAAGACAAAACTATTTTTTGGGGACATTTTTTATTCATTTATGGTGCATACCATGCTATTGGGGTAGATTAGGGCTACAATTGAGTTTAAACTATGTTAACTTGGGATGCCAAGTAAGGTTGAGGTCAAAGGATCAAAAGGGACTTCAAAATTTGAGATCACCTAAGAAATAAGAGGAACATCATGGATAAGTTATGTTAGGATGGTTAAAATTAAGGGAACTAATACATTTTTTCATAGTAATGATAATAACTGGGGTATACATTGCTAGGGTATCCTTAGATTGATCCCTAGTCAAGCTAGTTTCAAGACTATTATCAAAATGAAGAGCATGAGTACTTGGGGTTGGCCTACCTAAGGTGGTGGTATAGGTGAAGTATATATTGATTTCATGGAGTGGTATTTACTTGGACTCACTAAAGGATATATATAAATCCTCTTCATGGTTATTATGACCTTAATGACTATCTAATAAACTCTTATTATGGGGGAGTTCATCTCTCCTCAAGATCTAATTCAGTAGGACCTTGAACCTTCAATTGATAATCATATTCAATATTTGTGACCACCTTTACATCATTAGTAGGGTTTAGGTGGAGCTCATCATTATGTTTTGCCTCACAGTGATAGGTTATTTTTATATTTACCTAGTTATTCCCCACATGGGCTTGCACTGAGCCATTAGGATCCCATTACATATTATCTACTTTTCCCAAGCTACTAGAGCCCTTATATTGTGACATAGCTTGTAAAAATAATATTTTTATATTCATGATTCCCTATGCTCATGATAAAAGGTAGATAAGTCATATGTTTATGACCAAGGTAGTGGCTATCCATACCATGAATGAACTGGTAGGCAATCTCCTTCTCTATGAGGTGGTTTGGGATTATGTATGGTAATAAAATAAGATCCCCATGGATGCCTTACACTTTAATTATGGTAATATCCTTACAGTACTAGTAGGCACCAATATGTATAATTAAAGTATTAATAACATATAAAAGCCTTATCATGGTACTCCCATTAATTTCTTGATACATGATTGGGTATAAGTACTCACATATGTCTTGAATGTTACTTTAAAAGTGGTGGATGTAGATTTTGTAAAATGACACATGCACCATGGATCCCATTTCCACCCATCAAGGAAATTTTGTGAATATAATGTCCAAGGTGTATAAAAAACATTTATTATATATGACATCATGTACAAGTTTCCACCTACATGAGCTCCATTCACCCATCTAGCGAGGTTTATTTTAATGAAGCTACCCAAGTCTAGGACCTACTCACCCTTTAGGATGACACTGAGATGGGGAAAATAATAAGTGTTTATTTTCATTATATAATCATCCCCATAAAAGTGGTTGATTAAAATCATACATGTCTATATACCTACCTAAAAGGTTTTAACTATGCATGAATCTGGATTCTCCTTGTTGACCTAGTGCTATTGAACCTCTACCCAATCTTATAGGACATCATATATGTTTTATGTCTACATCTAGGCATCCATAAAATCTCTATTATAGGTCATGGTATAATATGGGAGCCTATAATATTACTTAAATCCAAGATTTAAGATGTATAAAATTTTAAACCCAATGTTTAATGACCTTATGATATCCTAACTACACTCAAAAGAGTAAAGTAAATTGTAGAACAATTCAACGCACAATAAAACCTTAGGTTTATTCAAAACCATGTGGAATCCCAAAATTATGATGGTGATGAGTTCATTTGTGTATTCAATTTCATAATATTTATCTTTATCATTAGTGTTTAGTATCTAGATACCTATGACTGTCTTGAATATCTCTTTGTAGTGTTTGAACCTGTAGACATCCAATTTTGGCCATAATTGGTTTTCTACTAGACTTCAAACTAATTTATACCAAACATTACAAATTAAGCTTATGAATTACTAAATGTCCCAATTTCATTCATGCATCATTCATCAATTCTCAAAATTGTGTTGAGGCATCCATATTTGGGATACTAGTCTGTACACAATAATAACCTCTCACGAATTCATTCCTAATCACCTTGTGACCTAACAATTATCAATTTAGCCTATGTACCCATTAAGTGGGGCACTTGATCAAATCTTGAAAGATATATAATTATAATCAAAATAAATCATCTAGTTAAATAATATTAAATGGTTATTTGAATTATCCATTTGTAATTAATGAATATCTAAAAATGGGAATTCTAAAATTCAAAATATCAAGCCTTTTCATCATTACCTTTATGAGTTGTCAAGATATTCTTAAATATCTCAAAATATATAATTTTATAGTCATTAATATTAATTGAAAATCATAATTACTTGACATTTTTTAACTCAACTGGGTTTAGCCTCAACATACCTAGGGTTAGTTTGAACCCATTCCATGTTTAAACTCAACCTTAACTCACCTTGGGTGAGGGTTTACTTTTGGTGGCTGTAAATACAAGTCCATAACTATTGATCTCTAAGATTTAATAGTGTGGATTTATTATGAAAGATTTACTCCATAAGCTTCATGCAATTAATGTTACCATGCCAAATTCATAAGCTAACTATCCAAGCCAAGGTGCCAAGGAAAGGTGAAGCCAAAAAAGTTATATTAATCAATATTTCTTGATGCACAAACCAAGAAAGCCACTTCAACAATCCATTTGGAGATTTAATGAAGGTAAAAGAGTGATTTATTTTATGTTTTAGTTTATAGCATGAATCCAAGTAGTCATTTCTCAATTTATCACTAATTTTAAATTTTTAAAATTGGTGCCATTTAGATTTGGTTGATGTTAATTTTATTACTTATAGCCCTTGGATTTTGATCTCCCCTTATCCAAGTTAATAAATATAAATAACATGGGGATCACACACTTATATAGCCCTCATTATGTTTGAATTATTTTGGGACTGACCATGTGTCCACTAATGATTAGTGGGCTTAGTGAGTAGTATGTTGGTGATATGTAGCAATGGACCATGTGTCTTGATATCTCTATGTACTTGAGTACATAGCTTGAATGTACCATGTACACATGAAATTTTTTCATTTTATCTAGAGTATATATCTATACTTTATTTGACTCTTATAGATCATTTTGGGACCATTTACCATCTGATCATACATAATTACATGTGGAACCTTCTCATTGACTCTAGGATCTAATAGTTCTAGCACCTCTAACATGGTGGGACTTCTCAGAGCTATAACAAGTCTGAAACCATGGTGTGTTAGGATAAATAGAGTGCCTTATCATTCTCTCTATGACCTAATAGCTTATACACCTATGAAACCACATTAAATCTTAAGGATATCAAAATATAGACACCATGGGGTGTCATAAAACAAATGGAACATTTTTATTGGCTCTGGAATATGAAAACTCTAACACCTTTGATGGCATAAGAAATATTGGGGATATAAAAAGTCTAACACCACATGGTATTTAGAGACACATAGAACCTTATCATTGGAATTAGTATCTAATAGATTTAATGCTACTTATGCCATGGGACATCTTAGGGATCTGACAATTTTGGCACTACATGGTGCTAGAAGACACATGGTGTCTTCTCATTAGATCTAGGATCTAATAGTTATAATGCATATAACATCATAGGACTTGAGAAATAAAAAAATAGCCTAAGTCATTTAAAATATTAATTCAAGTAAATAAATTCTTATCTATCAGCCTAAAGTTTTTTTAAAGGATTCCAACTCAAACTCTAAGACTATGGCTTCAAGAAAATCTTGCATAAATAATTTTATGTAAGAACACAATTATCTCCCCAAAAATAAATATGTAAAAATTGTAAGAGTGTAATGGGATTAACTATAATTCAAATATGTAGAGTTGTGATAATATTTTAAAACATGATTAAAAAATTATGGTCAAACTATAGAAAACTCTTCTAATTAGAACTAAGCAAACATTGGCATTTTCTGCAAATGATGATCAATCAGGCTCAATTTTGGTGCTAAAAATCTCATTTTTTCCAATAAATAGGTCCCATTTTATTTTATAAAAAGGGATGTATTGGTCACAACACTTAAATTCCAATTAAGATTCAAAATCCTAAAAATACAAAAAAATAAATATTCAAGAAAATACAAAAAATATTCAATAAATTCTAAAATAGAAAAAAATATTCAGCATGTTCCTAGTTGTATTATTTCTTATACTTATGTTGTTTGTTCCATGTTAGTAGATAGAATACCATTCCTTTCCACATATACACATGTGTCATTCATAATTTGAGTTTGATACAAGCATACCTAGATACATGATATATGCATGTACATATGTTGGGCCTTCCATTTAATCACATCATAAGTACATGGAGGGCATATGCTTCTTTGGTCACAATACACCTAGATTATATTATTATATGATAGCTTTACATAATCATGTTTGAGATTATATATTTACACATGTTTATATCTATACACATGTATTTTCATAGTGTACATTATAAATAATGTAATTAACATTTTTTTTCTAACACATATTAGTAAGAACTAATATGATATGTTCATTATGGTTGCCTTTATTTCATGCTTTATTTTTTACATTTTATTGAGTGTATTTTATTACTTTTTATTATCTTGCATTATATTTACTATTTTATCATTTTAATATGCTCATATGATTTTGGTATTTTTTCCTTTATTTTTTTATTTAGACATATGAATATGTCATTATTTTTTTAATGGACATTTTAATATGTCATTTTATGCTTTGTGGACATTTTACTATGCATGTCCCTTTAATTGTGTGGCATTTGAATGTGCCCCTTGTATGAGGTCTCCTTGGACCATTTCCTATTTCTTTGCCTTTGAGTGGTCTTGTGTGTGTCCTTGATTTATTTTTGAGCTTATATTGTTACTCTCTAGATGTTTCCATGATCTATGTCATGCATCTTAGGACTTTATGTGATCACATATTATATGCTTCAATGGTATATCTACATAGACATGTTATCTCTCTATGGTGTATGATCCTTAAATATCTTATATAATTATGTTATCCTTTTGAGGTAAGGTAACTACTATATTCAATTTCCTCTCACCTTAATATGGGACATGTCAGTGGGGGCATGCCATAGAGGCATGACTTCCACATTTTCACATTTTCACTTTAAAGTGTGGGTATGTTATAGAAACATGTTCTCCAAGTTTTCAACAATTATTATATTTTCCATATTCACTGGGAGTATTTCATAGATACATGTCCTCCACACTTACACATATTTTATAATTCACCAAATTTCATAATTATATGATTGAGATACACATTTGTAGTAAAATTATATACATTGGTATTGTTATTATAACCAAATTTCAATTTGATACATATAAAGGTGCATATGCCATGAAAGGGGCACCTAAAATTATAAAATCAAACCATTTTCTAAAATACTATTATTGACTAATATCATACCTAGGATGGACTATTGTGGATTTTTATTGAGCCAATCTAATGCAGTAGTTGGTTTACCTTTAGACAATTGAGTTGATTAAATCTCCAAATCTTTCCAATTATAAGTTATATTTGATTAAATCATCCAAATTCACCATAATTATAGGATGGATTTGATTAAATCATCTACCCTCACTAGATATATAGTGTGATTTGATTAAACTACTCACACTCACTGGGTTATGAATATATATGGGTTGCATGATTGATATGAAACAAGTTCAATGACCATGTTGTAAAATAACTTTACACAAAGATTGAGGGCATGTTATCCTCCAATATCTCTCTCCCCCTCTCTCTATTTATATATACACACTTTCAAGTTTATAATTGTCCTATTATAATTTTCAATGCTTCATAATGAGGCATCCTTCCAAATAAAATTACTAAAGGCAAAGATGGTTTCATCAACACCTCCTAACCTTGCTAGTTTTACTATCAAGCATTTTAAATTATTTAAATTTCATATTTCATAATATTATTTTATAATGTAACATGATCTTGGTTATAGGATAGTCATTAAAAAATCATTCAAGGTGAGATTACACAAAGACAAGGTCTGTTTCACACACCCAAATACACATTTCATTAATTTAAACTATAAATTTCATTACTAGATTCAAGGGGAGGGGAAATTTATATTCTAAAATAATATTTATGTACTATCTTATTATTATACACTTTTTACCTTTTAGTTATATATCTTACCACTACTGAAAGGATTGCATTCACTATCTCGTTGTGCCTAATTACTTATATATTAATCTAACTATTGTTATTATGATAACTTGGGCATTACATATTATGAAATATGCTCTAAACCTAATTATTATCATTCACTACCATTTTTGGACCTATACCTATTTTATAACTCCTCAAACACTTGCATCTTAGGAAGACACATGTTTCAATGTAACTATCCATTTTCATATACAGTGGCTAGTTACCAAAATTCATCCAATTTGAAAAAGAAACATATGCAATTTGTAATTTAAGTTATTTAATGGAATATATTTTAAAAATGGATTGGTATATATAAAATATCAACCCTCATTCATTCTTCACCTAGAAATCACATAAAACTCACAAATCACTATACTAAGAATCACTAAATCAATAATTCAAGTGAAAAAATGTTACTTATTGGTCCCTACATACATATCAATCATAGGAGCAGTGTTTATATAGTTTTAATCATTCAAATATCATCCCATGAGCCATATTTTCCATGTTACAAGTTATGTCATTACATGCATTTTATTATCACATATTCCACCCTTGTATAGACATAAGCCAACACATAGGGGATAACTACGTTAGTATAAGGCCCTTTTCAAAATAGAAGTTGCATAGATAATGACCATTGATAGATGAGTATTTAAGGTTAACTCAATACTATGATCCCACTAACCCATCTTTCCCATTGTCACTCCAAGGGTGAATAGCTATGGTTTGATAATTTGAAAAATAGTGATAACTTATGTGTGTGATATGAAGACATCAAAATACAGGAAACAAAAAACCCATAAGGAATATTTGATCACATTCAAATCCAATAAATATTTCATATAGGATACATGTGGCAGAGTTAGGCACTTGTATTGACACAACTATCTAGATGTGATACAAGAATTTGAGGCCATAAAAATGATATTTCTAAAATCTATGGCTATTCTAGGATCATCATCCAACTCAATTCCAACTTGTTACTACTCATATTTGTATGTGTATAGTAAACTAGATAAGTATCATTGTTTCCAACTTATTGAAATATCCATTAATAGTTACACTTTACTATTTTTAGCAATGTCATTGGTATAAATTTTAAATTTTATTTATCTAATTTTTATATCAATTGGCCCGATATAGAGTTAGTTTATAACCCTTGTGCCCTAGATTAATCTATCTTCTTAACCCTAGATCCTAACATGTCTTTAAATTTAGGGTTAAACATTACCATTTTCAATCTCCACAGTCATCAAAGTCTTGAGCTCTTCATTGCAATCCAACATTATAGCCATTTAAAATGCAAATATATTATCAAATTTGGGGCATGTGTTTCTATTTGGAGATAGATAATATCAAAATTAAGTTAATATTGTTTTAGTTCAATTCTTTTTTGCATTCAATCTATTTTCCTTGACTAATTAGGGGGTTAGTGTGAATTTGAGATTAATTTTTAGTGATTTGGCATGTTTTTCATTGTCTTTGACATTTTAATCTTAATTTAAAATTTATCCTGATATATAATGGTTATCAAAATGGGATACATCCTTTAATTTTACCTTATTGATCTTTAGGTATGTGATATTAATCTTAAAGGATAGGTTTGAAGGAGAATTTGAGGATAGATTTCCCAAAATATCATAATTTTCACTTCCAAGTTAAAACCATGGCATTGCCTTGTGCATATGCAATATTATTATTTGAAAATGATATTTTTTAACTAATATAAACTAAAATTTTCCTAACCACTATTTGTGACCATTATAGTCTACCTAACTATTTGTCTACTTATCTCAATATTTTATTTTATGAACTACAAGTTTATTTCTATAATCTATGATTTTTATAACCATAACCTTTATTTTTTGTTTTTTGCCTCTCTATTTTTATAATAATGAAACCAAGGATGCATATATGTGGCATTGAGAACCACAAATATGACATTGAGATCTAAAACCGTGACATTACATTGACAAGTAACAATTTTGATATTTTCTATGTTTTTTTAATCTGATAGTGAAAAATTAAAATCATTACCAAACCCTTTTGCTTAAAAATCTACAATATACTCTTTTTTCTATGTATTTTATTTTCTACTCTCTGTTTAAATAGTCAAATGTTTAAAGTGATCAAAACTTGTATTTTTATTTATTTTGTTTAGATTATCTGTTTACAAGTTGAAAAATTCAAAATATTTGATATTTTTGGTTATAATGTGTGTGATAACCTATCAAATAGTCACTAAATTTAATTATTTAATCCATTTATATTATCTATTTTATTTTTCACAAAATCACATTTGATGATTTACAACATTGGTAACCAAAACCATGAGTTAGTATCTATATTATGTGATTTTGTTTTGTTCTACTATTTTTTCTACCCAAGTTCAAACTCACGTTTCATGAACCAGAACATTACTAATAAAAAATTCAACACCATAAAACTCCATTATCACATCATGTAGGTATAAATTTCCTTTTTTTATATCTTTTTTCAATTTCACATTTTTTATTTTTTTATTTTGCTTATTATAAGTAAGACATTGACTCTTGGGTCTATGAATTCAATTTTTCTATGTGTTTTGCATAACTTGGTATTTGTAATAAATTCATGTTTATGTAGCTATGACTTCAGACTGTGAAAATGTGGTATTGACCCTATGTTTTGTAAGTTCATTATGTGTAAATTTGTGCTTAAACTAACACATTTTTTATAGGTCTACCCCAAAGATGCCAAGCAAAAACTAATAAAAAACTATTTTGTAATTCACTTGTCAAATATTTATCATTTTGAAACCTTTTTGATATATTTTCTTATCACACCATAATTAAGCCTAATTTATTAACTTCCTTGATTGTCTAATTTTTAATTAATTTAGCATACTTTATTGGTTTCATGTTTTTCACCCAAGGCTACAACAACATATGATCTCCCATTGCACCCATAGGATGATTCCTAGGGATTAACTTTTTTTAATAAACCTCCACATTTTTTTTATATGGGAAACATGACATGGAATTGACATCCACACACTTTTTGTATTCTTGGGGAATTGTGATGTGGATTTCATCACCACACACAAGATAACACTATATGTTTTTAAAGTATAAATATCAAGTATATTTGTCACTAAGATGATAAAAACTCCAAATAAAAGATTACTTGAGGTGAGGATGTAACACTCCATTACTAAGGCATTATACATCACCCTACATAGGCTCAATCCCTATATACCATAGGGTGTTTATTGGACTCCCTTAGAAATAATTTTAACCTATAATAATAACCTCCAAATATAAAAATCATTTAGGGAATTGAAAATATCATTCTTAGAGATCACTCGCTAGGTAAGGATGGTGAGAGAGGGTTGGAAGACCAATCTAGTCACCTCTCACCATGGTTCATTTGGTGGGTTGCATGTTGAGTTACATTCTCATATCAATCACCAATTATAGTTTTGTGGGTTACTTGATCTTAATTTTTTTGTTGAGGACATTAATGTTTACAAACCTTAAAACTTACAAACAAACCAATTTCCTAATAAAAACTCAAAACCTAGATCAAATTTATATTCCCAGTCCAATCTTTGCAAGACAATCATTTTATTATCCTATATCATACCAAATCACCTCATCCATTATCATACCTAAATATTTCCTTAATCATAATCTCAACCTTATCTCTTATATTACTTAAACATCAAATCAAACTTGTCTAACACCTAGTAATCATTCTTAACATAGTCTAAACCCATCGTAGTCACCCTGAACCACACTTATAACCTATTTATATCCACATTAAACAAAATTTGCATTACCTTGAACTAGTCCTTGATTTAATAATAAAATATTTTCAACTTTTCACTCTTATATTTTAAATTTAGCACTCGTCATTGTCTTACTAACACCCATCACTCTGCTAGTTTGAACTAAACACCCATTGTTATCCTTCCACTTTACTAATTTGAACCTAGAAACAATTTTCATTTTAATAAGAACATGAAATTGTATTGGTTTTAATCTAGCACCTATTGATATCACACCCTTTCATTTTCCCAACTAAATCATACTAACTCAAAGTCTTATGGACCTCTTTGCTCAAAGGTATACTGAATATAGATTTTAATTATAACTCACCTAAAGGAAATCTTAATATATCATCCATCCACATGGAACCTTTCACCTATGTACAAAGATTGAATATTAGATAAAAATAATCTAGTTTGATGATATCCTTAGGAATTTTGATGATTAACCTTTGGATCATGAAGATAACTTTAGTGACATGAATACCTTGAGATGTCATGAAGACACCAAAAATGATTTCTTGAATAATGATACGAACAAATCCCAACTCAAAAAATATATCTATGATAATCGAGAAGCACTATTAACACACCTTATCGAGATGGGTAAAAAAATACCACCTAACTTTAACAAAGTCCTTTTGAATAATCCCTTTAACCCTAAAATATAGATATTAAGAATATAAGTTTAAAGGAGTAGAGATATCCTAGGGAACTAAGATGGTAGACTAACTCTAAAGTAGGCAAATTATTTGTGAAATGTAGATAAACATATACTAAATTTATTATGTTGAGCTATGATAAAAAAAAATAGAAAATAAAGATATGTTAGATATTTCAATGATAATGAAAATAAGATACTTAGGTGATTTTGATGCTAATACAAATCTAGATCTAAGATAAGTAAAAATTAGACTAGATCTATATTCTAGATCATTCACCTAATTCTAAAAATTGGACCTCTTTAACCATGGATACTTATGTCAACTGGGATGGTTACATTCATGCTACTATCTAAATTAGATGTAGGTGTCCCATGGGGAATACATAATAAAAATAGATGTGACAAATTGGGTGCTTATGGTTTATGTGTCACCTTCACTTTGGTTCATTTAGATCGAGGTCATGGATTATAACTCCATGACAAATAGTAAAAACCCTAGTTCTTCATATTTATAATGGTTGTTAGAAAAATGGGTTAATGTGTACATGGTGTCAAGTTACACAAATACCCATCTATCAATTAGTGTTGCCTACATATCCAATACTCTGAAGAGGGCTTTGGACTTATGTAGTTCTCCTCTATATTTTGGATTGTGTGAGAATCATTAAATGTGTGATAAGTATAATAGTGACTTAGCTTGTAACTTGGAAAATTTGGCTCATGGAATGTTCCTTGGGTACTTGTAGTTTAAATGGGGTTTTAATTCATTTATTCATAGGGTTAGGCACTCATTCAGTTATCTGAATCAATTATAGACTTATTACAACCAAGTATAAATGTAGTATATCCCCATAGCACTCAACATTTATCACTTGACTATGTTAGCATAAATTCACATAAGGCATAAGCCTTCTACACTCATCCAAAGCACAATAGAGAAAGAATTAAGGTCTATGTTGGGATATTTTTGCTATGGTATAATACATCATATGTAAGGCTTGGTCATTTAGTGAATGATTTTGAAATATTCATTGGTGCAATCCATTTTTTGGGTGGATTATGACAGTCTATAGGTGTAAAACCTACTTGGGGAACTAGTTATGGTCATAGGGGAACAATCCTATATCGGGTTGGTTCCATGATCTCAAGGATGCAAGCCTTTGTGTTATTAAGCTAAGCATCATCCAAGCACTTTCATTGGTCAATGGAATTGATTTATGTCAAGGATTTATGCTTAGGCTAGCACTTTTAGCAAGGATATCAAAGCTTGGGTACATGACAATTCTTACACTTAGGCTAATTCATAGGTTATGTTGATGTTATCACTTAGTATAAAGACTCCATTAATGACCTGGACAAGAACTTCATTTAATAAAAAATTCATATATTAAAATTAAACCATTATAACTATTTAATTCATTATGTATTCAATTGATATTAACCAAACACATAACCAAAATAAACTAAAATAGATGCAACATTATTCTTCATTCAATCAAAGTCCATATGAAATAGGGTATATAGAATATAGTATGTGCTTGGATAAACTCCTTGTCTACCCAGGGGCTCACAACTGAACATGGGCTTGCATAAAGTAGATTCTTATTGGTGTCCATGATAAATATTATGATAATAGAATCCATAACATTTTATCTAGATCTAATTCTGTATATATTTGTTACATCCATTCATGTCTCTCCTACTCACTAGTTCAAGCTTAGCTTTATAACACATAGAAGAATCTTCTACCAGGTTGGAGTTGCACACACTAGATACTGAGATAGAGATATGTGCATATTCATTACCTTGAACCCATCACACTATGATTTTCACATGTTATCCACTCCTCAAAATATGAAAAAAACATCATGGAATTGGTTAGCCACCTGCTAACTACTGCAAGGTGTGCATCGATTTGTCTAGTTGGTGTAAAAATGGATCAAAATAATAATCATACCAAATGATTGCCTCATGCTGAGATGTTTGTCAATTTGACATGGACCCACTCTTAGCCAAAATAGGGGCCCAACATTACTCCATACAAAATTAATAGTCCACCCTTATACTAATGTTTTAAAGATTTTGGCTGACAAAACTTAGGTTTGCTCTCGTTCAACTTGATAATGAAGTCTTCAAATTCCTTGATCACAAGCTTGAGTTCCTTAGTGGTGATATATATCTCCATGTAGGTGGTGTTGAGTGAAAACACCTCTATCTTCTCTAATTCCCTCTTGAAGGCCTTGATACTTGCCTTAGCTTTTATCACTCCTCCATTTAGGATTTCCTCTTGTTCACAAGGCTTAGTCTGCAAGGTGTAGAATAGTGATTATAGGTTCTTATCTTAGTCTTTGATCTAGGTTCTTAAGGCATTAACCTTCCATATTATCTAGGTGTGTTTCAACCTAATTAAATTGTATACCTACACCATCAACTCCTCACTTTCCTCCTTTGCCTACTTGAGGCACACATTTATGACTGACACCTAGTTAGAGAAGATGCATAAGTTGGAATTGGTTACATCTATGCCCTCTTTAAGTTTGGAAAATATTTATTCTACTTTTAGATTTTTAGCTAGATCTTTTTTTAATATGGTGCATGTGTCCTCCTCTTATTCTTGTGTTGGTTTTACATTCAACCTTGTGAGAATCTGCTCTACTAGCATGTACACTTCATTATCCTCTAAGAGGTTTGATGTGTCAACACCATCCAAGAGGGATGGATTGGTTATTTCTATGTGTTTGACTAGTTGATAAAACTTAAAACTCAAAGCCTACACTTCATCCTTTGCATCATGTGAGATTTTCTTCCTTCTCTTCACCCTAACATCATTAATGATGTTTTTTTTGCAACTTCATTGGCCATATAGATGAGCACATTAGAAGACTTGATTGAGTTCATGGTGCAAGGATTCAAGATAAAGATTTAATTCCCCTCCTTAGGTTTATCTACACCCAAAATAACCTTTTGAGTCACCTCAAAGTGAGGTTCATCCATGTAGCTATTGAACGTAAATGAAAGTTGTTTGTGCATCTTGTCTATGGAAAATTTGGGTGGCATGTATTCAAACATGTATAAGTCTTCCTCTATCTACCCCTTTTGTGTCTTTTCTATGAGGCTCAAATTTGTGCCTTCTTATTCTATGATGGCCATTTATATGTGTTCTTTTCATCTTTATTGGTTCTACCTATCTCTTTGATGCTTTCCTCTGAGGTTTCTTCTTCCTATTCATGTGTGGGTTCTTCTTCAGACTTATCCCATTTTTTCACTTCTTCTTCTCCCTTGGCACCATCTTTGCCCTCTTTTTTTTGGGTCTTTGTGTTAATCTCTATTTATTTCTTTTCTAAGGATCTAACATCACCTTCTTTTTCATTAGGTACCCCTTCACTACTTGGGAACACCTGTAGTGTAACTTGGTATTTTGTACTAGTGAATGGGCTAGGTTCCTTTTTTTTTTGCTTCCTTAGTTGGTTCTATGCTTGTGACAACCTCGTTCTCTTTATTCTCCTTCTTATCCTTTTATTCATGGACCTTTTTTTCTCAACCTTCCTCTTTTTCACTAGTGCTAAGGCCTTTTCTTCCTCAACCTTCCTCTCATTGGCCTAAAATCTACCAATATGCTCCTGATTCATGTTAGCTAACTTCATGGCCTCTCTTTTCTTCACTAGTGCTAGTACCTTTAGAATTCTTATTTTTCTCATCTACAACTTCCTCCACACCTTTCTATTTTCTTCCTTAGTTTGCATAGGCTCTGTGGTGAGTTATTCATGTGAGGCACTTTTCATCTTTTCTAATTCTCTATGTGTGGTGGTAGTTCCACCATGGAGGGCCTTCTAGACTTTTTTAGCATTGGGTTCTTCTGCTACTTCTTCTATAATGTAGAGTTTGGATTCTAATTTTTCCTCCTCCATCTCTTCATGCACCTCTTATGCCTTTATTTCCTCACATGCCTCTTGCACTTCCATTTCCACTGAGGTTATTATTGGCATCATAATAGTCCCCTTGGAATTATTTTTCATCTCCTTCTTGCTGGGAGAAGTAGTCATTGGTGTAAAGGTCATGTATTTTTTCTTTGGGGTTATCGGGGTGGCTTCTTAATCAGAGGAAATATTTAACTTTAAGCACTCTTGATTTTATTAAAGTGTTTCTCCCCACTTTTTTGGGGGATATTTCTTATACACTACTAGCACTAGCTTTCCTTCATAACTAATATGAAGGGGGATATCATCATCTTTCTCAAGGTCTGTGCCCTTATTTCTCAACTTCATCTCATAATATAACATGTGTATGTGCCCAAGTATCCCTTCCTTATGGAGGGGATACAAGTTAGTGTGATTTGAATTGTCCTCCTCATATTTTTTATCTTTTCCTCCTAGGTGCATATACTGTCACTAAAACCTACTCCTCTCTAAATACATGGTCTTCATTAGGATGTCTAGTTGTTATGCATTGAGAATTCTCCTTAGCAAATCCTGAAAGTACTTCACAGAAAATGCATAAGGGAGTTTTAGCTAGCTAAAATGGTTATCATTTATGATCTCCAAGCATAATAAATAGAAGTTTTTCATGATGGCAAAGGTCTCTATTCCAAACATGTTTTAGGGAAGCTCCTTGGGGATGTGTCATTCCATCATGAATGCCTTTATGTATTAGGTGCACCACCTATTAATCAAGTCTTATATTTTTTGGAGAAGGTAGGTGGGAAAGTGAAGTCTTGGAAATTCATTTCCAAGGGGTCCTTATACACCAAAAATACCCAAAGATTCTCATCATCACCACTAGGCACACTAATCTCCTTCATCAAAATTAAAATCAGCATCAACCCCCACCTGAAGGCCTATCACACCATGTGACACTTAAGCACATTTTTCACCATTTATTCAATAATGAATTTTTATATATTGAACTTAACACCCTACACCATGTGGTGGGTGATGTATAAGTAGGCCTTGGTGATGTCCATTCATCATCCATCAAGGTAAAGTTTTAAACTTATGAGGTGTGTTACTACCCTCATACTAGGGTCCTTAATATCCTTTATTGGGAATTCAAATCCAACTTTATAATAACTGATGAGTTTCATAACCCATTCTAATTCAACATCATCACCATCATCTAGTGTATATATCTTCTTTAGCTAGGGATCTTAGTGATTATTCTATTTAGGTGTGTTATTAATTGCATGCACCTTCTTACAAAGTAAAAGTGCCCCCCATAGATGCACAAAAGGAGGAACTATACGAGTTATTTTGGTTTTATAAAACATGGAAAATCATAGAGATGAGTTTTTTTTGTGGTTTCAAACTTTTCTCACATGGAAACATCAAGCAATTCCATGCCCACTTCTATCTTGCCCCCATGTCAACCACCTAGTCTTATGTTAACTATTGCACATTACTTGAGGTACAGTACTTGTATTATTTTATTCTATAAGTGTGCATAAAATATGCCCATTTCTCCCCCACAAAGACATCTGGGGAAACTACATTTCCCTATATGATATCTTTGTGAGCACCTCAAGGTTAATTGATGTGATGTTAACCCCTTCAACCAGTTTCACCTTCTACTTTATAGTGGATGTCTCTTCTATTGTCCATGCCTATTTGGCATCTTTCTATGCCTATGATGGACTAGAACTCATCCATTTATTTCCCATCTTGAATAGGCTAGTGTTGAAGCATAATCTATTTATCTTACTAAAGCTTGTAATGTTTCTTGGTGTTCCTCACATTTTTAGGGTCTATGATTATGAATTCAAATTTTTAGCTTTTGTTTATTGTTAATGGCATCCTTAGCATAACTAAAAATTTATCTTGTTTGGTTTTCCCACAATTCTTACCCCATAATCATTTTTTCTAATATCAACAGGAACATAATATCCTTCTCTTTACAACCATTCTTGTTTGGTGGTTGTGGGTGCTCAGGGTTTCACTCTGCTTGTGTTTGCTCACTTTGGCTCTAGTTCATCTCTAGTTATATATTTAATTTTTCTTAAGGTTTATAAACTCAACCAGTTTACCTTTCACTTCTTTATGACCTTAAGTGAACTACCATATTAATTAAAGGTGAGTAATGGCATGGTAGTACCTATATTTCTTAGAATCTACTAAAACTCATGATAATACATTTCCACCTATGGTTTTAATGCATACATTTATGTCTCCACCATTACCTCATTAAATTATATAAATGGTATTTTTGGTGAAGTTACATGTAGTTAAAATGGTAATTTATTACCTAAATTTAGGTGGATGCCATCTTGTCTTGATGATCTTCCTCCTACACTTTGTTTACTTGGGGTGACCTTCACCTTCCTTATGGAAATGTAGGTGCAGTGCTTCACATGTGCATGATTCATCCTCCAAGTTTCCATCTTATCTTCATGTTGTGCTTTAATTTCAAGTGTGATTTCCTATCTTGGTCAATTTATTTGTGCTTTAATCTCTTTCCTTGGCCTATCCCCACCCCATAAAAATCCCTTACACTAGTCCTCCAACACTTTACTCTCTAAGTGTCTTGCATACTTAGCATCCTATAAACCTCTCTCTAATATATATGCACTAGCATCATATGTTCCTCTCTTCATCACTTGCTACTCATATATTCAAAGTCAAGTGAACTTTATACACCCAAAAACTTAGGTGTCTAGACTTAGGTGCTTAGAAAGCAACCTTACTCAACTCACCTAACTAGTGTTATACATGGGAGTCCAAAAATATTTTACCAGTGGGCATCAAAAACTACTTATTCACCCAACATCAATAACATAAAATATAAATAAATGTTTAGCTTTCACCAAATGTTATTTGGGTTTGCACAAGATAATAAATTTGTGACCAAAAAATCAATGTATGATGGAACAAGAACCATCTTATTGAGTATAAGTCTTCTATTGATTACCATTGAATGCCCAGGGAGAATTTCATCCAAAAATGTGCATAGATTACATGCATCAATTTCCAATATGTTGTGGATGATATATGGACCCATCTACCTAATTCATATCTTTCCCAAGTACTTGAGGTACTTAGAGTCATAGAGAAAGACTAATGCTCCTTTCGTCAATACCTTGTGCTTAATATTCTTGTTATGCCACAACTTCTGGTGTGCCTTCTCTATTTATAAGCTCCACCTTGCTTAGTAACATACCTCATCTAAATTCTCCAAGTCCTTTAGTATTGCACTCAATGATTCTTGGTCATCCAAATGACCAATATGCATAATACACAATGATGGCACTATGAAATATATTAGAACTACCTCAATGCCAAGCACCAATTAAAATGTTGTAGCCTTATTTAGGCACTTGTAGGTTGTGTGATATGCCCATGGTACTGATATCACTCATCCCAATATTTAAAATTGATGTCACATATCTTCATGAGTCACATTATTAGTATCTTATTGAATGTCTTAGTGGTGAAATTCACTTATGGATGATAAGGGGCATCCTTATGATGCACCACCATGTATTCAATTAAAAAGATCTAAATAGTTTCATTGATGATTTTTTTCCTCTATCACTAGTTAAACTAAGCGAGTACCATATTGACTTAAAATGTTCTCCCATATCAACCTCATGGTTATGGTGGCTATGAAATCTTTTATTTGTGATACCTCAACCCACTTACTAAAATAATCAGTGGCCACTAGACCGTATCTTGTGCCATTTTGTGGGAGTAATTGGCCAAACAAAATCAATGGCCCATTTTTTGAATAAGACCTAGATAAGAATGCGTATGAGATGAATTTCATCTTGGTCATTGGGATTCACTCTACACTAACATATGTCACATGCCTTGGTGTAATCTTTTACATATTGGCATAGACTTGACTACCACAATCTTGATTGCAATACTTTCCACATCATTATGTGTCTAGTATAATGGTTTCCTGCTTCCCTTAATGCACATCACATAAAATGGAATCCCTTTTATGTTTAATGACACATCAGCACATGACTTCATCTTAGCCTAGTTTGTACAGTTCCTCACTAATGAGATAAAAAGGGGTGGTATCAATTGTGAGCTATTTCTTCTCTTTGGTTGTCATAGTCTAGGGCATAGATCCTAACATTATAAATGTGACTATATCTACCAAGTCCTCAAGGACATGCTAGACTATATAGAATTGCACATCTGGCATGTCATCCTTAATTAATGCTACTAGATCACCAGAGTTGATGCGAGATAAATGGTTTGGGCCTAAATTTTATTTTCTAGGCTTGATGATAATCGAGAATTAGAACTATTAAAATTGAACTATCCATCTAAAAATGCAACTATAGAGAAAGGTCTTATTCATGAGGTACTTAAGTGCCTCATGTTTTATGAAGAAGATGAATGGGGTTACCAAAAAGTATTTCCTAATTTTTTTATGGTGTAGACCATGGCCAACACCTTGCACTTAGTTACTATATAGTTCTAATTTTTTTGGGTCAATTTTCTACTGGCAAGGGAGATGGGATGATCTATTTTACCTTTTATAAGTTGCACCAAAATGCCACCAATTTGAGATCTAGATGCATCACCATGGAAGTGGAATGGGGTAATCAAGTCAAGAAATTGTAAAATATGTGTGCTAGCCAATTTGAGCTTCAGAGTTTCAAAGACATCCTATTGTGTTTTTCCCAAATAAAATAGGTCATCCTTATGAAAAAGATCCTTTAGTGGTGATATAATATTTACATATCTCTTTATGAATTTCCTATATTAGCTATAATGTCCTAGAAAGGAGCAAATGTATTTATGCATTAAAGGGGTCTGGAGTTGAATGATTAAAGAAATATTCATAGGATTGATGAACAGACCATATTTATAGATGATGTACCTAAGTAAGGTTCTAAATAATGCTACAAATACATACTTACTATGGATCAAAGATATATATAGCATCCTACACCTTTCAAACATTAGGAATAGGTTATCATAATGGTCCTTTATGATCCCATACACAATCCAGTCATCTAGGTACACTTGGAGGAACTTGTGGTTGAAGTCCTTAAATGTAGTGATCATCACTCTATTAAACACAACTATTACATTCTTGAGTCCAAAGGGAATCACATTATAAGTGAAACAATCCAATTTAGTCATAAAGGTTATTTTGGTCTTGTCCTCCTCTTTAATCTAGACTTGATTATATCTAAAGAACCCATCAGTGAAGGTATAGATCTCATAGCCTGTAATGCCATCTAAGACTTTCTTAGTGACTGGAGTGAAGAAGGGGTCAGTGACATAGATGATGTTTAACATTTTATAATTAACATAGATATGGATTTACCCATCCTTATTAATGATAATAACCATTTTACTTACCCATTTTGACTCTTACGTGAGGTAGATCATTCCTATGGCTAGCATCCCATCAATCTCCATTTTAACCTTGTCATAGAGATTGGGTTTCATTATATAAGTGCACTTCTTGGAAATTATTCCATCATCCACCAGATTTATTCTCATTTTCCCAAGGGATAAGTATTTTCCCTTCATGTCTTAGTAATTTTGAGGGAACAAGTCTTGAAAATATTTTGAAGGTACACAATTCATGCTAGCTCCATGTCAAACCAATATGCACCTAGAGTAGCCATATTTGGTTCCCCTTTTGAGTTGATGTTTACCTTTGTAGTTTTGAGTGGTGTATAATAGGGCTCATTCCTCACCTGGTATGAGTCCTTAACTTACTGAGTTCCCTTATTTGTTTCTATATGAAGATGAGTAGGGTCTTTCTCATTGGGGTTTCTATCATCCACTTGGTACATAAGGTTATTTTTTATCTATCAAGGTTATCTAATAGTGTACCTTCTAGATATCATCATATTCTTCACTCAAGTCACTATTGAGAATTTTCTCCTCTAATAAAGTTAGGAGTGCCAACCCTTTTTCCCTAAACATGTATTTTAGGCACTTGTTTATGATTGCAATGTCCTCAAACACTACCCTTCTAATTACTTACAGTGGCTTGATCAATTCTAGGTTCTATGAAGAAAAGGAGAAGATGTGCAAAAACATCTCCTTGAGTGCATCCCAAGTTTTTATCTTATGGTACATCTCATTTATAATTTACCATGCTCATGCCAACATATTTAAGGTTCTATAAAAGGTGTGTACCCACAAGTTTCTTAGGCCATTCTCACTATAGATAGTTCATGTCTCTTCACACAAATACATGTGCATTATCGGGTTTAAATCACTAACATATGTAGAAATGTTTAGGTGCTCATTACTTTTCCCAAATATAGTGCATATGGTTGCTTTCACATCTTTCCAAGTTGGTAATCTAGGCCTTTATGATGTCTATTAATGAGTGATATTTATTTTCAAATTATAAACCAATGCACCCATCCTATCTACCTTTTTTGGGATGCATGACTTGAGGTCACAGACATATTCTTCCATAGGATTGATCCCCTTGTATCTTGGTAGTGTGAAAAGTTTACCCTTGATCAAGTTCTATGCTTTTTATCCCTTATTTTTGTTAGAAGGGACTCATATTTTTGAATTGTGATCAATTTAGACCTAGCCAATTCTCATAGGTTTGTGTGCCTTTGTGATCACTAAGCAACACCTTCAAATAGTTATCTTATAAGCTTCTTCAACCCATTGATCACAAGCAATGTTGGTTATGTCCAAGGTCAATTGTCCATCATCCCAAGAAATAATTCCTTGGTCATTAGGTTTGAGAGTCTTAGTTCCTTGCACCATGATGTTTTAGATATGGTTGATCTCATCCTCTAAATCAACACTTTATACATAGGGGGTCTTTGGTCACTTGAGAGGGGGATCACTACCCTCTCCTTGACATTTTTAAAGGTCATATAACACTTCTTGAAATTCATAGTAGAATTATACAAATATTACCTTGGCCTTCTTAGGAGTGTTGAATAATTATATTGTTCAGCTATCGTGACCACTTCAAAGTCAGAATGGAGCTTAGTGCCCATGATATCTATAATGGCACTTTTTAGAATTTTGATTGGTTGCATCCTGGATTTGTTGGCCATGAAAATTACATGAGGAGAAGGCCTCAAGGCTTGCCTACCCATATTTTCCCATGCATTATTTGTTAAGATATTAACCTCCATGCCTATGTCCATGAAGACCTCACATACAAACCATCCATCAATGGTGGCATTCACCAAGATCTCTTGGTCATAATCTAAATTCTATGTATGCCTGACTTCTCTTGTTCTTTCCATGCATGACATAATAAATTTAATTGGGTTTTATCCTCCATGTTATAAAAGAAAGTTATTTAATAGGGGAAATATCCCTTCTATCTATAAGAGGTAAAATATCTTCATTAGCTCTTGTACTTTAGCCTCTTATCCATATTGCTTATTGTAAGAGGTAGTAGCTTGTACTTTTAGGTCGTGTACTAGTTAGAAATCCCCTTGTATATGAATCATAGTCATAGCTTGATATAATACATATTTTTAGCATGTAGGGTTTAGTTAAGGTATAACTTTGGGTTTAAGCCACATTATGTACTCAGTGTGGATCTATTCCCCATATTCCAAGTACAACTCTAGTACTAGCATAATTTGTAGTTAAGTGGTGAATCCACTATGAGTAGTTGCCTATACTTTGATTGGATTTGTGTGGGTTGGTTATGCCTTTAGAGTCCACTTATCTAGTTTTGGCTCATGCTTATTCATTCTTTCACCCTTATTATTCCAAGTTGGACTTGAATCAATTTCTTAAATAGTTTCTAGTATTCCTTAACCTTGTGTGTTTTTCAATAATACCAACATTGTGGATGTGTAGGGTAGTCACACTGATAGTGCTCAATTGAATTGCACTTGTAACATGATCATAGTGGGAATATTCTTCTACCACATCCTTCATCTCACCCTCTAATGCCTCTTTGCAGTCCATATCCTATAATTTGTTAGCCATAGCCCTCATTTCCTAGGGTTTCCTATCCACCAGCTATTGTAGTTGTCTTCCTAGTGCCTCTCTCCATCTTTTCATGCATCTCATCAATCACATGACAATTAACTATGGTATGGGTGTAGGCATCACACAATGAATATTAGATGGTTGTGTTAACCAGAATGGTGCATTGTAATAAAGGGAAGTTATGAACATCATGTGCTTCATGACAAACCTCATATCTTAGAAGTAATGTGCACACATTCCTTTGAGGGAAGTTATTCCTATTATGGCCTTATATCTCATATTCAGTTTACCATACCACACTTTGAGCATCTTATACTAAACTAACAGTCAATTTTTAGAGTTGGATAGTTATGGATGTAATTTATGCATCCATGAATGAGCTAATTCTAGTATTGGCACTCCTAACTACCTCGAATCTAAGCATGAATTCAAGCACTTCATGAGGGTCAATGAATGTCTTCATGGGTAGTTCTATTTATAATGGTAATATCAATCCTCCAATTAATAATTACATATTATAATAAGGGTGAATGTCGTAAATAAGGTTAAAAAGTGTCTTGAATCTAGAATCATACAGGTGCACACTTTTAGAGATCTATTGGTTAATTTATTTTAGCATGGTGATGCTCTAATATTAAAACTCAAGTATGTCAAGTTACCTTAGGAATGATTCCTTTGAGATGTGTTAGTCAATCATATCCTAGTTAGGATTAGATTTCCTATACTAGGTATGAGCATTATCAAGCATATTTATCATGAACTATGTTACCTTGCACTCTGATTGCATGATATCCTAAGAGTGCCATTATAGTTCACATTTTATCACATGCTATACAACATTTTCCATGTCATGATACATTGGAACATGATCTAATTCATGTGGGATATTGCCTAGTCTATGTAGTTGACATTAGCTAAATTGGAATGCTTGCACTCACGTTCTATGTTGTCTAGCTAGTGCTCAAACATCTAAAGGTATCCTCACTTAACACTTTGTAAGCAAAAACTTGATCAATCACAAAATTATAGTCCAAATCTATAAAATTGTTAAATTTTATGTAGATAATAGGGTCAATTATCACTCTTCTTTCTTCATGTGGGAGATCTAGCACATGAGCTTATGCCATAAGTTCAAAGGGGAAGGTACTTGTATTACATCTTTAGTGGTTAAATTCTATAGGGACCCAACACATTCTTTACCTATTAATAGTTGAGCTTGATCTATAAATTCATTGTTCCTCTCCTCACACTACTACAATTCAAGAGATCCTTCCCTATGCCCTTCTTAATTTCTATGGTTTCTTTCAACACTTCTAGGTTCTAGATCTTCTATCAACCTGTACCCCCTCTTCTTATAGTTTTGTTTCCTGATTTCTTAGGTATAAATATATCTATCCCATTCCATTATGCTTCACCTACACATACCCTTATTCCCCTTTGTGATACTCATACATGAAAAAACCTTAGCCTTCCATTCTCATGGTTTTAAAGCTATAATCCACCATCATTTTCTTAATCTTTGTGTTGAACTCTTTCAAAAATGTACCTATGGGCTTATAAAAAATTGGTACTCTACTTATTTAGGGTAGGAGTAAGTGGAAATAATGAACTCAAGTATGTAAATATTTAGTGTTTGTTACCACCATTTGTCTATGGCTATAGTCCAAGTGGTATATAATTTATCAAGCCTTTTTAGGTTCTCTTTCATCCACTCAAGGCATTATCCATAGCTTTGACTTATATGGGTCATATAAGTAGCCAACCATAGGTACACATGCTTAGGTAGTTCTCAGAAGAAGACCTCATATAAAGCATCATATAGGTTGTTATAGACCCACTTAGCTTTTGTCTTTTATAGGTTAGATGCTTTAGCACAAAGTTATCTTCCACCTATTGTAGCCAATGCTTGATGTTCTTGAGGGATAGTCAGAGCATTATTCTATCGTACCATTAAAACAACAAAATTTAGCATGGGTTCCAATAATGAAACCAAAATTTTATAGTTTAATTGGGGTTTAAATTTATTTATTCATGGGATTAGGAATTCATTTAGTTATCTGAGTCAATTCTAGACTTATTATGACTAGGCACAAACATAGTATATCCCCATTAGACTCAACATTTATCACTCAACTATGTTGGAATTAATTCATGTAAGGTGCAAGCTTTATGTACTCACCTAAAGTGTAGTAGAGAAAGAAATAGGGCCCACATTGGGCTAATTTTTCCATGATGCAACACATCATATGCAAGACTTGGTCATTTAACAAAGTCATTTTAAAGATTCATTGGTGTACACCATTTTCTGGGTGGATTCTGATGGTCTATAGGTGTAAAGCCTACCTAGGGAACTACTTTTGGTCATAGGGGTACAAACCTTTATTAGTTTAGTTCCATGATCTCAAGGGAATAAGCCTTTGTGTTACTAATCTAAGCATCATCTAGATGATTTTATAGTTTAAGGTAATTACTTTATATAAAGGATTCATACATAGGCTAGCACTCTAAACAAGGGTATCAGAGCTTGGGTACATGAATTTTCTTCACTTAGGCTAATTCATAGCTTATACTAACATCATCATATAGCACTAAGACACAATTAACGACCTAGACTAGAGCTTTACTTAAAAAAACATTCATATATTAGATTTATACCATTATAACTAATACATTCATTATGTTTTGAATTGATATTAACCAGACACAACTAAATTCAATTCAAATAGATACAAAACCATTCTTCATTTAATTAAATTCCATACAAAATAGGGTATGTATAACATATTACATGCTTGGATAAACTACTTATCTACCTAGGGGATCATAGTTGAGTGTGGTCTTAAAAAAAGTGGAGCCTTAGTGGCATCCATACTAAATATTATTCTAATGACATCTATAACATTATATCCATAACAAATTATATATATCTTCACTACATCAATTCACATCTCTCCTACTCACTATTTTAAGTTTATCTTTATAGCACATAGGAGCATAATCTACCATGTTAGAGATACACATGTTGGGTACTAAGATAGCGATTTTTACAATCATTTCATTAGGTTCATTAACTTATTCCCATCACATTGTCATTTCCACATGTGATCTACTCTATAAAGATGCCCAAGACATCATGGAATAATTTAGATGCCTACCATCTGGTGTAAGGTGTGCATCGATTCCACCAATTAGTGTAAAAATGGATCAAAATAGAAATCATACCAAATGATTGCCTCATGATGAGATGTTTGTCAAGTTATCATAAACCCACACTTAGCCAAAATAGATGCCCAAAATTTTTTCAAACTTATATATGTGTTATCCTTATTAATGATATGGAATATGAAAAAATAAGTAATCTTTACTCACTTGAATACTTGATATGTATGTTTTTGGTAAGTTACCTTGTGAGTAACTAGGTATGTGTTAGGTAAGAAATTGTTAGGTTTGTGTGAGGTAAGGAATGAATGAAGATTTATCTTATATTATATTAATCCTTTTGGAGAATATCTCACATCAAATCACTTAGATTGACCTTTAAGATATGTTTCATTTTCAAATTAGATGACTTTAGGGCACTGGACACTTTCATTAGGATAGGTCACTTATGTTGACATAGGCATTTGACTGAGATGCAAGTGTTTGAGTAGTAAAATAGGGGCAAGTATATAACTTGTATATTTGGAAGATATGTAGGTTTATAGAATTTTGGGTAAGATATAAGTCTCAGGTCATCAATATGACATTTGTTTGACTAAGAGATAAGAAATTAGGCATGAAGAGATAGTGTATGTGAACCTTTTGGTAATGGAAAAGGTCTATAAGTTGAAGGTACATCCATGATATCTATTTTCCAAGTGTACAAGACTAAGGTGTTATATAATTTATAAATAGTGTCTACATTACCCCTAATATAGTAATGATATTTCTAGTTTAATGGAAACTAAATGTATACCTGGGTGTGTATAACACACCTTGCCACTGCTTGAGTCCAACTTGAGTGATTTTCTAGTGATTGACCTAAAAATAAGAGCATGTTATAGTATATAATAAGTGCATATAATCTAAAATTAAAATCATTTAAATTATTGTAATTTAAAGAGAGTAAGGTTTAGGAATACACCTAAGTATTGATGTAACTATCTTACCTTTTAGAAATTTGATTTGAAAAGATATATAATTATGAATCATTAGAGCTAAGATTAAGACAAATATGAAATATATAAAGTGCATATATATATAGAGATGGAGATACTAGAGGATAAATTCCCCCAACCTTGGATAAAATATGATTTTTCACTTGGTAGTTGATATTAACTTAATCATGCAACCTAATCATACTTATAACCTAGTGAGTGTGAGTAAACAAAGCCAAATCATACTACAAAACTAGTAAGGCTAGATGATTTAATCAATTATTACCTATAAAATTAGAAATATTTATTGATTTAATCACCTCAACTATACCAAAAATTAAACCAACTATTATAGTATATTAGATCAATACGGTTCGTAAAAGTCTAAAATGGTGGGTGATGATAGTCCCTAAAAGTGTTTGGAATCTAAAACTGATTTTATTTTGTAATATGACGCACACATTGCATAACATATATACTTTAGATATGTCACATGTTTAAACTAGGTATAATAATAGTACCAATGCATATAATTCTACCAAAAATATGTATTTGAATCATATAACTATGAATTTGGCCAATTTAAAATTATGTGTGGAGAATACATTTCCAAAACATTCCCCCACTATAATCTAAAACTAAAAACTAGTGTAAGTGTGGAGAACATGTTTCCAAAACATGCCTCTAACATAATTTGAGTTTGAGAACTAGTTTAAGTGTCAATGTGGAAGACACGTTTCCAAAATCATATCCCTATTGTAATCTAGGTAAGCTAAATATTTAATAAGTATAAATAATATGAATCCAAAACATGCCCCCAATGTAATCTAGGTATGTTAAATACTAAATAAGTGTGTCAAACATGTTTATAAATCATGCCCCACTATAATTTGGGTATGTTTAATATTGAGTAAGTGTGGATAACATTTCCAAAACATGCCCCCAGTTTAATATGAATTTATGAGTTAATGTGGAAGTCATCCTTTTATGGCATTCCCCCACTAGTATTACCCCCATTTTTAGGTAAGGGGAAGTATAAAATAGTAGTCACCTTACCTCAAAAGGATAAATAACTATATAATCTATGAATCTATCATGTGGCATATATAATGAACATGACTAGGTAGATAAATCATTGAAGTACAAAGAATGTGATCACACCAAGTCCTAATATTCATGATGTGAATCATGAAAACATCTAGATAATAATAATATAGATTCAATAAGAAACCAAACTCACACATAATATCACTGAAAATAAAGTCAAAATGTAATGTTATAAAGAGATTGAAATCAAGGTGCATGTTCAAATGTTGCATAATCAAAGGGATATAACTTAGTAAAATGTCCAAAAATCAAGGAATGACATATTCAAATGTCAACATACAACAAAAATTGACATTCAAAATTCAAAGAGGTAAAAAAATTCATGTGGGCCACAAACAATGAATCATATTCAAATGATCAAACATGCAAGATAATGAGAAGGAAACACACTCAAGGAAGTGTATAAATGAAATTATAATCAACTATAATAAACATATAATCCTAGTCCATGGATCTATTTGTTAATAAAAAAATTTAAGTACATATCATATCAAGTACACTACAAAATATATAAGCATGGATAAAGGCATGTGTAAGTATATAAACTCAAACATGATAATATAAAATGACCATATATTTATATAACTTGGATGTATCTTGATCAAAGAAGATGATTCCCCCAATGTCCACATGACATGAGTAGAGGTAAGGCCCAACATCTGGCAATGCATAGATCATGTTTGTGCGTATGCTTGTATCACACTCAAAATATGTGTGAAACACATTTGTATATAAAAATAGATATGACATCTACCAACATAGAACCAACATATATGCCAAGGAGCCAATAGGAGATGTAAATGTTGAACATATTTTTATATTTTTAAAATTTTCTTTTATTTTTTTAGTATCTTTGGAATATGTGGAAGGAAAAGACTATCTTATGATCTCATCCAAAAGATTCTCATAAGCGTCTCCCCATTGTGAACCTGATGTAATAAACTGGTGATATTGTAAATGAGTGAGCATGGATGTAATATTTGGAATTATAGGATTTGTTATACTCTCTTTATGTATAATAGGACTATATGGTCATGCAATATAAAGAGTAGGAGTATGGTTTTATGGAATCCATCATTGAATGGTTTATAGTTTTTAGGGAATAAAAATAATAGGAATGTGTGTAGGTGATCTGGATTTCTAAATATGGTTTGTAGTAGATGATGATTTTGTGGAACCCACTATGTATATATAATGCAATTTTATCTCAAGTATTGGCCACCTAGTAAAGGGGATTTCATGTTACTTACCCTTTTGTGGAAGATTAACTTTATGAGGTTTGATAATTAACTACATATGTATAATTTTTTATTACTCAAGAGGTTGTTCATATGGAGTTCTATAAACTATAATTAACTAATTAGAATGAATTTATTTAACACATCCATGTACTATATAAGGTATTTCTCAAAGTGTATATATCCAAGGTTATCACAATAGCATATCAAAGACACCCATGGAAAGTATAATTGATAAGTTAGTAACTGTATACAAAAGGAAAATGCAACTAACCTATTAATCAATCATAGTTATAAGAATATAAATCCTAATTACATGTCCATTTATTGATACATTAGATATTTAACATCATGAAAAACACGGATCTGCTAGACCTAACTAAAGGGTTTCTTACCATAATGACATCACTAAAGAGGGTTCCAAAGCCTCTAGTCAAATAACACCATGCAATAACCTTAATTTGGTCCTATGTTTTTATATTCACTAAGTGCATGTAATTTAAAATAAAATATAATATAGTGATCACCAAATCTTGTGGCAAAAAATGGGGGTAATAAACATAAAAATTAAATATGCATAGAAGATCTATACACAAGTTAGTGTATAGGAACTCCTAATACATGAGATAGAAGTATAAATGATAATCTATCTACTTTAACAAATGAGAAACAAAATTATGAATACTTACCTTTGAAGATGAACCCATCAAGCCTCAATCTCTCTCTTGGCCAAGGTTCTTCACAAGAGGTTGTTGTGGTATGTAAGGATAACAAGGATAAGTCAACTTTAGGTTACATAACTTCTCTAAGTATCCAAAAGACTTCTATACAAGAAAAAGATTTGTATCTACAAATAAAGTATTAAAACCCTAAGAAATACTCCTCAAGTAGAATGGTGGATAAATAAATAATAGAAATGAATGTGTATATATATTTGAATATAACCCTAAACCTTTATGAAATTTTAGTTAATAAGATCATTCCAATTTGACCTTGTATAGTTAATTGATAAAAATAAGTTAGGTATCAGTCTATATTGACCAAAGCTAACCTAGGCCCATAACATATAAATATCAATTTGATTACAAGGTTGGCCTAAGCCGGCATTGTTTTATAAATGTTAAAAAAGATTTTAAGCTTAGGTAGGGATAGAATTACTTGGAGGAGTGTTTAAGAAAGGAGGCAAATATTAGGTAAATATATATTATATGGTTGTGTAGATATAAAATGGTGATATAAGGGACAACAATCCTATGAATCACCAATGGTCTACCCACCCCTTTCCCAGTTCACCTTTTAAGGCATGCATTCAGAGATATTGAGACTTGACGAGTTCCTGCAAGAGAGAAATCATTGGTAATTGATAAACTTTGAAAATATTATGTGTATACATATGCCCCACTTGAATTTAATTACATGTCATATATGTGCAACATGTGATGGTGCTTCAAGAAAAGACCATAAAAACACATAACATTAAAGCTAAATACTCTATAGTAAGAAGTGAATACGATAAATGAAAAGATATAATTTAAAAACACATGCCTTTTCTTACCTTAGTGTTATAGATAATGAATGAACTGAAAGAAATATGAAGATGTCCAATATATATGACATTAGGTGAACCTATAAAAATTAGAAAAAAACATTAAAAAAAATTAAGAAAATTACAAAATATATATGTAATATGTAAAAATATTCTCTACAATGTCAAGATTTTAGAACATCTTACAGTTTGAAAAAAATGCTAGTAGAAACAAATATATGGTAAAAAAAACTTAATATAATTATAAATATTTTATAGGTAAATAATATTAAATATTAAATATAAATATGGTGAAAATAAATTCATTTGTTATTATACTATTTTGAGAAGACATTTCTATGAGAGACCTAGTTTGAGCTAAAGAGAGTGACCATGGTGAGGAGATGATAGCTATGACATGGAGGATGCATAATGGATGTAGTAGGTGTAACAAAGGTAAGAGAGAATTAATTTTAAAATATTGATAATTTTTAATTGAAATTAATCTAAATATAGAAAATTAGATGATAGGCAAAATATAGACACCAAAACTAATCCTAGGAAATTTTTAGGTAGACTAGGGGTAGAATGGAGTACCAAGTATGAAAATATCATATCAGTAAATTCATAAGGTATTTATGGTAAATGTTCAAAAATTCACCATAGAAAAATAATAGAGTTGACCCTATCAACTCAGTTTATAAGGATATAAATAGGGGGTGACTACATATTAGTGGGCTGATATAATATCATTGAAGATGGATGACTATGTATCAGTAGGCTGATACAGTTTGAAATAGGAAGATAATCAACATATTACCTTTGGTTGATGTATTTTATAATATATGGTTGATATAGTTTTCTAAAAGAGGCCAATTATGTAACATATGGAGAATGTAATATGATGAAACTAGAAAATTGCTAATTTAGTATCAAAGAGGCTGATATAGTCTTAAAAAAAAGGAACAACTATGTATTAGTGGGATGATTTGGTATAACAGGACTATAACATATCTGATTTAGTATCAAATGGGATGATTATGTATAAAAATAATATAATTAGATCATGTAGGTTGATGAAGTAGTTAATTTTTAATTAATTTAATAATGTATTTTATTCTTATGACATAGAGATATAATACATCCTATGTTATTTGATATTTTTTAGAGACGTCAAAGATTTTGGAACTTAGTGGATGTGTCTTAGCTATCTGATCTATTATAATGATTGGTAGACATGGATATGGCTCATCTGGTTACCTTAAACTTCGAAGGCATTATGGAAATGAGATAGATCCCTTTGAGTGTTAATCTTATTATCAAGTTCTTAGGATCATTGGAATAATTGACCAACACTTTTTAATGGGAGTTGGAGTAGATACCATAGAGGAGGTTATCACCTTGGAGGATGTCCATGTGTTTCTTGGACTTCCTATAGGTGTGACACCAATGATTAATAATAAGCTAGAGTCATAAGATGAGAGATGAAACTTAGCCTATTGGGATACATGCTTAGATAAGATCTACCTTGGGTTATGATTAAGTTTGTTTGATGTTTATATTATTGCCATTTTGAATATTCATAAGGCAATGATAAGGCTTTCGATAGCATGAGTATTGTATCACAAGTTGGATGGAAAGGTATCATTATATGTGATAACCTTATGCCAGTCTATTTTGGAGTAGGGAGTGTTATATGATTTTGGTTTTATCATCTGGTTTCATCTCCTGCATGATATTTATGGGATGTTATCCTAGGGATAGAAGATGATGGGACCAATTTTTTTGATGAGCACATAGATATATGAGAGATTTCTTATATATCGATTGGTTGGATTTCCCCATGCAGTTGATGATAAGTTACCTTAAGTAGTTTGATGGAGGCAAAACCATGTATCATGGGTCATACCCCATGTTCCATCATTATAGACTATCACATGAGGGTATATAGTGTGGTAGTCATATACTCACATAGCCACAATATGGCCAAGTTAGTCTATCATTACAATAGGTTTGGCAAATATATGGATCATGAGCCATTAAACTTCATGGATGGAGCCTCATCTAGTGGATTGGATACCTAGAAAACTAGGACTTCCTCATCTAGTGGCTCCTCTAGTATTTATTGATTATTATGTATGACATTATAGAGAGTTGAGAGGGAGAGGAGGTAGAGGGGTACCTATGCAAATATCAATGATCAAGCTTTAACAAGATAGACCATGGGGTGGTCTAGCATGATATTATAAGGTAGTACAACCAAGAAGAGATGATGTCATGAATTTTGATGCACAGTATGAGGGAACATATTAGGTACCACATCAAAGTCAAAAATAGCCACCATGTGCTAACCGGAGATGGAGACACCATCCATGCTAGAAGATGCAAGCAATAACTACCATACAAGGGGATCTTATAGTAGTCCCAAGAGATAATTAGTACATATGTAGGCGACTAAGTAGAAAACCATGGTGATATTAGGTGGTGACACTTGGATTTTCATTGGTGTAGAGGATACTAACAAAGGAGGTTCTCAATAGATGAGTAGATAGTGTGACCATAGTCGGTGTTACCAGGACTAGTGCAAAATGTTTTAATTTAATTTAAGTTTTTGATATAAAACACTAGTTACATCATTGATTGTGTGTGTGTGTGTGTGTGTGTGTGTGTGTGTGTGTGTGTGTGTGTGTGTGTGTGTGTGTGTGTGTGTGTGTGTGTGTGTGTGTGTGTGTGTGTGTGTGTGTGTGTGTGTGTGTGTGTGTGTGTGTGTGTGTGTGTGTGTGTGTGTGTGTGTGTGTGTGTGTGTATTGAGATGTGAGTGTGTGTGATCTAATGTATATCTATTTTTTGGTTTTATATATCTTGTGATAGAGGATGTCAGATGGGTATCATTGGTTATGACTACACATAATGGCATTTTTGATGGGGTTCTATCGCTATATGACCCTACCACTTTCAATGATCATGTGGTTATATATACCCTAGATTAGGTGAGCTAGTTTAGACTAGTTAGAGAGGTGTGATATCTATAGTTGCGAGGTGATAGATTCTAATCATTAGCAAGGGTTGGAGATAGAAAGGCATAGGCCTAGTAGGCCTTAGCATAGGAGTGAACCATACACATGGTGAATACAATATATCTTGGATAGGTACTAGCCAAGGTGTCCAACTTACAGGGATAGGTTTCTAGTTTGAGATCCTAGATTGTCTCTTTACATTAAACCATTTATAGGGGTCAGCCATAGGCATCCATGGATGGTGTGGCTAGGCTAGAAGATAAACAAGATGGAGAATAACCTTAGAATTGTAGTTATTTGTATTTTATAAAACACATGATATATATTTATGTTGATAGTTTATTTATCTCATGATTTGTACTTGTATTTGGATGTGGATGCATGGATATATTTCCTTTGTCACACATGTATTTAGCTTTTGTTGTATATGATATGAGAATTATGTGATGCATTTTTTTATTTCCTATCATTATGTGATACACATGCATGGTTAAAAATAAAAATTAAAAAATGATTTGGAAAAGTATAATTAATCAAAACAAACTTAATACACACTATATCACAATGGGAAATGTGTAAAAATAAAAGATGAATAAGTATAATAAACCAAGGATAGTAAATAGGTGAACAAATGTTTTAAAACCATGTAAATATTTGATGTAGGGAAATCTTAATAATGTCCAAAAGTGAACTTGGAAGTGATTAAAATTTCAATCTAAGACATTTAGAGGTTTTTCTTGCCTTTTTCCAAATTTGAAATTTCAAATATGTAAGGAGGATTATGTGTGTTGTCTAGATGAGTGTAAAAAGGTATGTAATTGTTGAAACAAAATTTTAAATGACCTTGGTGTTCTTATGAAGGTCATAAAGATGTTTTAGAGTTAATAATTCAGTTTAGGTATGAGGTAACAATCTTGTTTACACCACCCTACATGGGTTTGAAAATGTAGAAGATTTTATTTATCAAGAAATAGTTATTGATCATGTCTTTAGGAGTTTATTTCATATAGAAATAATATATAGATGGTATGGTCCATAGGAATGATAAGATAGCGTGAATAGGGTAGACATTGTGAAGATAATGGTGAAGGTTTGCCAAAAGTGTTTGAAGGACTGCGTAAGTCTAGTTTGTGTGTGACAAAATATCAATAAAGAATATTAAATTGAAGAAATAATTTATAAATACTATGTATGCTCCTTTGTGTTATGTTATTTATGTGATTTTATTGGAGGTGATTTAATTTGTACACAATAAATTTGCATGACTGAGAATAGTCTAGATGGCATATTTAGTCATAAAGGTGGTAATAAGTTTCCATTGAATGTTAATAGATGATCTTGTGTATGATCATATCTTATTTTATAATTTTAATTAGTAATGATAGTTTTCAAGTGAAGGTAGTTACTTTTATATTGACTATCAAGTCAATTAATAGGGCATGCATGTACTCAGTCCAAGATCCATTTATTGTTTGAATATTTGATCTTTGGTCAGGGTGTTTTGTAAAAGGTTGGAAAGGGAACATATAATATTTTTTAGAATAATATTTTTTTGAATCCAATTGGTTAATAAGTGGTAAAATCCTATTTTTCCATAGTCATTGTTCTTGGAAAACATACACTAATATATTTTGTGCCATGTGTTTAGTATTATATTTTGTTTGAATACAAAAGGGTTTGAGGAAGGGTTTAAACTGTATATAGGAGATAGATACATGTATTTTTAGTTAAATATAATATTTTTGTAATTTACATTGGTTTAATAGTTTTTATAATATATAATGCTCATTGTTTTGTTCATTGAATGTATAAAGACACTAGTGTAAGACTCTGTAGACTGAGATCCATTGGGTCTTGAAACTTGTTGTGTTTTAGATGTGTTTTTTAAGGGTTTGTAATGGTAATTGAAGGTATAAATAACCTAATTTAAGTGAGTTAATTATTTGGTTATTGTAAATATTAGAGAATCCTGCTTAGATACTTGTTTCTTATGAGTGGAACACAGTATGCAAGACTGAGATTTTTGTATTTGCAATTGCTTTGTAGGTTATGGTGACTTGATACTTAAATTATAAATGTGTAATAAGGTTGGGTAGACCTTTTATAACTCATTTTACCTCATAAAACTTTGTAAAATATACCCAGTGTAATTATTTACACCTTTGACCTATAAAGTCCGTTCAAACCCTAGTTTTTAGGGTTTAGTCTATTGTAGGAAAAGTAACCAATGGAAAAACCCCAAAACTTGTAATCTTACATAAATTTATGTTCCATAATTTATGGAGGTGTTTTTATAGTTTTCAAGTATGGAAAAGTACAAAAATTAACTTGTGTGCTAGTGTTAGGCCTAGAGAAGGGCTAAAGGAATGAGGGTGACATAGGAAAAGTGGATTTGTCCAAAGAAGGAGCTCATAAAATTATTTATTAAACTAAAACATCCAAATGGGTATCTATAAAAGTTAATGGTTTGTAGATAAAGTCTGTACATAGTTCAAGCTAAGGAGATTTGCTCATATGGAGGGTTAATTAGTGAGAGGCTTAAAGAAGGAAGTCCAATTTACCTTGAGAGTTGTGTCAAAGGGTTAATGAAAGATTTTTATGACCTAAAAGGTTCCTTAAATATGTGATCATTTTTTGCTAAAGATATATGAGATGCTCCCAACAAGGAGCTTTACCTGTAAATAGGGCTAGTATAAGATGAAGCTAGAAAGGTGTATGCGAGGAGAAACATGTAGACAATTTGAGTTAGTGACATGACCAAGGATGTAAAGAGAGGATAAAAATAATATATCAGGGTTGATGTGACTAATATTATCATTATGTTTGATTTCTAATGCAAATACTATTTTGGTGTAGATATATTGTGAAGAGTGTCATGAAGCTAAAAGTGAGTACATGACCAAGGAATGTTTCAGTTTAGTATTGAATGGTTTGATACTAGTATAAGGTTCATTTCAAAACTTGTAAATAATGCTTATATGAATCATTGTGTGTGAACATTATATCCATTATTTCATGTTTATTCCAAATGACTATGGGAATTAGTGAATGAACAAAAAATATTTCTTGAATGGATGGAAAAGGTAGAGTTTAGGAAAGAGGTTGATATTACTCTACATCAATATTTGTACCAAATTAAAAAAAAATAAAATCACACTATATCATGTTGGTAAGTATGAAATTTTTTAATAAAATGGAATACACATGCAAACCAATGGTATAAAAAAAAAACAGTTAAGTCAATCAATCATATTAAATCAAGATAGGAAGTATAAAAAGAAAAACAAAATGTAGAAATAAAATTAATCACACTAATCCAAGATGAGAAGGATGATAAACTTAATAAAATGGTTGCAAACATACATGCAATAAAAAAATAAGAAGATAAAATTAAAATACTTATGAATTAAGTATAAAACATACTAAATCAAGATGGGAAGTATGTCAATGATGTGTAACTCATAATTGAACACTACTTATCTCAAATTTGACATGTAATTTGATTATGACTTTTTAATAGCATGAATTCGGTATTGGAATATTTTGTGAGGAGGTCATGGTCCTATCCATAGTCTTACACTACAACTCACAAAGAGAACAACAATTAGGTGGAAACAAATGTTGGAATGATTTTAAAATATTTTGTGATGTGGTAATTTGTGAGGAGGTTATGGTCCTATCCATGGTCTTACACTACAAATCACAAGGGGAAAACCAATGAGGTAAATTGTAAAAAATGAAATGTTTTATTATGGTAATTTATGAGGAGATCATGGTCTTATCCATGGTCTTACATGACAACTCACAAAGGGAAACCCTAGGGGGAATTATCAGCTAGAAAATTAATATTTCTCTATGGGAAATATTGAGAATGTTTAAATGAAAGAGGGAATGTAAAAATCATGACATAATCATCTACGAGAATACCTTAATAAACATGAGGCATACTATATACAAAGGAGAAACACTAAGAGTCTAGTGATTATCAAAATATAAAGGATACCTACTTACAATAAGCAAAAATTATATAGGCAAATAGGTGAGATACTAATATAAACTCATGTTGGTCATATGAATAATAAAATTAAAATAGACCTACCTTCCCACAATGTGGTCCTCATTCTTTAGGACCTCTTATAAATTCATTGGTCTACTGAAAAGCTTGGGTACTTATGTGAGAAATTAGGTAGCACAAAAATATTTTTGTTATTATCATATCCCAATATAATGACCTATTATACCCCAATAGACCTAAACTCTATCATGAGGCTAATTATAGATTTTGATCTCTGATTAAGAATAGGCTATGTTCTATGAATCATGTCTTTTAGTGTGCTTTTACTTTTGAATCTTTATGTTTCCCTTTGAATCATTTACTTTTATTTAAATGATTTGGATTTTGATTTTTTATGACTTTTATGATTCCTCCTCTATACAAATTTGGAATAACTAACATGAGGGATATAATTTATACACATGAATGAGATTTAGACTTTAGTTTAAATGAGGCTAAACATCTAAAGATATGACTAACTAAACACTTAATCTTACCTATGAACTTGTAATCTCAATTTTTAAATGTATTTATGCTTAGTGTGTGAAATGAATATGATTTAACTTTTTTGGGAATAATGGATTTGTATTCCTATTTTAGTTAAGGGTCTAGATTAATAAATCAGTACATAATATAGCAATAAATATTGTCCTAATTTGTGAAATTGTTCATATTTTTCACCTTTCTAAAAATAGTAATAAATAGGAAGAAATATAACTTAGTTGGAAAAAAATTGACATGGCTAATATAGATGTTGAAAATGGCTATGTAGGACTATGAAGGTGTCATAAACCTAAATCTAGTTTTCATTCGATGAAATGATAAGACCACCAAAAAGTGGATGTTTTGGTATCTAGTGTTGTTATTTGTTCCTACCATTATTTTCCAAATTGATCGTAAAAACTTGAAACATTCTAGGTAGTTATGTTGTGCCTATGAAAAATCAAGCGCTGGTTATCGATAGAACTCATTGTATTGTTGATTTTGTCTTCAAACCCTAACCCTCCATCATGCTTAATAAAATGATATTTGAGTCACTTGAGAAAGAGGAGAGGCTAGTATTTAAGATGTACTAAACATGCAATTCACACCCTTTGTATGGGTACATTACCTACATACCAATACTCCAAAGAGGGATCAATCCCACCTAGTGTGCTTTGTGCAAGAAAGTGATGCAAATACAAATGCCAATTTGATAGTTTTTGAGGTGGTTAGGGATTGGTATTGGAATTATATTAATTCACCAAATAAGTATATATACAATAGTATATCATAATGATATGGAAATATCACAAAAAATATGAATACAAGGGGGAAACCTACTAAATGCTTTTAATAAGAATGAATACTCAAATATGATGATCAATAACTAACCCTACCTCCTACATATATTATAAAATGGCCATGTGCCACCCATAGGAAAACCTAATAAGTATATTAATGCATAAATAAATGTAAAATAATATGCAAGCCACAAGTTGACTACACAAATCCCTAGACATGGTTAATGTTTAAGGGTGTAACATGGCCCTCCCCTTAAAAAAACTGCTGTCCTCAATGTTGAAGCAATCTCAAATATTGTTTCATGAATGATTCATCCTCCCAAGTAACATATTTAAAAGGTATATTCTTCCATTTGATCAGATACTCAATTATTAGTCTAGATTGTAGCTACTTAGTACATGTTTGAAGGACCACTTCAGGATCAAGAATAACTCTGCCTTCCTCATCTAATTTTGGTAACTCAATTTGAGTGGTAACTCTCTATCCAATGATATTTTTAAGGAAAGATACATGAAATAATAGATGAATGCAAGTAGATGGAGGAAATTCTAGCTTGTAATCCACACTACCAATTTTTTGCAAGATCTAATAAAGGCCATAATACTTAGGAGACAACTTATTATCTTTTTTTTACTTCAAGGACATCTACTTATATGGATATAATGAAAAAAAACCCAATCACCAATTTAAAATGCCTCTCACTCTTGTATTGATTTGCCTATTATTTAATGTGATTTTAGGCCAAAGGTAAATTTTCACACAATCTAGCAAGGACTTCTTATTGATGTTGAAGTTGTTCTTCCATTGCATGTACCTTTGGGTGGGTATTCAAGGGTGAAGTGAGGGATGGAGGATGGTATCCATAAAATTCCATAAAAGGAGACATTTTGGATGAACTATGCATTAAAGTGTTATACCACCATTTAGTTAAGGGCAACTATTGAACCCATTTATTTTGTTTATCTGACATAAAATAATGAAGGCACCCTTCTAGACACTTACTTACTACTTACATTATCCATCATATTAAGGATTATAGGATGCATTATGAGCTAATTAGGTTCCCAAACATGTAAATAATTATGTCCAAAAATTACTAGTGAATATGGGATCTCGATCACTAACAATAATCTTGGGAGTACCATGCAATTTTTGAATTATATTGAGGAAGGTAGAAGCTATTGTACTGGCCAAAAATGGTTGAGATAAAGAAAAAAATGAGTATACTTTGTGATTATATCCACAAAAACCATTATAACATTTCTACCTTTAGATCATGGTAACCCAATAATGAAATCCATAGATACCTCTTCCCATCATTGACTAGGGATGGATAAGGGTTGTAAAATACCTGGGGTTTTAATGGTTTCACCTTTATTTTGTTTAAAGACCATATATTCAACCACATATTTTTGTACATCCCCCTTGAGTCCTTTCTAAAAAAATCCTTCTTGACTCTATGATAGGTTTTCAAAAACCTTGAGTGAATGTCAAGTGGAGATGCATGAAGTTCTTGAAGGATTTTTATTTGGGAATAAATTCTAACATAGATATAATCTATATTTATACTATAATGCATTCCCCTTCCATGTAAACTTTTTAATCCCATTGAAACCCTGCTATATATTCTAAATCAATGCATGGGTAATACTACCATTCTCCCATTCTTCCCTTGCTTTTGTAATCTAGTTTTCCTACCAAATGGTCATGGCACATAACAATGCCTCAATTAGTTCATCTTGATTAGACAATGCATCAATCACCACATTTTATTTTCCTTTCTTGTAGAATATTTCAAAAACAAAACCTAACATTTTCATCACACATTTTTATTGTTATTTAGAGGATAAATATTGTAGGCTAGAATTTCACCCTTGTGGGAGAGTTTTTCATGCTCTCTCACTCCCAACTACAATATTGGAACAACCTTAGGCTATGGTTATCTTGTAGTAAGGTTGAACCTCTAGGATTTTTAATGAGGATAGCTCCTTAGATGCTTCACTTTAGCTTTTTTCCCACAATAGAATCTAATATTAACTAAGGAAAAGGGAAAGAAAGATACCATGAAAGGGAAATCATAGCTAAGGATGGTGATGCACCAAATATAGAATGATCCACTTTAAGCTTGGAAACCTTAATGACTAATAATGAACTCAATCAAGACACAAACTAATCTAATCCTCTCTCAATAACACAAGCATAAGTATTTACATGGATATCGAAGGGAAACCTTACAATTTAAAGGACAAAAATAAATAGTCTCTATGAGATACTATAAAATTATGACACTTCAAGAAGACACCAATGTCTAACACTTCACACAACCTAAAAGGAACCAAAATAATTGAAGAAAGGTGCATAGAGGATTCATAGATGATGAAAAAGAGACATACATTCTATAAGTTAAAAACCTAATAATGCACACTTCACTCCAAACTAGAATCAAAAAGTTTATCTTATTGCTTCAAGAGAGTGTTACAAGGTGATTTTGATATAGTAACTCTATCACCAGTCGAGGGATCCATTTTTTGGCTCAAAATTCTCTATATATAGTAGAAAGTGATGGGAGAAGAGGGGGCTTGTGTGACTAGAAAGGGGGTCATAAATGGTTGTAACCATCACTATTGTCCTTGAGCTCTTTTGTATTCAAAGCATGCAACTACCTTGATCATGAGATAACCATTCAAGATCAGAACAAATCTCATTGAGCCACTCATGCATTCAAGTCTCCCTTTTTGGAGTTGAGAGAGCCATGTCAAAATTAGCTACATGTCTCTATCAAGTGTAAATGATTTTATCCTTCCATTAAAAACTTGGTGTGTTCCTTCACTTTGTATGTCCTGCATGTATAAGGATGAAAAACCCTTATCTTTGAATCTACACTGAGCCATGTTGCTTCTACATTGAGCAGTTGTTTTTTAGAGATGATGGCCATATCAAAGGATGAGGGCCTCTCCATTAATTTAATATACCAACTCTTGCTTTGAAACCTAGACTAGATCCTTCCTATAGTTGGAAAACTAATCTAAAGACATTTGTTTTCCTATATCCATTTATGTTGATGTAAGTTTATAGATTATGTGTCTTCTTTTGATCTTTATTATGTCTAAAAGGTCTATTTTATGAGACACATCTTTGACATCTATATAAATGTCTTAGGATTTTAAAACTTAAATGGATACTTTTAGGGGTTTATATTTTGACATTTATGGGCCTGTCATGGGATATTTGAATCACAATGGCTATTTTTTAAGCTTGAACTTTGACACTAGTGTGAATGTCATTAATTCTTTCAGGTCATTTCCTTCAGCCACTTTCCTATGACCTTTTTCATTGGCTAATTTCCTTCATCCTAATTATTTTAGAATTTATTTTTAAAATAATTTTCTTGAAATAATTAAGTCTTCATAACTTTGAAAAATACCCTTTTCCAAAGGGAAGGTACCTTTTAGAACTTTTCAAAAGAGCCCTTACATTTTTAAAAAAAAATAAACCTTCATATTTTCTAAAATGGACCCTTCAGCTTTTTTGAAATGGTCTTTTGATTTGGGACAAAAGTTCTGAAAGAAATCTACCTTCAAAAAAATTATCTCAGATAATTTTTCTAAAGGAAATGATTCCTTTGTAAAATTCCTTTAGCCTTTTTGACTTTGGACTAATTATTTAAAAAATATACTTAATTCCCTTTAGAACTTGGAAATGGGCCATCTAATTGATAAAAACCCTTCAACTTTTATGTTTTGGACCATTATAACTTTGTATTGGATCATTTCCCTAAGAAAAAAATCCTTCATGAAAATGAACTGGGCCTTTCCCCCAAGGAAAAAACCCTTCAGAGTTTTGAAAATAACCTTTTTCCTTTGGAAATGCCCTTTAAAAAAATGCCAGTGGCCTTCTGCTTCCAAAAAGTACCCTTCAGAAGAATTGAAAATGCCCTTCGGCTTTGGAAAAGAACCTTTGAAAGAATTGAAAACGTGCTTTGGATTTGAAAAGAACCTTTTCCCTGAGAAAAGATATCTTTCAGAATTTTTTAAGTGCCATTTCCTTTGAGGAACTAAAAAGTACCTTTTCAAAATTATTTCAGACAAATTTTTTGAAATAATTTCTCAATGTTTGAATGAAAAATTTGAGGCAAAAAATCTCAAAGAAAAAACACTTAGCCAAAAAAGAAAATATTCCTTCAAAAAATTGTGTGGACAATTATCCTAAAAGGAAACTACAACTTGTCTTAAAATTAGGCTTGAAAGAAAAGAAACACTTAGTCCCTGCAAAGTATGAAAGAATAAACAAGTAAAGACTTAGCTAAATAAAAGATTTTTCACTTAGATTTTGGCTTGCTTGACTTATCCTTGAACACTATTTTTGGATCCTTGAAAATCTTGCTTGGATCCTCTCTATTTTCAAATGTTGGATCCATTTCTAAGCCTTGGTATGTGGGCCAAAAATGGCCAATACTTATAGTGACTCGTAAGGAGGTATGCTTGCTATACTTGAGAAACTAGCTCATTTGCCTCAACTAATCTATTGGGCATGAAGTCACTGATTTCTTTGACAAGGTTGACCCTATTTATAAACTCCCAATGAATCAATAAGGATAAAAAAATAAAACAAACACTATGCCCAAGGCACTTAGGTAGGGGAAACACAACTAAAAATATATGCACAAGGCACTTAGGAGAAAACATAAAAAACTCTACAAAATGTATAATATATAGAATGGATAAAAAATATTATAATATAAAGGCTTTAGATGAATCCCATTGATTAGGATGGGTAGTACCTCTTCATCTAGTTGGGCCAGCTAAAAATCATTGTGTTGTTTGCATCCATGGATCAAATAATGACAACTCTACAAGCTATCAAATTTGGTATGGTTTCCTAGATTGGCCTTAGTTGAATCCCACTTGAGGACTATATCCCCTTCCTTGAATTCCCTTGACATGTCTCTCTTGTCAAAGGATTTCTTGAATTGAGCTTAATGTGACTCTAGTGTTTTCATTTCAAAGTCTCTCATTTCTTCAAGCTCCATGAGCTCTACCAGTCTCACATGCACGGGCTCATCTTCCATCAACTCCAACTGATGGGCTAATTCTAATGTAGGCACCTCAAGAGAAATGGGAAATTTTGTCCCCCTTCCATATACTAAGGTATATGGAGAATTGCCAATGGCAGCTTTAGGAGTCGCCCTATCAGCCCACAAGGTTATCTTTACTTTAGTGTGTCATGTCCTCTGATTCTCTTCCATAGGTTTCTTTATGATTTTTAGAAAAAAATTATTTTTGGACTCAGCCAATCCATTTCCTTAAGAATAATCTTTGGAAGAGGTGTTGAGGTAGATGCCCATATTGAGATCCCATTCACTTATTTTTAGACTAAGGAATGTTAATGCAATATCAAAAATGATAGTGGATGGAACACCAAACCTAGTCATAATATTATCATAGAAGTCTATGACTGCACCTTCATTATCTTCTTTTAATTTAATAGCTTCCACCCACTTGGTGAATTAGTTAGTTGTAATAAGAACTCACATATTCCCTACACTTGATGGAGGGTTGATCATTATTATGAAATCTAGCTACCATTTCAAGAAGGATTTCTCTACCTAAATTGGGTTGAGAGGAAGGGTTTTCAATCTTTGCTTACCCATAAAGAAAGCACACTTTTAAAACTTTATTACCCATGCATATACATCTTTGAAGAAGTTGGGCCAATAATAAATAGCCCTCATTATCTTTGTTATTGTGGTTCTCAGTGTAAAATGACCTCCTATAGGTCCATCATGGAATTGATCCAAAATATTGGTCACTTGGTCATTATCGATGCACCTAATGAGTACCCCATTCAGGTATCTTCTAAAAAGAGTACCATATACTAATTCATAAGGTATGGACTAAAATCTTAAATACCTTCTTTTAACCTTATCTAGACCCTGAGGGCATTCTCTTGTTAGCAAAAAATGTGCAATATCATAGAGCCAACTCTTATGAAGTAGAGGTGCCTCTACTTGTGAGTTGTCTTGTATGTTGGGAGGAGGATGAACCGGAAGCACACAATTTGATTACCAAACCAAGCAACTTAATATGCGGAAATTAACCAGATTCACCAAGTAACTAGAATTCAGAATAACACATGATATGAGAGACAATACACAAATTGTATTAACACTTTATACAGAAAAGAATACAATAAAGAAGATGCCACTTCTTCTCCACCACCTTACAGAGGTTTCCCACACCTCAAGTGAACAGTAATTCTTCTCCCCAAAGCTCTCCCTCTCACAGGTCCCAACACCCAACTCAAATACAGAGTTGGTGTTCACCTCCCGTGCTCCACGCACAACACAAGTGCTCCACGCACTCCACAAGCACTCCACGTGCTCCACAAGTACTCAAGGTACTTCAAGTAGATCTCCCATGAATCTGCAACAACCTGCAATTCAACAGACCATACTTATGGAAGGAACTCCCTTGCCTTCCTCTTGCTCTATCCGAGTACACACCTGTACTCCAAGTAGATCCTGCCTGATACTGCTCCCTGTTGTGTTGCTGTCTGTATGACCTTGCACACCTGCAAATCAAACAATGGTTCTATTCACCTGTGAACCTCGACCTTGCACACACATACACCTGCAGATCAATGATCTTACTTACCATGTAGATCTCCTATATAGGCCATGCAACTGTGACCAAGATCCTACACTCTTGAAGAACCCAGCTGGCTCTCCAATCCAGCACCAACACACCTGGTACTGTGGCACTAGGAGGAACGCACCATTGCTCTACCTCACACACAGAAGGAGCTTATAATTATGCTCTCTTACTCCCTAACACACTTTTCCAATACAACCATGAGTCTATTATATAGATCTCATCCAAACAATGATTAAACATCTAATTACAATAATTAGATCTGCAGCTATGAGTCTAAAATTAGCGCTCATCATGCAAACTCTTGGTTCGTTAGCTAACTGCCCATAAATAGCTCGCAGTCGAACCACACAGGCGACTGACGTCGGTCCCTGTCTGCCTGGGGTCGCCGACGCCGGCCGATATATGACCGACGTCGGTTGCTTTCCTGTCTTACCCTGCCAACGCCGGTTGGCCAGACCAACGCCAAACACTTCTGACACTTAGCAACTCATTCTGCAACCTCCTCCATGTCTGCATTAGTGAAGCTTTTAGCTCCACAATCCTAACAATCTCCCACTTGGAGATAAATAGATACACTATACCTGTACCTGTACTCCATCTAATCTGTTTCCTGGTTTGTATCCCTCTTCAAGCTCCCACCTGAAGACAGCCCACCACACATCCCGTGATGTACCACCTGTCATCCAAGTACCCTGCCACATCCAAACCTACAAATACATGTAGTGAAGTCCTGACCCTGCATAGCATGAATCCCTGCTGCCAGTCCCTCTCAAATACCTGAGAATCCACTTCCCCGAATTGGCTCCTAACTCTCTGACAGCTCCCACTGCATGGGAATACTCAGGTCTATACCAGACCTCATGTGATTTCGGACACTGTACCTGTCCAGCCCTTAGTGTGCTCCAGTTCTGCATCCCGAACCTCGCCAACACCTGATTCACATCAGCTCCCACTCGAGACAAAATCAACCTGTGATCTCCATGCCTCCCATGTCAAAGAATTCCGCTGCTCCAAATTCCTCATGACATGCCACTGAACTAATCTTACCCTTAGCTCAGCAAAACCCTGTATGTACAAACCTGCTAGCTAGCAAATATACCATCCACATACAGTAACAGAATGATGTTGCAATCACCATCCCCCTGGTAAGTCAAATCACAGTAGTTACCCTGACATTGACTGAAGCCATGCTCCGTCCTCCACCTGTCAAAACCTGTACCACTGTCCTGTAGCTCCACAAGACCATATGCCTGGTCTTCCGTCTCACGTATCCGTTCTCTCTATTCTTCTACTAAGGTATCCATTCGTCTCTGTGCTTTCATACCTGCTGGCAACCCTACCAAAACACACCTGTCTGGTTCTCCTCCAAGGAATCACATCCTCATCCATGCCAAGCTCACACCTATTTCCTGGATCCTTCTTGCTCTACAATCAGCAACAAGTATGAAGAAGAGGAACACGAATTTGAGGGCCTACTTACGCCTTCAGTCCTCCGTATGGGTGTTTGAGACTCCTTGACAGCTTGCTGTCCACCCAAAATTTGTTACAGTGACCGACCTCGGTCACTCCATAGTCTGCATCTGACCGATGTCGGTTCCATGCGTCTGTACCTGACTACCAAACTGCCTGTGCTGGTGTCCCTGCTGCTGACGTCGGTCCTCTGACTGACATCGGTCTTACATACTGTCGACGTCGATCTCCTGACCGACGTCGGTCTTACCCTGCACAACATCGCCGGCTTCGGTCTGCACATGACTGACATCGGCACCTGTCTGTTCGACACCGGTTCCTCTTGACCGACATCGGTACCTATGTTCGCCTGTGAGTGATGACTTTTTACCCGCGAGCTTCTTTGAATCAAAACCCATGTCCAAACTGCCCTGCTCAGAAGTATCCAGCCACATCCACTGGGTTCTGTCCGCCATCTCCTCCATAAACACCAAGGCTTTCCAGTTCTTAAGCCTGTCAAATATATCTGTCTTCCGCTTAAGAACATGCATCTCCTTCCTGCTCATGTGACCAAGCCTATGCAGCCACGTCTCCACAACAAAAGAAGAATCAGTAATATAAACAAGTAGATAAAGGATACCTGTTTTCTTACCACCAGCTAATTCAAGTGCATCCGCTGTGAGAGTTCTTGTGCATCTCTCATCACCCAATCTTTATGAAGAAATTAGCCATATCTCCAAACCTGGGACCTGCATGACCTTCATCAACACCTGTGTGTTGGCCGCCTGCAATTTTAGCTTCACTTCCCCTTTGCCAATTCTTTGGCAAGGCTTACCAGCTCCTCTACCTGGAACTACATGGAAAGAGGCAACCGAATCTTTTATCCAAGATTCAACTTTATCCAAGAAACCTGCAAACACATCCTGTGCAACAACACCTGCTACATCTTTATCTTCAGTTTCTTCATGCTGATCTGCTACCAACCAACAATAATCTTTTACCTGCTCTTTCTTTCCATAGGACCGTGAGTGACCATCTGTGCTTTTCAACTCCTCCATTCTTAGCTTACTTTGATCTGCTGTTGCTCTACTCCCACTCGATCAGAAACCCCTGAGAGTGACCTGTAACCAAACACAAAACCTGCTTCCTCCAACCTCAGCTCTGATACCACTTGTTGGGAGGAGGATGAACCGGAAGCACACAATTTGATTACCAAACCAAGCAACTTAATATGCGGAAATTAACCAGATTCACCAAGTAACTAGAATTCAGAATAACACATGATATGAGAGACAATACACAAATTGTATTAACACTTTATACAGAAAAGAATACAATAAAGAAGATGCCACTTCTTCTCCACCACCTTACATAGGTTTCCCACACCTCAAGTGAACAGTAATTCTTCTCCCCAAAGCTCTCCCTCTCACAGGTCCCAACACCCAACTCAAATACAGAGTTGGTGTTCACCTCCCGTGCTCCACGCACAACACAAGTGCTCCACGCACTCCACAAGCACTCCACGTGCTCCACAAGTACTCAAGGTACTTCAAGTAGATCTCCCATGAATCTGCAACAACCTGCAATTCAACAAACCATACTTATGGAAGGAACTCCCTTGCCTTCCTCTTGCTCTATCCGAGTACACACCTGTACTCCAAGTAGATCCTACCTGATACTGCTCCCTGTTGTGTTGCTGTCTGTATGACCTTGCACACCTGCAAATCAAACAATGGTTCTATTCACCTGTGAACCTCAACCTTGCACACACATACACCTACAGATCAATGATCTTACTTACCATGTAGATCTCCTATATAGGCCATGCAACTGTGACCAAGATCCTACACTCTTGAAGAACCCAGCTGGCTCTCCAATCCAGCACCAACACACCTGGTACTGTGGCACTAGGAGGAACGCACCATTGCTCTACCTCACACACAGAAGGAGCTTATAATTATGCTCTCTTACTCCCTAGCACACTTTTCCAATACAACCATGAGTCTATTATATAGATCTCATCCAAACAATGATTAGACATCTAATTACAATAATTAGATCTGCAGCTATGAGTCTAAAATTAGCGCTCATCATGCAAACTCTTGGTTTGTTAGCTAACTACTCGTAAATAGCTCACAATCGAACCACACAGGCGACCGACGTCGGTCCCTGTCTGCCTGGGGTCGCCGATGCCGGCCGATATATGACCGACGTCGGTTGCTTTCCTATCTTACCCTGCCGATGCCGGTTGGCCATACCAACGCCAAACACTTCTGACACTTAGCAACTCATTCTGCAACCTCCTCCATGTCTGCATTAGTGAAGCTTTTAGCTCCACAATCCTAACAATCTCCCACTTGGAGATAAACAGCTGCACTGTACCTGTACCTGTACTCCATCTAATCTGTTTCCTGGTTTGTATCCCTCTTCAAGCTCCCACCTGAAGACAGCCCACCACACATCCCGTGGTGTACCACCTGTCATCCGAGTACCCTGCCACATCCGAACCTACAAATACATGTAGTGAAGTCCTAACCCTGCATAGCATGAATACCTGCTGCCGGTCCCTCTCAAATACTTGAGAATCCACTTCCCCGAATTGGATCCTAACTCTCTGACAGCTCCCACTGCATGGGAATACTCAGGTCTATACCAGACCTCATGTGATTTCGGACACTGTACCTGTCCAGCCCTTAGTGTGCTCTGGTTCTGCATCCTGAACCTCGCCAACACCTGATTCACATCAGCTCCCACTTGAGACAAAATCAACCTATGATCTCCATGCCTCCCATGTCAAAGAATTCCGTTGCTCCAAATTCCTCATGACATGCCACTGAACTAATCTTACCCTTAGCTCAGCAAAACCCTGTATGTACAAACCTGCTAGCTAGCAAATATACCGTCCACATACAGTAACAGAATGATGTTGCAATCACCATCCCCCTGGTAAGTCAAATCACAGTAGTTACCCTGACATTGACTGAAGCCATGCTCCGTCCTCCACCTGTCAAAACCTGTACCACTGTCCTGTAGCTCCACAAGACCATATGCCTGGTCTTCCGTCTCACGTATCCATTCTCTCTATTCTTCTACTAAGGTATCCATTCGTCTCTGTGCTTTCATACCTGCTGGCAACCCTACCAAAACACACCTGTCTGGTTCTCCTCCAAGGAATCACATCCTCATCCATGCCAAGCTCACACCTGTTTCCTGGATCCTTCCTGCTCTACAATCAGCAACAAGTATGAAGAAGAGGAACATGAATTTGAGGGCCTACTTACGCCTTCAGTCCTCCGTATGGGTGTTTGAGACTCCTTGACAGCTTGCTGTCCACCCAAAATTCGTTAGTGTGACCGACCTCGGTCACTCCATAGTCTACATCCGACCGACGTCGGTTCCATGCATCTGTACCTGACTACCAACCTGCCTGTGCTGGTGTCCCTGCTGCCGACGTCGGTCCTCTGACCGACATCGGTCTTACATACTGCCGACGTCGGTCTCCTGACCGACGTCGGTCTTACCCTACCCGACATCGCCGGCTTCGGTCTGCACATGACCGACATCGACACCTGTCTGTTCGATGCCGGTTCCTCTTGACCGACATCGGTACCTGTGTTCGCCTGTGAGTGATGACTTTTTACCCGCGAGCTTCTTTGAATCAAAACCCATGTCCAAACTGCCCTGCTCAGAAGTATCTAGCCACATCCACTGGGTTCTGTCTGCCATCTCCTCCATAAACACCAAGGCTTTCCAGTTCTTAAGCCTGTCAAATATATCTGTCTTCTGCTTAAGAACATGCATCTCCTTCCTACTCATGTGACCAAGCCTACAAAGCCACGTCTCCGCAACAAAAGAAGAATCAGTAATATAAACAAGTAGATAAAGGATACCTGTTTTCTTACCACCAGCTAATTCAAGTGCATCCGCTGTGAGAGTTCTTGTGCATCTCTCATCACCCAATCTTTATGAAGAAATTAGCCATATCTCCAAACCTGGGACCTGCATGACCTTCATCAACACCTGTGTGTTGGCCGCCTGCAATTTCAGCTTCACTTCCCCTTTGCCAATTCTTTGGCAAGGCTTACCAGCTCCTCTACCTGGAACTGCATGGAAAGAGGCAACCGAATCTTTTATCCAAGATTCAACTTTATCCAAGAAACCTGCAAACACATCCTGTGCAACAACACCTGCTACATCTTTATCTTCAGTTTCTTCATGCTGATCTGCTACCAACCAACAATAATCTTTTACCTGCTCTTTCTTTCCATAGGACCGTGAGTGACCGTCTGTGCTTTTCAACTCCTCCATTCTTAGCTTACTTTGATCTGCTGTTGCTCTACTCCCACTCGATCAGAAACCCCTGAGAGTGACCTGTAACCAAACACAAAACCTGCTTCCTCCAACCTCAGCTCTGATACCACTTGTTGGGAGGAGGATGAACCGGAAGCACACAATTTGATTACCAAACCAAGCAACTTAATATGCGGAAATTAACCAGATTCACCAAGTAACTAGAATTCAGAATAACACATGATATGAGAGACAATACACAAATTGTATTAACACTTTATACAGAAAAGAATACAATAAAGAAGATGCCACTTCTTCTCCACCACCTTACAGAGGTTTCCCACACCTCAAGTGAACAGTAATTCTTCTCCCCAAAGCTCTCCCTCTTACAGGTCCCAACACCCAACTCAAATACAGAGTTGGTGTTCACCTCCCATGCTCCACGCACAACACAAGTGCTCCACGCACTCCACAAGCACTCCACGTGCTCCACAAGTACTCAAGGTACTTCAAGTAGATCTCCCATGAATCTGCAACAACCTGCAATTCAACAGACCATACTTATGGAAGGAACTCCCTTGCCTTCCTCTTGCTCTATCCAAGTACACACCTGTACTCTAAGTAGATCCTGCCTGATACTGCTCCCTGTTGTGTTGCTGTCTGTATGACCTTGCACACCTGCAAATCAAACAATGGTTCTATTCACCTGTGAACCTCGACCTTGCACACACATACACCTGCAGATAAATGATCTTACTTACCATTTAGATCTCCTATATAGGCCATGCAACTGTGACCAAGATCCTACACTCTTGAAGAACCCAGCTGGCTCTCCAATCCAGAACCAACACACCTGGTACTGTGGCACTAGGAGGAACGCACCATTGCTCTACCTCACACACAGAAGGAGCTTATAATTATGCTCTCTTACTCCCTAGCACACTTTTCCAATACAACCATGAGTCTATTATATAGATCTCATCCAAACAATGATTAGACATCTAATTACAATAATTAGATCCGCAGCTATGAGTCTAAAATTAGCGCTCATCATGCAAACTCTTGGTTCGTTAGCTAACTGCCCGTAAATAGCTCGCAGTCGAACCACACAGGCGACCGACGTCAGTCCCTGTCTGCCTGGGGTCGCTGACGCCGGCCGATATATGACCGATTTCAGTTGCTTTCCTGTCTTACCCTGCCGACGCCGGTTGGCCAGACCAACGCCAAACACTTCTGACACTTAGCAACTCATTCTGCATCCTCCTCCATGTCTGCATTAGTGAAGCTTTTAGCTCCACAATCCTAACATTGTATCACCATGGAAACTTCTTTATCCTCATGAAGGTCATCAACCATATGCCCAAAAAATCCATTACCTCTTACCATCTTAGTGACCTTGGTAATCTAACCATCTCTCTTCTTGTTCAAGTCATTGTTAAGAAGGAAGTATCTCACTGTAGGATGAGACACCATAAGATAGATTTTTCTATTAGAGAACATTGGCCTAAACTTTTTAAGTATTCTTACCACTACAAGGACTTATTTTTTTATGAAAGTATATCTCACCTCATACCCCTCAATCCCCTAATTGAAAAATGATATTGGTTTCTCAAGTCCTTTAGCATTCTTTTGCATCAACATAGCTGATATATTATCAATATTGGCAAAGGCATACAATATGAAATCCCTTCAAAAATCAATATTCTTGAGTGTGGGTGCTTGGGAAATATCTTGATTGATAGCCTCAAATGTCAATTTACCTTCATTTGACCAAGTGAACACTTGGTTATTCTTTAGCATGGTAGTGATAGGTTTGACCATGCTTATAAAACTAGGTATAAACCTTCTCACAAAGTTTATTTTCCCAAAGAAACTTTGGAGTCCCTTCCTATGCTTGGGTAAGGATAAGGCCAAGATGGCACTTATTCTATCATAATCAATAGCTAATCCATATTTTAAGATAATATCTCCCAAGAGTTTTCCCTTATGGATAATAAACACACATTTATTGTGATTCAAAGAGATCCCATATTCCTTGCATATTTCAAAGATCAATCTCAAGTGATCTAAGTGATCACTATCCCTCTTGGATAAAACTATTATGTCATCCAAGTAGACAAGCACCATCTGATTTAACAATCCTTATAATACCTTATCCATTACTCTTTGAAAAGTGTCACTATCATTTGATAATCCAAGAGTCATCTTTTGGTATGCATATATTCCCCACTTTGTGGTGAAGGCATTTTTGTATTGATCTTCTTCTCTTACTATCACCTATTTGTATCTTGAGTACCCATCCAAAAGAGAGAAGCATTCTAAACTAGCAGCCATTTGAAGGAGTTTCTCCATGGATGGTAAGGGGTAATGATATTTCAAAGAGAGCCTATTTAAGTCTCTGAAGTCAACACACAATTGGATCTCACCATTCCTCTTCCTCATAGGTACTAGTTTGGCTATCCATGAGGAGTGTTTGATGGGAAAAAAATATTAGATTCAATCAATTTGGTCAATTCTTCTTCATTAGATCTTCAATTTTTGGATTAATAGGCCTTTTATTCTACCTCACAATCTTAGAATTGGCCTCCAATTCTATAGTATGTTGGGATAGCTTGGGATCAAATCCTCTTAGATCATTATATTCCCAAGCAAAGATATTTGAATATTCCTTACAAATTTCAATGAAAACATGCCTTTCTACCTCATTTCTTACCTTCCCAAGCTTGAGGAGCTTGTCCTTCAAAATAAAGACTCTTTCATAGTTTTTCTCATTAGTTGACATCACTACCTTATCTTTCTTCATATGGTCTCCCTTATGGAAAAGACTTTCAAGGGTAACCAACCCTTTAAGAAGTTTTTTAGACCTCAATTGAATAATTTTATCCTCATAATGATGTTGAAATTTACCTTCATTCATTAAGGAAAAATCTACTTCCTACTTCAAGAAACAAGCAATTTGTTTATCATTTTTGAAGACCTACCAGTGGGATTCATTATCTGGTACTGATGGCATCACCACCACCTTGACATGTGGTAAAACCTTGGCCTCATTTAGGTTACTTGGAATATCATAATAGGCTCCCACAACTACCAACCCATTAGCATGTTGATTATAGTTCTTTGGTACATCTTGAATTTTAAAGGCTTCCAAATATTTAATTAGGTCCCATACTCTATTTTTTTAGGAAATCATCAAAGTATTATTTATGATGTTTTATCCTTTGACCTAATGCACTATCAACTCACTATCCCCATATACTTGTAACTACTTGATTCCCCTCTTACTGGCCCATTAGAGGCCATGGATTAGGCCTTCATATTTTGTTGCATTGGAGGAGAAACTAAAATGGAACCTATAAGAAGAAAAATACTTATCATCTAAAGGGGAAATCAACATTTCCCCTGCACCTACTCCATTTTTTCTCCTTGAACCATCAAAGAACAACTTCCACATACCATTGAGGTCTAATTTAGGTCTAATGAGGGAAGGCATGAGTTGATTTTCTTTATGTAGAAAATAGACAACCATGTCTCTTTCTTCAACACCTTCTAAAGGGTTGAGAAATTTATTATCCCCCCATAGCTCATCCAAGAATAAGTCTTGAATCTCCTCAGGATAAGTATTCAATTCTTGACCATTGTAAATTCATCCTCATCAAGGCTAGTATAATTGAAGTTTATGTTATATGGATGATTAGGCTCAATGTGAAATTATGTCATGGGCTCAGTCTTGATTGATAACTTAGTCCCATACCTTCTTATGAATTCCATGTATGACCAATATATTGTGAGATAGCCTCCTATATTTGTTATGAATTCTCTAAATAAGCATAAATCAAAATGAGGAGGTGCCTCTAAAATCAACACATCTAGAGCCACTAAAACACTAAGACAAGCACGAAAGGTGAAGATGAGACCTCTGATATACTAGCTAGTTTGGTGGAAGATCCATCAAGCTACAAAACTCCCTTAGATTGAAGTTCATACTTTAAACCAAGCTAGTCTGTTATTGACTTTGGCATTACCAAATTAGTTTCTCCAATATCTAACATGAAATTATTTACCAAGGAGTCACCAATGATTAATGAAATGTAGAATGGAGGAGGTTTGACCACCTTACTTGATACTTCTCCCATAGGACCTTGGGTTACATTAATGAGGACCTCAATTTATTTTCTTGGTTGTTTGCCTACAGTTGTTGTAATACCTATTTTGGACAAACCTTCTTGAAGGATATCCACTTGATCAGGCATGGAAAACATGTCCCACATTAGTAAATTCACATTATATTTCTTCATTTACTAAAAAATGTTGATTGGTGGACCACCAACCTTTGCCTATGCTTTGGGGGCCACTACTATTGTCTGTTAAATTTGTGAGTTTTTTAGATCAAAATGGGTCCCTTAATTCTAATTCTTTAGAGCTATTAGAACCTTTGGAGAAGTATTAGGTCCACTTGGATTTGATAGTAATGGGGTAATAGTAGGGGGGTCTTTGACCACCTCCTAATTACCATCCATATTCCTTCTTTTAAACCTTGTATTATCTACCACTAGAATGTATGCTTAGATAGAGATAACCTATTAATTAGACACGTATCAATCTTTTTGCTCACTGATGATCATTATAGCATCTATCTAGTTTGGTACCTGATCATATCCTTGGTCTCATGGAGACTATCTTGATTTTGTCATCATGGGGATCTCTATGTTTTGAACCATTAAGGCTTGATTGTATCCATAAGTAACATCATGTTTCCATTGGTCATTGAAATCCTAGTTAAACCCATTATTTGGAATAAAGGATTGTCTAAAATATTGATCCCAAGGTATGGTCCCTTTAGCCTCTTGAGTCATATTGTTTTGAATAAGAACCAAGGAGTTGGAAGAGCCTATGGCATTTAGGTTATATTTTCTCTACTTATTGTAGTTAGGCTATACTTGCCCTTGCTCATAGTTCTAGTTTTGGAAATTTCCCTTGAAGGGTGGTTTATTCCCCTCATAATATTATTGTTGAGGTTTATATAGATATTGATAAGGTTTATTGAACTAAGCTTTAGGCATGGAGTCAATCCTTCTTAACCTCTTAAAAAAATATAAATGAATATAACTGAATAAGATAAGTGCATGAAGGCACCTAAAAAGTGAAATGACCCATCTATGAAACAAAATTATGTAGAAAAAAATTAGAGGAAAACTTATAAATCTAACCTATAATATAAAACAATTTAAAAATACACCCCTGGATCAAATGGTAGACTATTATGTACATATTAGAGCTTTAAGATATACTTGTTCTTTGATGACTCTTTTCTATAGATCAAAACAATCAAATTCTCATGTCTTCTTAGGGAGGTGACTGGTTCCTCTATTACTACCTTCAGGTGCATATGTTATAAGTATGGGTCTAAACCCCAATCATCACCTCCTAGATCTGTGTGCCTCATAAGAATACGTATAATCTTCTTTTGTTTGTGCATTTCTAGTTGTGATAAACCAACTTGATCTATCCCCTTTAGCATATCTATAAGATTGGCCTCTAATGTTATGACCTTTTATGGCCATTTGAATTGGATTATGGCTTCCAAGGGTAGAGAGATGTCTAGGGTTGAAGGGAAAATTTGATAACCATGTTTAAAAAACTCAAACATGTCATCTCCTAAGAAAACAACTGCCTCTAAAGATTTATTTTCATAGAGCTATAACTCCACCTACATTTCTTTAGGGGAAGATGTATCAATCCTTTGACCATGATACTGAGGCTATGGGTCTTCTTTTGATGTCTCAGATTGGTCAATCAAGACTGCTTCTCCCTCATCTTATAAAGAGATTGTGTGACCCCAACCAAGTCCATTTCTTCCATGAAGCCATTGTATAAATACCATCATGAATCCTCCTATTCCTCTCCCTCCTCTTCATTTTCCTTTTTCATAATATGATCTTATTGAAGGGGAGAGGGAATGAAAAGATAGGGTGGGGTGGGGGGTAAAGGCTGACCAAACTATTTCTCCTTACCCTCAAATTTTTCCAATCTATCTAACCACCATTGGATCAAGGTCTTAAATTCATATAGATCATTATTAGTAGCACCATACTGAACTTCCTCACTGATAGCCATCCACTCTTTTTCCAACATCCAAACTGATTCCCTCATGATTTTTATGAGATTAGGTGTGATCACCTCAAACTCTACATCCTACTTTCTCATCACCTCTTCTAACTTTATCATGTTTGGTTTAAGGGATAACAAGGATGTAGTAGACAAAGGGTGGATAGAGGGGTAAATGGGTTGGTATGAAGGATATTTATGCTCATAATAAGGCTAAGAGGGGAGATTAAATGGCTGGAATGCTCCATTTGGTTGGTGGCAAGGCTCACCAGCTAGATGAGGGTGGAACTCTGACTTAAATTTGACCATAGAGACTCATAAAAGGAGATTATAAGAAAATAAAATGCTTGAAGGCCAGTTTGGACTATTGTAACCATCTAAAGCTTAGAGTCACCATTGATGTTTACAAAATATGCCTCCAAAGGTTGATATGTAGAAGAACAACACCAATGATTCATCTGCTATTTTTAGTCTTTCATCCCACTGGGTATGCCAAAACCTATTATAGGCTCAACTCACACCCTTGGGAGAAGTTATTTAGGCTTCCCCTAGATGAAATGTTAAATGGGAACAACCTAGGGTTGTGGGTATCCTATGATGGGGATGAACCTACAGAGTAGGATGGTTCCTCTTTGATGCTCACCTAAACTAAAACTAAGCCTATCACTTCATGGGAAAATGGTTAGAAGGGGATAAGGAATATTAAGAAAGCTAACATGTGATGCACCAAAATTATAAGTCAATCATACCTGCTTGACTCTAAGAACACTAATGAAACAAGTAGAGAGTAGGTTCAGAGTCTAACTCTTTACTATACATTGATGTGGAGATTCACCAAATGGTCTAGTATGAGGAAAATGAAGGAGCTATCTAAAGTAAGACACTAACCAATCACAATATCCACATACAAGATTTGATCAAGAGGTGTAGAAAAATAAACATAATGTACATAAGAAGATGAACTAGTAACTAGGTGAAATCATAATTTGATGAGGGGGAGATTTGTACCACATGTGTAAATTAGACAAATACACACTATACCAAATAGTGAAATAAAAAAAACCTTCTATTTACTTCAAGAGGTTACAAATACCATCTTCATAGAGTCTAATCTAAAAAAGAGGACATAAAATAAAATATAGAGAGAGATCTAATTATATATCTAAAGAAGTGAGCGATATCCGTTCTTGGACCTAATGCCTCTATTTATATTAGAGAAAAAGAGAGAGGGAGAAGTTAGTAACCAATTATTTATTAGATTTTTAGCTATTTATATCATGATTTTAGGTCCAATCGAGATAGGCTATTATGAGTGAGATATCCTTGATTAGCCCTAAAATCATTCCACTGATCAATCAAGGTGCACTAGAATAAAAAAGTTAACTATAGGTGGCAATTCTTGATCTAGATGGAAGTGAATGCCCCAACTACTTTACAAATCCCCAAGTTTTGGACTATTTATTTTCCACCATATTTCATTGAAAGGATAAAATTCTCATACCTATTAGGAAGACATCATGACTATTCTAAATGGTGGCTTGTCGAGGTGTGACTTGAGATGATCCTTTCATATCTGCTCTACCCTTTAGGTCTTAAACCAAATAATTATAGAGGAAAACCAATATAAGGACATTGATTTTACTATAGTAATTTATCTAGTAGTCAGTCCTATTTGTATCAAGCTCCTTCCTTCCACCAACTCATGTTGGTCTCAAGTTTAGATTCTTCAGCTTGCTCAGCCTAACTCACTTCCTCACTATAGTTGTTAACAATTTGACTATTTGAATTGTTCAAGTTCATGTGTTCTTGACACTTTTCAATCATGCACTCTTCCCTAGGTTTCCACCAAGGATTTTGAACCCCACCAGCTAGTTCATGATCTTTAATTTTACATTTTCATGAACATCATTTGATGTCTTGTAGACCATCAATTTTAAGCTTATATGGATTTTTCTTGGGCATAAAGTTGACACTTGAAAAGATGTTCTTTATATTTTGGAAAACTTCATAAACTTGTATCTTGAAGTAAAAAACTCTCAAAGACACAAAAATTTCAAGGGATGTTTTTAATGCTACAAGGAGAAAACCCATTTGATCTTATGGCCTAGAAGGCTTCCTGAGTGAAGATATTAAATTCACAAGTTTTATAGCTTACTCGATCCTCATTTGAAAGTGGCCAAGTGTGAAGGCTTGGTTATCTTAGTCTATAGAGCCACCCTCTAAAGGTGCATATCCTCCATATTACCTCATCATGTGAGTTGAAACTTGGAATGGATGATTTGAGACTTGGTGTGTAGTATTTCATGAAGAATCCCATATTTATCCTAAGTGTCCTATATATCCCATGGAACTTTCATAGCTCAAGACATGTCCTTAATTTTTTTTAACAAATTAAACTTTAGGTGTACCTAAAGTTTTTTAAAAACATTTTTGAGATTCAATATCTCACTATTCTGCTCATAACCATCCAATTTTTTTTCAAATCCCTAGTCAAGAACTTTGCCTCTTTCCTTGCATCAGGATTATTATCCACTGGGGACCACTTTGATATGTGGGAACAAATGGCCAACACTTAATTAAAACTAAGTGATCAAGAAACCTTTTAACCAACTAATGAATTTTGATGCAAATCATGTGAAGGGCCTATTTCATAGTTTTATCTTAGCTTTCTTTTGTTTTGGTTCTTGCCAATGAAAGAGCATTATGTCTCCTTACTCTTTCTCATACCTACTTATTTATACATTCATTAAGACATTTGTCTTTTTTATTGTTCTATCTATCTTTTCTTGTATTTTCTCACATATGGTTTTGTTATCCAAACTTAATAAATGTGTTTTTAGGATTAATCTGCCTTCATCTAATTAAATACAATTGATTAAACAACATTTAAATCAACATTTTATCTTTTGTTTTGTAATTGATTTTGCCTTATTTGTTTTAGTGTTTTAACCATAAAAACATTTTAATAAATTAACCATCTCATATGTCAAAAATAATCTCGTCTTTCTAAGTAACCAATCACATCTCATTAATCATCATCACTTATCACTTATCACATGTCTATCTAGGTAAAGGAGAACATAGATTCATTAATTTAAAACATCCACATTTATAACATCTAATTAAGCATGTATTTACTCATAAGATAAATAGTAATCATAACAACATGATCATATCATAAACAACATCATCACATCATGAACATCAAATAACTAACCATAACCATAAATAATATACATAACCCATAATCACATCAATAAGATCATAATCATAAATAATCATATATCATTATAATGGCCATGTCTTGCACAAAAATGTGTACATATCATTTCATCATCTCATAAGATGGTATCAAAATCATATAGTACATCAAAATAGGAATATCATATGAGTCTAATATGGATGGGAACTACTACTCCCTTGAGCCTTTTCATGTTTGAGATCTGTATGTGTACCCATAGATGCTACCCACTAACCTAGTGTAGAAATGTTAGTTCCCATAGTAAATGATACTCTATATTCAACAAAATAGGGCTCATATAGAAGCTATCTAAACACTAGTGCCTCATAGTATCTGATGTCTTCAACCATGGCCACATACCTCACCACATAGATGGTCCTTGATGGTCTTACAAGTGTAGGTGTCCACCCTCCTACCTATCTCAAGGCATCCCTCTCCTGTGTAACTAAGGATAGATACACTTTCATTTTATCCCTCTCTTTCATAAGGATATCTACCTATCCTTGTGTCATATCTCTCTCTACAATCATCATTACTAGAGATGCTTGTGTTGTGTCTAGTGTCACCCTCACTTGATATCTCTTTGTGATGAGTGCCTTATTACTAGGGGAATACACATCTATCTAGTCCCCACCACCATCAACCATGTCTATATTAGGAGCCTATTATACACCAACTCCCTGAAACACTATCATTTCATAATTCACCTAAAACCTTATAAGGTACTCCTATGTAACCCATACATAATCAATAGATGCAACCATTGGTAGCTCCTCATGGTCAATCTCTATCTCTTCAAGCTATGGAAGAGGTAGTGGTGCCTCAACATCCACTATCTTATAACTTAATAAATCACTAGGGACACCCTAAACAAGCCCAAACTATCTCTTGACCCTATCAAATGGGATGAGATCCACCTCGTGCTTCCATCTCCCATATATCCATCTGTAACTCTATAGTGACAAGGTCTATCTAGAATAGGCCACCCATGCTAAGAATCTAGTGTATGGCCTTTAGATAACCTCACCATAAACTAATGCATCCTAAACATCCTTATACCACTCTAAATCTCATGCCACTCCCCTTGGTACTATAAGTGCATAATCACCTCTCCACCTCATGAATCCCACTCTAAAGTCTACCTAGTCCCATATATACCATGGAAACTCACATATTTAAATCACCATAATGTGATTTTATTCCCAAAAATACATAATGAAATTGATGATAATGATATATCACATATGTACCCAATATCCCTAGAGCTCATGATAGATTTGCACTAGTAAAACTAGGGACCAAGCAAACATTGTCTAGTCGATCAGCATGTCTACTAGAACACCTGGTAATAAAAATGGAAATTTACCACTTATAAAATTTATAAGTAGATAATAGGTAATATCTATCATCATAATTATGAAAATATGTCTCCCTCCCCTATCCATGTGATACATAGGTGCATAATGGAAACCTCCCACATGCCTCTTAGAATGAACAAAGTTTCCACCAAAAAACTGATCCATATGTGCATCTCACTCCTCACTATCAATATGCTCTATCATCTCACCCCATATTGATAGCCATAAAATACAAATAATTTACTCCAACAAGATGGTAATATCTCTAGTTTATAACAAAAAATCATTGGTAGCTAGGTCCCATCTCTCTATGAGGGCTACTAACATCACTTTGTCTCTCGACACTTACTAATAAAATATCATACCTATTAGACCCACCATTATCATGTGCTACTAATCTTGGTCCATCATATACCTACATCCCTCATCTAGGAGTTGAGGCACTTGGTCTAGAATCTACAACTACTCCCTCACCTACAAGGTTAAAATGTATCCCTTAATTTTCCTTACCCTTCAACCATGACCTATGTATTTTACTTATTAACCCTACCCCTACTCACTTCTACCTCACCCCATTTTTAAGGCCTAACTAAACCCTTACCTACTCCTACCTAAAATAAGTCTTACCTTTTACCCTATCCTATCTTCACCCATTCACTTCCCCTACCTTCACCCATCCCTAAACCCTAGCTTCACCCATTCCTCTACCCTTCTCTACCCCATTCCCTAATATTATATTGACAACTAATGGTTGAGTTTTGACTAGAGATGGTTCCTTGTGGGACCATCACAAATTAACCCTTGACCATTAATATTTAGGTGGTGGACCATTGATGGTCCACACATAAACTATTTGATGATCACTTATCGACCAATGATGATTGATAGAAATCATTGATGGTCACTATATGGTGAGTGCCAATGAGTAAACCCTAGCCCTAACCTAGTAATACCTAACACCAATAAACACAATAATTAAAATCATGCCTAAAAATTCTAAACCCCTTAGTTACCTTCACTACCTCAACTTGTTTACAACCCTATAATAATTTCATACCTCAAACTCAAAACCCCACAGTTTCCAATACCTACCCACCCACATAACAAACAAGCAAAATAAAAAACAAAATTCAAGGCATCCCATACCTCATTATGCATTCTCCATCATGGTGGAGACTTAAAAACCACCACCATCAATCAACCCCATACTCTTCCCCTACCTCACTACATCCTTATTGGATCTCCTCTACCCTAGCCTACCTCAGTCAATCTCTAACTCACCATTTAACCTTAGTCAAACCTACTTGACTCAGCTAGCATGAGACTTAAAGAGATAAATCATTGTCATTTACATAAATGACAAGGTAAATCATCATGAGTTGATATTTGAAAATGAGTAAATGAATCCTTTCTTGACCTTTAATGGTCACCCTTTTTAGGTTTCTTCTTGACCATTGACAGCACTAAGTAACCACCAATGATCAACCCTAATCATTAATGATCAAACCCTCTATGGTTTTAACATCCTACCATCTCCTTTTCACAAAGGACCACCTATTCCAAGAATTCCATTACCTCTTTAGTTCACCTTTTGGCCATTCAGTCCACTTGTGTGCCTCCATTTACGGTGATCACACCATGAAACCTTTACCATTGCCTTCATTTTTTTAACCAAAATTTTCCTTGGTCATTTTGACCACATCGATTACCTCGATATATTTGATGAACTTGTTCTAATTTTATGCACTGACCATTTATGTGCCTTAGAGCATGACCCTTTATAGTCTTGACACCTACAACCATTTTTATTTTCTTAGGATCATGACCAGTTTTTAGATACATATGAATACATAAATATTGACTAGGATACTTGAGTTTATAAGAGTAACCCATATTAGCTATGTCTAATGTTATGTTCTAGTTACCCTATCACCTACCCTTCTAGTCCAAACTTATTTTACCACCTACCTCATCTATGGTATCCTAGTCTAAGTGCAATCTCTAATATCACACTTAGTCACATTTTATGCACCTATTCATATTTACATGCCCACCTAAAACACTTTGACACCCACCTATCCACTTGTCAAACCTACCACTGACTTTATTTCACCTAATCAATTTTTTATTAGAGGGGGAACATCTCCTCCCATACTTGGGGCATCCAACCTTCTACCAACCTTCTATTTTTATTTTATAGCTTTTTGATACAAAATGCATAACAAAAAGGGGGAAAATGTAGATGTTATAAAATCATATACTATGGCTCTAGATATTGTATTAACCTTTAAACCACCCCCTAGCCCCCTTTGGCTTAGATTATTTACCAATTCTCCCATTATTAACCTTAGACTATTTCCTAGGGAATTGACCACTAGTCATTAGTGGATTAGCCAATTTTGGCTATGTTCCCTTGAATGTTGGTGGTCATGCCTCTATCGTCAATGATTGACCAAACTACCAATGGTTACTTGAACTCTTTCATGATCAAATTAGTCAACTTTAATTTCACTACAACTCACTTGTTGATTATTAGCTATCTAATTTTAGTCTATTATTCACATGATCAATGCATGATTAGATTATTGGTTAGACTATTTGATAAATTGTTTATTAAAAACTTCATTTCAACACTCATTTAATATATATTAAGAGAGGAAGAAAAAGTTGAATTAATCATTTAAGGGTAAGATATGCTGACTCCCAATTGAATCCAAAAGCTTCCCAATGAACTAGGAACTAGGTCAGAGGCTTAGCGTGCTCTTGATACTCATGATATTGAGCTAAGGTACCATTACTCTATTGACATTAATCTAGGATCCATAATATATTTTAGCTAATACCAACATTCCTTTGACCAAAAACACCCAAAAGCTAAGTATCTATGTTTTTTAATCAAGATTCAATAATTAGCTCTATTTATTTCATTACTTATGTCATTCCCCTTTATTTCCATTTCATCCCATTTTATTATGGTAGAGTTATATAAATCTAAACATTTAACCTCCTACCCAAAACCACCCAAAAACCATTCTCACTCACTTGAATACCTAATCTTTGAACCAAATACCCTTGATCATTACTTTATGTCTCATAACCAACATTCAACCCAAACACCACTCTTAAAACCTCTCTCCAACTTTCCCAATAGACTTATCTTCCCAAACCAAATATAATAGTAACTACCAATGGTCTTACCTAATCACCAATAGACTTACCTAACTATTTATGGTTAAAAACTACTAATGGTCACCTAACCACTAACGGTCATACCTAACTACCAATGGTCACTGTGTGTCATTTTATAATAACAAGCTAATTTGACCCATCTACCCATACCAAAATCCTAGTTTATGAGTTTCTATTTTATCACATGAATTCAAATTATTTTTTGAATCAAGTTTAAGTAATTTAACATTAATATTCAATCATTTATTTTTATTTTTAATTGGAAACACTTGTTGCTTTCCAAGCTTTTCTTTTATCTGATTTTAGTACCTTCTTTTATTTCATGAAAGCTTTTATTTTTTGTTTATTAGAACTTAAGTATTTTAAAAGTGTGGATTGATAGCCTCCAAGGAATCTTATGCTTCTTATATCTAGCTCATGCTAGGAAATCCACCCTACTATATCACTAATCTACTATATTTTTTATTGTTTTCTTATATGCATGTTATCCTCCCCAGACAAAGAGAAATTTTAGTTTAATAATATGCATGAATACTATACAAGGTAAGTGAAACCATAGATCAATTTAAAATATTAAGGATCATTATACACTTTAGAAAATATCCATACACTTAACAACACTTCATATTACCTACTAGAGTGGAGTCACTTGCATCACGCATGGAAGGATTGAGAGAAAGAAAGGATAGATAGATATCTCTTAAATATTCAATGTACATCTCTTCACACACCCTAAAAATATGAGTTATGAACACAAGACATATTTAATTTATCATTCTAATGAAAAGTAAAAAGTCAAAACTAGCATGGATTCACCATACATCGTGTGGTATTATTCTACAAGAGCCAAAAAGGCTACTACTTATAGAATTTGAGGGAGAAGAGAGTGAAGTCCAAGAGTCATAATAAAACTTGTCAAGATGAGATAAGGAGTTACACATATAGGAGAATGAAATTGGAAATAGACCATTTAAGGTCTCATAGGAAAAATGTCCTTCAAAAGCATCAAACTCTTGAAATGTGGTGTAGGACTCCTCATTTGCATGCCTAGAAATTATCTTCATCATTTGGCCTCCTTAGAACACTCCATAATAGATTATGGATATATCTCATGATTAAACTAAGAGCGGGGGGGGGGGGGGGGGCGGGGTTTATAGAAATTATCCAACATGTATTAGAGGTGTCCCTAATCATCAAGATTCTTCTGGACATGAGTTATCACTACCTATAGTCCAAATAAATCCTTTTTCACTCACCCTTCACACTAGGCACCAAAGTTGTCTTCAATTTTTCATTCCAAGAACACTCATGGAATTAGATTCTTCAAATAGACATTAAAAGGTATTTCACTTAGATATTTCACCTTCTCACTTAATTGTTCACTATGTTAGTTTGGACTAGCTGAAATGAAGGCACTTGTAAAGTTACTTATGAGATTATTTGGAGCATGAAATGAATATGGTGGATTATTTTAAGTCCCAATATCTCTCCCAAAGTGGATTTCATTCTTTTAAACCCTTACATACCTACAAAATACCAAAAATAGTTAAGAAAGATGTTTTAAACCTTGTTTATATAGGTAGGGTATAAATTATTATGATAAGGATGAGCCCTAGGGAATCCTCTACAATACTCAATCATTTCCCAAGCCATTCTATGCCTCCTAGATTCTTTTGTTCCTTCATTTTCCCAATCAAGTCATTAACAAGGGTTTTAGAGGGTTTTGGTTAATTTTACCCTCTAATGTTTGATCATATAGGTCTAACATCCAATTTGTGAAACAATTTCATAAAATCCTTATTCAAGGCCTCCTTCAAAATTTCATAACTCCTCAGATTCCCATGAAAACCCCCCAAGTAGGTGTGAGCATCTCAAGTTGGGATCTCGAGCTTTGTTCTCCATTATGCATACCTTTTGATGGTATTAAGACAAGATGTGGATTCCATATGGTATTATTTGGATTCTATTAGCTTTAACACACCTAAAATCATCCTAAAAACCTATTCTAAGGCTTTAGAATGTTCTCTTAGCACTAAAAATGAAGTTGACCCTCTAATTGGGCTTTAGACCTAGACTAGACCTAAAGGACTTGATTGCATCTTTATGATTTTGGACCATAATATTTGGTTTATATCACCTATGTATTATTAATTATTTTGGTTCATGTATGACACAAATCTCAACATCCTTTTTCAAAGTCTTACTAACCCCTATCTCACCTTGTCACCCTCTTTTCTCAAAACCTTGTAGGTTTGCAACCTTAGGGAGTGCTCTCTATCTGAGAAAAAATAGAGGGAAATTTACCTATTTACACATACCAAAGGTTGATATGGAGGGATTATCCAAGTGGTATATATGTTCTATTCCAAATCCCAAGGTTTGATCATGTCTTTAGTACCTCTAAATGTTCAAAATCCCAAGATAGACATGTGGAAATTATTGCCTGTGTAGGTTTTATACATGTGACTATAGGTTATTTGTATTAGAATATCTCCTTTACCTATTTACATGATATGAGAGTGTAATAGGAATGTCACTCTCATTTTACAAGTTTTCACCATGCTTACAAACCTTTCATCATCTATATTTTCATCTTTAACCCATGTCCTTGCCTAATTAGGATTGACTAGTAGACTAACTATGTTCTACCTTAAAAAATGGCCTACCTATAAGAGTATCTACATAATTAGACCTTAAATACATTTCCCCATCATATCAAATAATTCTCAAATTCCATCCCATATTCATTTGGATTCATTCACCTCATTTTGAAGCTATATCAACACCCATAACACCATGCTTCAGTTCACTATCAATTATAGTTGACTATAGCAACCTAATTTTCAACAAGTAGGGGTCTTATAGGTGTGTCTCAACCTTTAAATTTTGTGCTTAAATCCATATGATTCATGTTAGGTATTAGAAAAAACTCAAATGACAATTTTTCATGTTTGTAGGTTCCCATCTTTTGAGGTTTACCTTATGAGTTATAGGCACCTATATACAAGCTATAAGTAACCTTTTTGAGAAAAAGTACACCTATAGGTGCTGATGGGAGTCCATAACCTATAATTTATATATCATATAGTTAGTTAAGTCATTATTTTTCCCCTTACTCCAATGGAGTCACTTACCATAGGGAGATGCTCTTACATTGCTTTCTTAGGGTGATGAGGACAACTGGAACTCAAGGCACTGTAGTAAACATTGAAGAAAATTAGTGAATAATTTCATGATTTGGGAGTCTCCTAATCACCACGTGTTGAAAAACAATTGTCCCTTAAATTGATCAAATCATCTCCCCTATGATAGGCATTAATTATGGAATCATTTATACTTATTTGTACTTCATGCTACACCATTATATAATGGCATCAAAAGGGCCTAGGGCTATATTTTAGAGCTTTTAGGGAACTTGTTCCTAAATTATAGTCACCATATATGGATACAAATGTTTAATTTTACCCACAAATATATTAATTCAAACATGATTTCCATGTCCTCTTCAACATCCTAATACCTTAGAAAGGTCTCAAAACATGTTCAAAATTCTCAGGTCTTTGTATGAAGATGCACACACAATAGCATACAAGGTAGTGAGTGTGAATATGGGTAGTTTTCATGATGTATGGGATTTCAACTAGTCATAAAACTTAACAAAGGTCCTCCAAATCTATCCTCTCACATTGAAGGATTTGAAATAAGTTTCAATACTACTATTCCAACATTCTCAGTCTCTTGTAGGTGTTGATACAATTGTAGTCAAGGCAATGAATATGGTCATGATCAATGTGCATATGATATTAACTCATAACAAATTTTATATTATATATAAGTGTTTAAATGAGAGTTAACAACATTGAAATACTTGAAATAAGTTTACACACTACATCTCAATGTGGCATTGTCTTGAGAGCACCTGTAGGTGCACATTGATAGTGTATGACTATGTTAAAGGTTTACATTAACTACCAAAACTATTATTGTGTGAATTAAGAGTTTGGATTGATGGATTATTATAAAATAATGTGTCCTATTAATTTAAATTATTCAACACATATTTATAACCATGATCAGAGCTCAAAACACCATGACTATAAGTGGGAGTAAGCAGAGAGCTGGTTGTGTGCAACATTAATGAATCCAAACTTTATGATTCTAAATTTTGAGAGTGAGATTGGGTATAAGGATATTTTTATAACATATAAGATGTATTTAAAACAATATAACACTAATTTGAAACTATTTCAAAGAAAGAAACCTTATGCAAGTAGTGAAAGATGACTATAACCTCACTAGTATACTCATCCTACAATATAAGAGGTTTGAAATCATTAATTCACTTCCAAACATGAAAAAAATAGAGAAACCATGTAAAAATTAATTTCACACCCTATGGATACCATTTAACCAATTTTATTGTATGGACATGCTCAATCAGAGGTAAAACCTACAAGGTGTGGGGATTAGCATGCATAAAAAGATATTCAATTTCTAAAGGATGGTTCATAAAGCATAGGAATCCAATCCTTGAAATCCTACCATGAATGTTAATATAAAAAAATTAATATCCACCACAAATATAATTTGACCTATAAATCCTCTTATTGACCGTACCAAGAAGAAACTTGCTAACAAGTTCTGCTTGCCTAGTTGAGCGATGGAGAGATAGAATGGTTTTGGTACAATTTTGGCACTTATAAAGTATATAAAGCATTTAAATTGAGTCATGGAATTTTAAATGTCACTTTATAATATTATCTCATGTGAAACTCTATCCCATAGGTTGTACAACCTTTAAAACTCCCTCTTTTTCATTTATTTTCTTGATTTTCAGTTAGGAACCTTCAAGTTTCAATTTGTCCTAACATTCCTAATGTATACACCCTAAATTGGTAAAGAAACCAAACATATCATTTATTTCAATAATCCTTTCATATGAGACTTTAAATGGAGAATATGAGTCTTATTCACATCTAGCCATGTCTTTTTGTCTGATTTGTCTTGGTCTTATTTTATACCCTAGTCACCTTTTTGACCATTACCAATCATTTTTAGCCTTCCAAACTTAACCCTTACTAACTTAAGTTAATATTTTTATGATTATTCCATCTCCTTAGGCCCTATACCCTCTAAATAATAGTGCACAAAGAAGACTATAATGTTAAAACCCAAGGTATCTAGTTTCTGGTGCTATTGTCCAAGTGCAAATTTAATTCCAATGGTTAGTTTCTCCCACAAGATGAGTCTTAACAATTTTATTTGATTCATTCCTTAATTTTCCAATGTTGGATAAATGTGAATAAAACTCTTGAATTCAAAATAATGAGTCTCTTATATAACAAACTTCACAAGGCATTTTATATCTAGCACTTACTAATTTGGCACATTAGACATAATAAAAATCAATCAATAATATAACTCAACTTCTCTACATCACACATAGAATTGAATGATTAATCAAGGAAGGGCTTAGGTATTCTTTCATATATCATGCATGTTGATTATCCACATTCCCTAAGGGAAAACTACCTTGGATCTAAGACCCTGGCTTGAGGGTTAATGTAGGTTGCAATCAAAACAATAGGGGTTCTTGATTATGTGATCATTCTTCCACTAACATAGTTTTTCCCTTTTTTATTTTTATGTATTCATTGTTTACATGTGTGTATATGAATATAGGTATTCAAGATTTAAATAGACCTCCAATGAGCTATGGTGACTTCCAGCCCCTAAAATTTGGTACATAAGCTCACATTGACCAAGCGAATAAAAACCAAAAATATTAGATCCTCAAGAAAATAGCTCCAAGAAATAATATAAGACTTGAAACTAGTGTTGATACAGTGGATTACACCCTTGATAGGAGGCTGAGCTCTTATCTTCCATGCATCACAATGGAAACTCCCCTCTTATCTGTGGGTCTAGAAAAATTGGGGGGAGAGTCTCTAGATAAGGGCTATCTCCCTTTGATGTATCTCTATGGTCCTGGATTTCCTACTGCTAACAATGAGGTGGGTGAAAGGGAGAATGATGTTGAAAATAGAACATAAACTAAATGGTGATACACCAAAAAAGTTTGATCTACTTAGCTTGAACCTACACATTCCACCAAGAATAAGCTGGCATACACTTCATTTGATTTGAGAAAATCTTCTACATCAGTGAGATAGGGGTCATCTTGAGATACAGGGAGGAAGAACTACCAGAGGTGTTCTAAGACACACTATGGTATACTATTCACATGCACCTATACTCTATTGTAGACAGTTCTGACAGACCTAGAAAAGAAGAAACTTCACAATACACTAGACATGCTGGAATCATTCTATGAAAGCATAAAGGAAAAATGACTTAACACAAAATAAAGCCATAAACATATGCAAAAGTGTAAGCTCAAATGGAGGTAAAAATTCTGTCTTGATTCAAGGTAAAATTTGGTAGAGCTTCGCCTTACAAGCCAAGATATCCCTCTCAAATGAGAGTTTTACAATATATATAGAAAGAAAGAGGCTTTTTGGAACCCTTCTAAAAGTGGCCCATGTGCATTCCAATCATTGAGAAGAGGAATACACTTGATAGATAATGTTGTGTCAGCTCCTATTTTGACTTTAGGCATTTAAGATATATTAATGGGCCATGACATTTGTCTGAAAACAAGACCACTCCTTCAAGGCACTCAGACGGTTTGTCTACCCATCAATGCAAAGTGAAGAAAAATGGGTCACACCATTAATTTTTTGTTCTCCTTGATGACCACTTGGTGGAAACTATTTCAAATATAGGAATAACTTGCCTCCCCTTTGCCACTTGGGCTATTTTGTCCATTTTTGCACTTAGCTCTTTTACCTCTTCCTGGCTTTGTCTTTTTTGGTTCTTTTGTCCTTCGGGGCTATCTTCTGATAATTTTTAGATCTTTGGGCTCCCTCCTCAATGATTTATTCCTTCTCGCTTTAAGCCTTTGAATTCTTTTGGGTTCATGCCTTTTATTTAAAGATCAACGACTATTTCATTGTCATAAAGTTGATGTTCACATGCCTATCACCATTTGATTGATCCCTTCATCTTTTTCTTTGATTCCTTTGAAAGTGTTCCTTGCCCTCCATAAGGGCACTTATCCTTTAGGATTTGGGAGACTCCCTTGAACCTTCTGATTGAACCGACCGATTGAACCGACCGATTGAACCAACAATTGGTTCAATGGTTCAATGATTCAATGGTTCAATACTATGTTCTATTCATTAATTTGACTACTTGAACCAACCTCTTGAACCAAATGCTTGAACCAATCACTTGAACCAACTGCTTGAACCAAAAATGGTTCAATAGTTCAACTATTCAATATTTCCAAGTTTAAAGCGATTGAACCAAGCAATTGAACCAAGTGATTGAACCAAGTGATTAAACCAAGTGGTTGAACCAAGCATTTGAACCAAGTGATGGTTGAAGTGGTAGTTCAAAGTGATTGAACCAAGTGATTAAACCAAGCGTTTGAACCAAATGATTGAACCAAGTGTTTGAACTATTTGATTGAACCATTTGATTGAACCAACTAATTGAACCGGTTCAATAGTTTAAAGTTCAAAATTCTTAACTCTTGGAAAGATCATGTCATTCAACCCCAATGTTGAACCACTTTTCCAACCTTAAGGAAAAGTGTCTTGAATCATTTTGGCTCTCTTTCCTTGTGAATTTATTCAAACAAGAGTCTGAAGAAGCTTTGTAAAAGCCCTTTCATTCTTTGAACTAGTTTATCTTTTGCCGAAAGACTTGTGCAACCAAATTTGAACTGGCTTGGAATAGTAGGGAAAAAGGAGACCAATTTTGGCCTATAAGACCAAAATGGTCAATAATTTGGTGATTCCCAAGGGAAGCATTCCTGATATGATTAAAAGCTAGTTACCTTAAAGTCCATTAGGCACGGAGTCAGAATGCAGCTTGAAAAAAGTTAGCAATAGCCACGATAGATCCAAGAATCAATCAAGGAGTTTTTACCCCAAACACAAAGGAAAACACACACAAGGCTAAAAACACTACTTGTCCACACAACACTTAGGGAAAATAGGAAAAAAAAACTAAAATCCAAATACTATGCACAAGTGACTATTGTGATGTTTGAAATGAGATCACAAACTGATTTCTCATCCCATAGAACATCACCTTCTTGTTCAAGGCTCTCTTCTTCAAAGCTATTCTCAAGATAAACATGCCTCTCCTTTTCTTGCATAAAGACTAGAGTCTCTAGTTGTTCAAACACATCCTCCTGATCCTCCTCTAACTTGGGTTCCATGGCATGGTCATCCTCCCCATCAAAGCAACAACGAAGTTCATCAAATAAGGGAGGAGAGAGCTCACCATGCTTACTTTCCTCTTCATATTGTTGAAACATTCACATGTATGAATGACCTATGTCTTCTCCATTGTTGATGATGTCTTCAAAAGGAGCATCCATGAGGGTTCCTTCCTCATTAACATCCATGAGAGCTTCTTGATCAGCTATAAATTGGATCCTCTGTTCTTCACTTGCCTCTTTCAAAATAGGTTCCTCCTTGATGATTTCAAAAATATCATCTTCAGGTTCACCAACCTCTTGAAAGGGTAAATCTAAAATCTTACATCTCTTTTGCATACTTATTTGTGTCTTAATGCTACCTTCTCCACCCTTAGCCAACTCATAGCCTCCTTGAAGAAGTGTGTAACCTGCCCCAATGATTTCAAACAAATCATTCAAAATATGAACAAGAGATTGTCCATGCTCCTCCATGACATCTATGGTGATCTCCTTTTCATCTACATTCATGGAGTCTCCCTGATCAGTCATGAACTGAGTATACTCCTCTTCACTCACCTCTTTCAAAATAGGTTCTTCCTTGAGAAGGGATGAAGTGGAAAGCTGATGAATGAACTCATGTGGGAGAGTAGGCAGTCCTTGAGCTAGAATCAAAAGATTCTCCTCCTTCCATTTGGCTAGTACTTCATCTATATCAGATGTGGTTTGATAACTCTCTTGGAGGGGTGTATATGGGGTGTGTTTTAGATGTAGGATCTTTTACTTGATTTGAACCATCCATCACACTTTGGCTGAGGAATCTCATTCTAGATTCCAACTCTATAATTTTCTTGGCTATATTTTCTTGGAAGAGCCTTTCTTGGAGGTCACAAGCATCATCATGATGAGTAGGAGTAGCTTTATCTTCTTTAAGGTCCTGAGCCAGCTCATGATAGGCACTCCTCCAACTTGGAATATAGACATCATGTTGAGAGACTTGGGGATTGGTAGTAGGGGTGTCTTTTGGCATAGGATCCTCTCTAAGGTTTGAAACCTCCATCTCTCCTTCACTAATCAATCTCACCTTTGCCTCTAATTCCTCAATTTTATTGAAAGAGTCTTTCTTGGAGCTCATAGGAATCATCATGGAAATGGGGAGTGCATGAAGGCTACCATGGAATACAAGAAGCTTCCTAAGGAAGGGTGGGAGTGACTTGAAAAGGACTAGCCTCATTTTGTACCTCACACTCTTGGACAATGTCTTTCTCCTCCTTGTTGTTCCATGACTCAACTACTTTATTCTAGCTCATGCTATTAGGACTAGACATCTCCTTTTGGGGTGAGGGGGTTACAATATGAGAGGGTAGTGAGGGTTTAGGTTCCACTTCCCTTGCTGCCAACATAGACTATTTCATTTGAAGATTTTCCAATTCAATCTACTTTTCAAGATTGGCCTTAAAAACAAGATTTACTATTTAGAGACTCTCCTCAACATGACTGGGGAAAGGACTTTGACAGGCTTGACTTGGCTCATGAGTAGGGACTCCGTATGACTGATATGAAACTTGGGGCAGTGGGTATACAGGTTGATAGACTTGGTAAGGCTACCTCTCATGAATACTCAACCTCCCTTTCAAAGATGCAATCAAACCACTCACATCCAACATCTCATTTGTAAGGCTTTGCCAATTGGCTCTTTCAATGGGAGTCCATTCACTCTTAACCAGATCTAGTGCATTTATCACTTGATGAATGACATGATCAAGGATTTTTTGGCCACATCCCCTTCTAGTGTCAAGCTCTAATACATACTTTTCATATCCCAATAGTGCTTGTTTGAAGGTGGAAATGGGTTGATTGGCAAAAAGATTAGATTGAGTAGGAGAAGTGACACATTGAGAAGATTGGGCATAAGACTGATATAGCTCATTATAGGGCTAAGACTGGTTATATTGGACCTAATAAGGATCAACACAAGGCTGGTAAGGATCATAGCCAGGCTAGCCAAGGACTTGCTCAAACTAAGGAGGAAGAGGCAAAGCCTAAAATGTTTCACCAACCTGTAAAGAGCAAAACTCATAATCATATGCATCCTTATTTCTTGAGGTGATTTCATGAACAACCTGAGCTTTATCAAAACTATATGAAGGAAAACAAGGTCCATGGTTATGAGCAATGGAATTATACATACCAAAATATGATTTCTTTATAGCACCAAGAATGCTTAACCAGCTGATTTAACTCATAGTCACCATTGGTGTTGATGAAAAAGCCTCCAAAGTTTGGTTGGTTGAAGAACACACTAGAAATATTTAACTTTTTGGATAAAACATGTCCCATAATCACCAGATTAAAGGTCAAATTCTATATTAATGGTTCATTCTACTGTAACAGGACCAACACCAATCTTGGGACTTTTTTGAGTGTTAAAACATGGTCCCACTGAGCATGCCAAAAACTATTGACACAGTGGATTGCACCCTTGATAGGAGGCTAAGTTCCTATCTTCCATGCATCACAATGGAAATTCCCCTCTTGCCTGTGGGTCTTAAAAAATTGGGGGGAGAGTCTCTAGATAAGGGCTAACTCCCTTTGATGTAACTCTGTGGTCCTATATTTCCTACTGCTAACAATGGGGTGGGGGTGAAAAGGGAGAAGGATGCTGAAAATAGAACCCAAACTAAATGGTGACACACCAATTTTTTTAATCTACTTAGCTTGAACCTACACTTTCTACAAAGAACAAGCTAGCATACACTTCATTTGATTTGAAAAACTCTTCTACATTAGTGAGCTAGGGGTCCTCTTGAGATACAGGGAGGAAGAACTACTAGAGGTGTTCTAAGACACACTATGGCAGCCTGTTCACATGCACCTATACTCGATTGTAGACAATTCTAGTAGACCTACAAAAGAAGAAACTTCACAATACACTAGACATGCTGGAATCATTCTGTGAAAGCATAAAGGAAAAATGACTTAACATAAAACAAAGTCATAGACATATGCAAAAGTGTAAGCTAAAATGGAGGTAAAAATGTTATGTCTTGATTCAAGGTAAAATATGGCAGAGCTCTACCTTACAAGCCAAGACATCCCTCTCAAATGAGAGTTTTAAAATATATAGAAAGAAAGAGGCTTTTTGGCACCCTTCTACAAGTGGCCCATGTGCGTTCTGATCATTGGGAAGAGGAAGCTACTTAATAGATAATGATATGTCAGCTCCTATTTTGAATTTAGGCATTTAAGATATATTAATTATCATATATGAAATTATGGGCCACACTATTTGTCTATAAACAAGACCACTCCTTCAAGGCACTTAGATGGTTTGTCTACCCATCAATGCAAAGTGAAGAAAAATGGGTCACGCCGTTCACTATTTGTGTTCCTTGATGACCACTTAGTAGACACTATTTCAACTACAGGAATAACTCACCTCCCCTTTGCCACTTGGGTTGTTTTGTCCATTTCTACACTTGGCTCTTTTGCCTCTTCTTGGCTTTGTCTTTTCTAGCTCCTTCATCCTTCGGGGCTATCTTCTACTAATTCTTGGCTCTTTGGACTCCCTCCTTGATGATTTCTTCCTTTTGGATTTAAGCCTTTGAATTCCTTCAATTTCACACCTTTTATTTAAATATCAATGGTTATTTCATTGTTGTAAAGTTGACATTCACGTGCCTATCACCATTTAATTGATCCCTTTAGCCTTTTATTTGATTCTTTTGCAAGTGTTCCCTTCCCTCCACAAGGGCACTTGTCCTTCGAGCTTTGGGAGACTCCCTTAAACCTTCTGATTGAACTGGATGATTGAACCAACAATTGGTTCAATGGTTCAATACTGTGTTACAATCATTCATTTGACTGCTTGAACCAACTACTTGAACCAACCACTTGAACCAATCGCTTAAACTAACCACTTGAACCAATCGCTTGAACCAACAATGGTTCAATAGTTCAATGATTCAATGGTTCAATATTTCCAAGTTCAAAGTGATTGAACCAAGTGATTGAACTAAGTGATTGAAACAAGCAATTTAACCAAGCGATTGAACCAAGCGATGGAACCAAGTGATGGTTTAAGCGGTAGTTCAAAGTGATTGAACCAAGCAATTGAACCAAGAGTTTGAACCAAGTGATTGAACCAAGAATTTGGACCATTTTATTAAACCATTTGATTGAACCAACTAATTGAACTAGTTTAATGGTTCAACAGTTCAATGGTTCAAAGTTAAAAATTCTTAACTCTTGGAAAGATCATGTCGTTGAACCTTGACATTGAACCACTTTTCCAACCTTAAGGAAAAGTGTCTTGAATTATTTTATCTCTCTTTCCTTGTGAATTTATTTAGACAAGATTTTGAATAAGCTTTGTAAAATCCCTTTCATTCTTTGAACTAATTCATCTTCTGCTGAAAGACTTGTGCAACCAAATTTGAACTGGCTCAGAACAACAGGGAAAGAAGGAGACCGATTTTGGCTTGCAGGACCAAAATGGTCAACATCTAGGGTGTCCTATTTCTAGTGCTCTTATCCAATTAGAAAATTCAACCCAAGTTTAGATTCTTGATAGTGTTTCAGTCCTACTCTTCAAATTCTAACCTCAGAGTCCTTCATTTCAATTTAAAACTATATAAATTTATTTCTATTTCTCTTACATAATTATCTATTAAAATCTATATTTTCCCTATTAATATTTATTTTTCATATTATTCTAGACCCTTATTATTTAATATCTAACACTAGATTACCAAAAAAATAAAACATTTTGGTGAACCTGACTTACTTTGAACAAAATTTTAACCTTAGGTACCCTTAGGGTTTTTCATTCATATTTTATGTAAAAATTACTTTACAATTTGTTTTATTTTTGGTGTTAATTTTTGTACAATTATCTTAGTCAAACATATTATTTTTTATAATTTAAATTATATCCATAATTTTTAAAAATTCTAAAATCCTGGATTTCCAAACTAGGTCATCAAACCCCAAGTTTCCCTCCCTTACAAATTTTAGAAATTAATTTCAATTTTTTTTAAAATTATTTAGTGTGCTAAGAATATTTTTATAATTTCTAAATTAGTAGTTATTTTATGCAAAAATTCAATTTTTGATTTTTGATTTTTTGTATCACTTTTTTGTGCAATTATCTTGTTTAAATTAATTTTAGAATTTAAATTATAACCATAATTTCAAAAATTCTAAAACCCTAGCTCAAAACCCTAGATTCCTAAACTAGGTCCTCCACCTTCAAACCATTCATCCTTGCAATTTTTAGAAACTAATTTCAAATTTTTTGAAAATTATCTAGATAGTCACAAGTATTTTCAAAATTTTCATTTTTGTAGTTATTATTGTAGTTATTTGCTTAATAGTAAATGCACATATTCTTTTTGGTGAAAAAAATAAAATGGATAGTAAGGAACTTCTTCCTTCTCACCCCATAGACAAACTTCTTAACTTTTTGCATTATTATGATAATGAGTAGACAAATTTGCAAAATTACATATTAGCTAAAAATGTGGAAAATGATTTTATTTACAATGAAGATAATTACTATTATTACAATGAGGAATATTATCATGCATATGAAAGTGACAATGAATAAAAAGTATATGTATCTTCTCCTCTCAAACCTATCTCTTTCATCCCTTCATGTAAATAAAATGCTTTTGATAAATGGGAAAAATACTTGTCACCTCATTCTCCTATGCACAATGCACAAAATGAACAAATTAGTCATGCACTTCCAGATGAACCTCTAATAGGTGATAATTTGCTTCCATGTGAACCTAATATCTCTCTCTATTTTTCTACTACTATGTTCAAAATAAAAAAATATAAAAACAATAGAATCAAATTACCAAAGCATAGTTCAAATGATGCATCTCATGCTCTCAACTCTACTTTATCCAAAGAATGTTCAAATAATAACTCTCATAATCTTACTTCTCATGCTACAAATGAAGAAAATGCATACACTCCATCCATGGATAACATAGATACACATGATATTCTAAACTCCAATGATAACTTGTTGCATATTAGCAAAGAATTAAATTATTCTCTTACACCTCTCCCTAGCAATAATGGAAGTGATAATGAGTATGATAGTCAAAATACAAATGAATATGAGAATGAAAGTGATACTTCTACCTCTTCTATTTCAAATGCACAAAATTCATAATATTATGATGAATGGAACAATGATGATTATTACACATATAGCGAAGAAGAAAATGCATCTCCTACTCCTCTCAAACAAAATGCATGCCAAAATATGGATCCTACTTCTATGAAGGATTCTATTTCAAATGATACACATGTCAATAATAATAATACATCTTCTATGAATTTCAAATGTGATTCAATAAAAACTAAAGATGCCAATGAATCTCCTAAGCCACCCCTTATTATAGGAGCACTGGTGTCTCACCCATCACCCAAAATGTTGGTACCCCATATCCCTCTAATAAGGTCTAGGATACTATTCCTCTAAAGGTTCAAGTGAGCACACCCTCTCTCTATGATCCAATTGATAAATGTAGCATTCCTATGGCTAAAGTAAATGATCAAATTCAAAGATTAAATTAACCACTTCAAGATACTAATATCCCTTCCCATGAGATTATTTCATTAATGTATGTAGTTGGTGAATCACAACACCAAGTACATTTATAAGTGTTGGATAGATGATAATTATCTACATGGTAACCCTATTTTGAAGACATTCATAAAAGCTTCATTGCCTAAGCATTTCCATATACCATCATTACCTCACTTTGATGGAACTAGAGATCTATTTGTACACCTTTAGGCCTTTCAGAAGGCTCTACCATCTCATGCAAGCTCATTGATTCTAATTTACTCCAGCAAACATTAGTGGGGGAAGCACAAAAATGGTTCTTTCATCTACTCCTCATTGGTTCATTTCACATATATGATGACTTAAAGGAGGCATTTCTCAGATATTACATCATAAATATGATCCCTCATATTACATATGAGAAACTTGCCACACTACATTAGAATTTTTCAGAGCTAGTTAGTGAGTATTTCTTAAGATTCAAGGCTCACGTGTTAAGATTTATATACAAACCAATATATCTAGAGATCCAACATATATTTATTAATGGGATTCACTAACCTCTACTCGATCATCTACTATATCAAATAGAGTCTTCTTTCAGACACTTGTGTGATACAATTTTATCTCTGGAAAAGAAATTGGGATTGATTGAGATAGATTCAATTGATCAGATCACTCTAGATTTTACAGAAGCATCTTCAAATATAGCTCCTAGCACTCAACATCCACCATGTCCTAGACAAGATAGGAGACCACAACTAGAAAAAAAACTAGTCAAGAATAAATAGATAGATTTTAGAGCATAACCTATAGTCTGCACTATAGAGAACAACAACAAAGCACTACTATAGTTTGATTTAGATAAGGATAGTCCATCTACCATATTATCAACACTACTAGATAGGAGGCTAAGCGCATTACCTTCTACTCATCGATGAGATCCATGTCTCTTATATAGACAACCACATCAGCCTTTTTATCACTATCATCGTATTCATAGACATAGAGATAATGACTATTTTGGACTCAGAGATTACATTACTAGATGTGTTGATAATGGTATCATAACATCCACACAGGGGGCATAGAGATATCCTCTATTATGGAACCCTAGACCTCATTCCTCCATGACTGAGTCATCCTAAGACATTCTTTTAGAAAAATCATTGGTCACTCATCATGACCGCAATGTAGGTTTTAGGATAGAATATCATAGGAAATATCCTATTCCACTACCTCAAAAGGTTTGGAAACTAGTACAACAAAAACAACCTACATATATCACTGTATTTTGAGGGATACATAGTGTAGTTCCATATACATATCTATAAGAGTCACAAGCACAAAAATAGAGTACCACTAATGAGAAATATTCACTACATGTAGATTTTTAGGGTCCTATCTCATGTAGTAACCCACTACGATTAAGATTAGATGAACCCCCATCATATGTCACAGTTCCATATTAATCTATTACTCAATTATATATAATATAGTAAAGGACACATGGTGTTATTTCACATAGAAATCCACTATGATTGTGAATAGATGAGCCTCCTCCATAGCATCCAATTTTATCTACATGACCAATAAAGTTAAATTTTGAAGAATCTTCTTAAAACAATAGTTAACACTCAGTAGATAGTATCAGATATAAATCACATTCCTACACAACATGAGTAGTATGGGCACTTGCTCATTTGGCTAATAAGGTTTAGACAATGATATAACATAGAATAATACAATGTACATTCATACTAGTTTTAGTTCACAAGCTTCACTTAGTAGGGCAACAATGGAGCCAAAGATATAGCTACCCTTTGTATTCTTAAGCCACTCTCAGGGAAGTAATACACACATAGAGCTATCTTACATCCCCCCACTAATAAATAACATTCCTAATTCCCAACAACTATCTTATCCAAATACCAGCCTATCAATATCCAAATATTACCAACTCAACCTATCCAAACACTTTACCAATATTAAACCCAATCAACTCATTTGAATTATTTACCAATCTCAAAATAGCCTATCAAAAACCAAATCTTACCAAATCCTATTTTACCACTATTAAACCCAATCAACTTATCTAAATAATTTCCAAATGTTAAACCCAACTTAGTTTATCCAAAAAATTTACAAATTATAAAAACCATCAATTTTTTTCTTATAAATCAAAAACCTAACACCACACTTCAACTCATCATCAAAGAATTTAAATAAAATATTCCAAGTACCAAACACATACGATCTAAACATCAATGCCAAATCAACCTTTTTCAAACATTTGTAATGAATATACCAATATACAATAGCACTGGAACTTGGATAGCAATGCTACATCCTAGATAGTAGCACCAACTCCAGGATAGGAGCACTAAAACTAGTAAAAATTTTCCTAAACTACTTAAAACACATCAAAAATATCCAAAATAGGCTTCTAAATAAGTAAAAATCAAGTGTTAAGCTTACTCACCAGGATAATCTCTCCATCAACCTAAATTTAGGCTTCCAACTACTCAAAATGAGTCACAAAAGGTGCTCATCTCCTAGGCATTTTTCACTCTAGAACTCCAATATCTCAAACTAGTGACTTCACAAATGAACCCAAAGTCAAATCAAAATTCTTATATCAACCAACTTTTCTTCAAAAAGTAAAACACTATTTTTCCCATAATTAGAGACTCATCGCTCCATTTTCCAAACTATTCAATTAAATAGAATCATGACAATGACACATTCAACATCACATAACCCTTGATCTCTCACTAAACCATTTACCTACTATGTCATACACACATCCCTATACCTCTTTTGTGCCTCAACATATAAATTTGTACCTAATAATCAAAAACATTCAAACAACCCAACTTAATCGATCAATCAAATTTTTCAATCCATTTAATCTATTACTACCTCATTTTCCTACCATGAAATGAACATTTATACATCTCTACTATACCTAGATACAAGATTTGATCTTAGCCAATCAAAGAGACATTCCAATCCTAGTATTTGAAATCTCAAGAATCAAACAAACAACTTCTCAATCAGTTCAAACTATACCAACCTTATTACTATTCATAAACCATTAGTCATCACTTTTGGCTCAACCTCCTCTATCACAAATCTCATCCCTCTCCCCAAAAGGGGGCATCATTCCTACTATCTCTAAAAATTACTTAATATCCCTATCCACTCCTATAGGTAAATACACTTTGATTCTCACACCTCTAGCAGGCAAATTATTAGACTCAATATAGATTGGTCAAGATTATACAGTGATTCAAACTACAATGGGTTAGTTAGCATGGTTTTTACACCTCTAGAATCTATATTATCACCATTACTCAGCTCATATTATCAATATTATACAGTGATTCATTTTATGTGAGTCACTCGTCATCACTTAGACATCTAGAGGGATACACAATTAGTTTACAGATACACAAACTATTCAGATACAGTGGTTCAAATTATATGGACTCACAGTGACTTCAATATATACTTAGACTTAGATACCAGATTTTGGGGCATGTACATTACTACACATCTTATACATATAGCTTCATATAGCATTACATAGTTACATGACCATATAAAAAATTATAGGCATAGTGTAGAGCACATTGTTTTGATCTCTAGTTTTACACATGGGACAAGGCATGATAGATGATGACACATGTGGTTATATAAATTTATATACTATCCAAATGCATCACTCAAATCCATCACTCACATACTAGATTTGGGGGCATGACATAGATGATCATGTTCTTTAGTATCCAAGATTATATAGATTAGAATGGCAAGACAATCCATTTTCTTCTTACACAATTTACCAAAGTTTTCAAATTATACCTAGGCATACCTAGGTTATCACCAGGTTGGATCATATAATCATTTGTAGTAGTTGGTCTATAACATTACTTAGACCTAGGAGTTTGTGTAAGATAGAGGGCAGACATTGGTTTTGGACCTTCGATCACTTCTCATTTACAATTCATATTATTTAGAGTGGGGGCATGAAATATCTTTCTCTTTATAGCATAAAAATTTTATACACACATTCTAGATTACATAAGTTTATGTGGGACAAAGGGAAAACATTAGTTTTGGGCCTTCAAGCATTTCTCATTTCTCATTCAGATTCAGTATAGGGGGAATCTATTATAGAGATTCCTTCTTTCTCCGAGCACAATTTAGATTCATTACAGGGGTATCCATTTCAAGGATTATTTCTTTCTCTAGGCATTATTTAGTTCTCCATTCACTTCTCTGGCTAGAAAGTTGGCCCCTTTTTTTTAGCACACTTAACTCCACACAAGTAATTTTAGGTACACATCTTATTTATTTATTTTACTCTGGTAATTCATTTCATTGCATCACTAGATTAAAATGGGCAAAAAATATATACACCCTAAATTAGTCACATAACCACACATATCATGTCTTTTCACAGTCCTTTCATAGGAGATTCTGACTAGAGAATATGAGTCTTATTCACATCTAGACATGTATTTTTATCTGATTTTCTTTGGTCTTATTTTATATCCTAAACACCTTTTTGACCATCCTAGTCATTCATAGCCTTCCAAACTTAACCCTTACTAACCTAGGTTACTCTTTCAATGCTTAATCTATCCCCTTAGGCCCCATAACTTCTGGATAATAACACCTAAATAGGACTATAGTGCTGAAACCTATGGTATCTAATTTCTAGCAAATTTGATTCCAACAGTCAGTTTCTCCCACAAGATGAGTCTTACCCATTTTCTTTGCTTCATTCCTATGTTTTCCAAAGTCATATAAATGTGAATGAAACTCCCAAATTTCAAATAATGAGTCTCCTACTAAAAATAATTCAAAAGGCATTTTATATCTAGTACTTACTAATTTGGCACATTAGACATAATAAAAATTAGTCAATAGTATAGCTTAGCTTCTCTACATCACATATAGACTTGCATGTTTGATAAAAAAAGGGCCTAGGTGAAATTCATTCTTACATATATCATGCATGTTTATTATGTATGTTCCCTAAGGGATAATTACATCATATTTGAGACCCTAGCTTAAGGGTTAATGTATGAAATAGTTAGAATAGTAAGGGTTCATGATTGTGTGATCATTCTTCCCCTAACCTACTTTTTCCCCAATTTGATTTTGATGTATTAATTTTTTGAATATGTGTAGATGAATATAAGTATTGAAGATTTAAATAGACCTATCAAAAGATGTAATACTTCCCACCCCTAAAATTTGGTATACAGGCTCACATTGACCAAGTGAACAAAACTTAGAAAGCTTAGATCCTCAGGAAAATAATACTGAGGACTATATCATCAGACACTAGGGTGTCCTATTTCTGGTTCCGTTATCTAATAAAAAAATGAAACTTAGGTTTAGATTCCTAATAGTGTCTTAGTCTTACTCTTCAAATTTTAGCCTCAGAGTCCTTCATTTTAGTTTGAAACTAGATAAGTTTATTTCTATTTCACTTGTATAATTATCTGTTAAAATCTATATTTTCCTTGTTAAGCTAGATTTTTCCTATTATTCTAGACCCTTATTATTTAGGATATAAATACTAGATTACCAAAAATAATAAAACACCTAACAAATAATATGATATATTAGACATTGTAAGGAATTTTATAACACTTGTACACCAAGGAAAATTGTACCACTTCATTTATGACCCCTAAATGACATAAATACCAAAATGAGCTATGACCAAGGATAAAATCACATAAAAATGATAATGATACACCCTATTACATTCTAATAGACCCTTATACAAGTTTTTTACTATAAGGGGTTGACCTATTTTGACTTGTGGTCAAAATAGTCAACATTCTTGGTGATTTCTAGGGGTGGTATGCTTTATATGACCAAAACCAATAGACGTTTCCTATCCATTGGGATATGGACTCATATATGCATAGATATGACACTAAAATTACCTTTGAAATAGAAAAAATGTAATAAAACCAATAAGATACAACACACAAGATAAGAAACTAAGAAAACACACACTTGTGCTTCATGAGCACTTATCGAACACACACACACACACAAACCATACTAACTAACTCAAACACAAACTAACCTAAAATAAACACTTCCTCCTAAATCAAAGGGGAATTTTAAAACCTCTCTTTCTCCATGACATTAAGGAATGAATGAGACATGTTTCTTTTTTATCCTTAACATTGATGCCTCCATCTTCTTCATAGTGTTTTCTAACTTCATTGGCATGATGGTCAATGAAAAAAAAGAAACTCCAACTAGGTCAGCTATGGAAATGAACTCTTCTTGCATCCAATCAACCTCAACTTTCTCATAGGATTCATCAAATACAATCTCCAATGGTGGTTCAAAAAGACATACTTTCTTAGTTTCCATAGTGCTCTCAATAAGATTAAGTTTACTTTCAAATTTATGTTCTTCAAGATCATCAAAGAGTTCTACATAGTCTACCTAATCTTGTACATTGTCCTCCATGGAAAAATGTTTCTCCACCTTCTCATGCACCTAGAACTCAACTTGGAAATTTTATTCAAGATCTTAAAAGAGTTATATTTTCTACTACTAATCATCCTTGTCCTCCTTGTTTTCTAAAACCACCACCAATTCAACTTTCTCTTCTTGATGTATTAGGTCATCAAGCTAGTCTTCTTTATGTTCTAATTCATCTAAGGGTGATTAAACATCAAACTAAGATATGGATTACTCTTCAAGGACTACCTCTTCTACCTTGGTCTCTTGAGATTCTTCTAGGAATACAAATTATTTAAGAATGACTTGAAGTTCACCTTTATTTTTTATAGCACACTCAACTTCATGATTTTTATAATAATCAACAACCTCATGATCAGGTGTGTTATTCTTAGGATAAGAATTTAGATCACATAGCTACTAAAACTTCTAATTTATGACATGAAATTTCTACCATAGGTCTTCTCCTTCATGGTTATCATTTTTCAAGAGCTTCTTCATCATGGATAAAAGATATGGGGTCCTTATCAAACACCTCTTCCTTCATGTTTTCATCAAATTATATATGGATAGATAAAATAGGATGTTCAATGTGTTTCTCTTTATTCAAGAAGTTAGATTTACACTTATATTCAATAAGGTGAGTCACTATGGTGATTTAATCTTAATATTTGCTCATGACATATTCTTAATCAACTATGACTTGAGCTCTTTCCTCTTCATTTTCTTCCCTCAAAATGGGCTCCTTTTCAAGAAGAGGTGGGGTGTAAGGTTGATGGATAGGCTCATGAGTTGGAGGTGAAGAATGGGTGTGGAAGGATTATGAATTGGATATGGAGTGTGAGACATAGTATAGGGCTTGTGAATAGACATAGCAAAGAGGAATTCACTAGTAAGATCATGGGGAAGTGACAATTTGGGCTCGTTAGAAGGAAAACCACATACATCAGTAGAAGTTGTACCTTGACAATACCCTCCTTAAGGATATTTAACAACAACATATTCATTATTAAATTCTTTGTCTTCCCACATCTTTAGCCTATATATAGAGCATTGAAGGCACCTCTTTGCCAAGTCTATCTATTCTTTGATACCACATTCATTTCCTTCTTTCCCTTTAATTATCTCTAACACATGCATACAATGTTGACAATACCTCTTAAATATTCCATCAAATGTTTAGGGATCATATCAAACTTATTATCTCATGTCCCCATATTATATTCATTATCTAGTAGCTCTGGTAGGAGTACCAAGAGGTATTTAACATGAGATGAGGCTAATGGATGTGGAGGAAGGAAATGCTAGGGATTGAGGCCAGTTCTATATTGTTATATTTGAGTTTTTAAGAATTAATACATTTTATTATAGTATATTTATGTAAAATTAATGAAATAATTTGAATTTTCATTACAAGACTGATAGGAATCCACTTAAGATTGATAGGCATCATGGTATGATTGGTAACAGTCATATTAAGATTGATAAGAATTCATTTATTGATAGTTTTATTGATAGCCTTCTTCATAGGTTTTTTCAACAACATGATGTCTATATGGAGAAGGAAATGGATGACCATGGGGCTACCATGGCTCATAGGATTGGTAGCCACTATGATAGTACTATCAATGAGTATAATGTGGATCATAGCAAGGATGATATGGAAGTTCATAGTAGGGATATTCACCATAGCTATTCATATCAACCTCATAGGTTAAAGGAAACATAATAACTAATAAAATTATTTAGTAAGAGCTATCTAGTCTACTTACAACTAGAATATTTCATTCAGAGTCACCATTGGTGATATATTACTTCTAAAAGTTTATTAGAGGAAAGACACACCAAAAATATTTCCACTCTCTTGGACCTTGGTCCCATTGGGCATTCTAGAATTGTTGTCACCAAATATTTCACCCTAGAGAAGGTTGTTCAATCCTTCTCTATATTTTGTAAATATGTTAATAATTCTAGGTATTTTGGTTCACCTATAGTAGAAGTAAACCTTTAGCTTTTAAGGGCTAGTTCTCTGTATATCCCTTGAAATTCTTATCACCTACTTAACTAGATACTTATGGGAAAAGAGATAATTTTTCATGAAATGAAACTAAATTAAGGGGGTGATACACCATAAGAGTTTCCACAAGACCATCATACATATTTCACTAAGAGACAAGGCTTACAACACTAGTTTAAAAGTCCTAGAATGCATATCATTAGTATTTCAATATGAAGGTAATATGCATGAAGACTATCCAAGGTAAGTGAAACCATAGTAGTTTCAGATAATAATGTTCATTATACAATTGAGAAAAAATACATACACTTAAAAACACTTCATATGGCCTGATAGAGTGGAGTCATTTGCATCAAACATGTAAGGATTGATAGAAAACAAGGATATATAGATATCTCTTAACTATTCACTATACATCTCTTCACACACTTTGAAAATATGAGATATGAAATCAAACTAGATTGCATTTATTTTCTACAAGATGCTAGGCTCAATATTGAGATTTTATTTAGTAGCATTTTTTAGCTTGTGTACTTTTCTTTCATAGTTCTAGTGTTGATATGATCTTTGATGTGGAGTATTTTAGTGGTTTGTACTTAGCTTATTTGTTGCATGTATTCTCACTTCTCACCTAATAGGGGGAAAAGATATTGTATATTATTTTTTATCAATCATCAATGGTTATGGTATGAGTCAACATTGAGTTGCTAGCATTGTTAGTAATGAGAAAAGGCTTGAAGGAGATGTTGGTAATTATTGGGCATTAATTTGAGATGTGCCATACAGTACTAGGGCAATCACTTATTAGATAGATTTTGTGTGAGGATCGATGTAGTTAGATAGGGTGTGATCTTATTCTACTTTAGTGTGGGGATGATTAGGACATTTATCAATCTAGGATGTAGAGTGTATTGGTTGTAGTTGTAGCAAAGTCTACTTGGATGACTCATAATTCATTGTTTCAATCTTTCTGTGCCTCTTCAGATCAAGGTGGAGTTTGTTGGGATAATTTATGATCCAAAGTAATTTATTAATTAGTTTGTTTTAGGTGATTGATAGGTTGGTTACTCGTGATTTTAACCAATTTTCTATAAGATTTTTAAATACTTACATTGTACAAAAATAAATAACTTTTCAATTAAATTTATTTTATATATTTTCTCTATTATTTCTTCATCCTAGCCTACACTCATAACCACCTAATCAACTTGTGTTATCCAATGCATCATGGATATGATTTTTGTACTTACCTAAGTCTCCCCTTTTATTAATACCATGGCTTGTGTAGTGTCATATTATATCTCTCCATCATCCTAAACAAGTTGATATGAGTAGACCTCTACCCAAAGGGTGTGATGTGAATGATTGTTGTGACTATCATCAAGGCCCTAAGAATTATATGAACATATGTTTTACCTTGAGCATAAGATCCAAGACCTCATTGATGACCAAAAATTACATTTAATGATCCTCCAAAGGAATCAAGTTCACAACTTGGTGATCACTAGAAATAGAAAATATTTAACAATCCTTTACAATATCATGCAAAGAATGATAAAGAAGTGTAAATGTCATATAATGCACATCCTCCTCCATTGATCACCCATTGTATGGGATTATTGGTAATTATACATGAAATATACCTTGTATGGTTTAGAAACCTTCTATTAATTTTGATGATAGTGATATTAGGGATGATGACTCAGATATTCATTCCTTATTCATTTTGATCATACATGGATAACTAGCCTATACACAATGTTATGATTGATAATGGTGTAATTATTAATATTTATATAATTACATTACTTACACATTTAGGTTATAAAAATAATGATATACATAATTCTACCAAATTAGTTAGAATATTTGATGGGACCTCACAATAGGTTCTTGGTGAAATGGACTTACCTTTATAAGTGGGTCCCACACATGTGGTTATTGTATACACATAATATTTTCAAATATTATCAATAAATGATGCTTTCTATCTTTTCATAACCCATTGAGTCTCATTATCTCTAAGTGCATTCCTTAAAAGGTGAAATGGGAAAGGGCTGGGTAGACCATTGGTGCTTTGTGGGATTTTTTCCCCCTATATTGCCACTTTCTATCTACACAACAATATCCTATACACTTTCATAAGATTTTCCTCCTTCCTTACACACTCTTCCAAGTATTTCACCACCTTAATTATCCCTTACCTAATCATAAAACCATTTTTGACATTTATCAAATGATATCAGCCTAGGTCAACCCTATATTCAAATTCATATTTGCACATTATGGGTCTAGGTTGGCTTTGGCTAACTTAGATCAAGACCTAACTTGTTTTTATGGATTAATTATACAAGGTTCAATTGGGTAGACCCTATCAACTAAAATTTTGAAAAGGTTTAGGGTTAGATTCATATATATATAGACATCCTTTTTTATCATTTAGATAAAGAGAATAAGAATAATATTATATCACACATCTACTTATCCACCATTCTCCTTGAGGAAAATTACATAGGGTTTCAATAATTTCTTTGGAGATATGGATCTTGTATTATGGATAATTATTTTGGATACTTATCCTTGTTATCATTACATACCAAAAAAATCTCTTGAGAATCACCTTTGCCAAGGGAGAGATTAAGGTTTAGTGTCATTTATCTTCAAAGGTAAGTATTATTAACTTTGTTCTTCCTTTGTTAAAGTAGATAGTTTAGCATTTCTACTTATCTCCCATGCTTTAAGATATACTATACAGTAAATTGGGTATATATCTTCTATGCATGTTTAATTTTAATGTTTATTACCCAAAAATTGTGTCATAATATTTTTTGATCACTATATTAGACTTTAATTTACATTGCATGTACTTAGTGAATATGAAAACACAAGACCTAATTAGGGTTATTGCATAGTATTGCTTGACTAGAGGCTTTAGAACCCTTTCTATTGATGTTATTATGGTAAGAGACCCCTTAGTTAGGTATAGGAGATTAATATTGATCATGACCTCAAATATATAATATATCAAAAAATATAAGTGTAGTTAGAGTTTATCTTCCCTAAACTAGGATTGGTTAATAGGTCAATTACATTTTCCTTTATATACATTCTAGTGAACCTAATGTGAACCAAACCCTTGTAGGTTTTCTCTCATGTTTTAATAATTATGATGATGTTATATATTTATATTTTATTATTATTTTATTGAAATTTTTATTATAGTTATAATAGTATGTGTACAAGTTTAACACAGTCACTCTAAAATGACTCTTTTATGTCTGTGCAGGCCTTCTCAAAATACAGGAGACTAGATTTATCATATTGATAAAATATTATTATTTAGTTATAGGATTGGATACATAATCAAAAAAATTGACTCTATTTTTAGTTATTTTCATCATACATGTTTGCAGACATAGTTGAGCCAATTGACTCTGTTCACAGATTCTTTTTTAGCACATGGGTTTTGTAGACTTTTTCAACCTAGTTAACCCTATTCATAGAAGATTGAAGTAAAAACTTGATTATAAAAACATAAAATTTTAAAAATAAGAATATTAAAAACCACCAAGGTTCATTCTTACCTTCTCTATCATTTTAATTTTCCATATATAGTATTATTATTCACAATTTTATAGTCTATAAAACTACAACCCTTAAATAAACTGGGTCTACTAGATCAATACAATTCTATAGCTTGTCTTCTCTCTAAAATGAATAGTTAACCTATTTTAATTTGTTCTTATAGATCTTGTTTCTATAGAATAAAAATGACCCTATCAAAAATTTTCTATATTGTTTGTATATAGTGTCACCTAAACCAACTTTGAACTATTCATACTCAAAATAATTAACTTATTTTTACTATTAATTAGTTCACTTTTCATTTTTGTTGCTTGTATGCTTACAGCAATAAACATAGATTAATTAGGTGGGTTTCAATTTATCAATTTATTCACACTATTTTTCTCTTTTTCATACACTTCCAAATCACTTAACATTAAAAAAAGAATTAAACATTTTTACTCCTAAGGTCTACCTACATGGATTTCACAACCAAGGGAAAAGCTGACTTGGTTTTATTACTAATTATAAACACATTGGTGATGGTGTATATTGAAAAATCACCCAAAACCCTTATCATTTTAAGATTATGAAGTGAGTGGGTAAGCCCAAATACCAAGCCACTACAATCACCAATACCGATCCCTTTCAACATAAACTACCTAAAACTATCCATAGATTGCTTTCTAGTTATTTCTTACAACCAATTCCCCATCACTTCAATTTAAAAATTTATTATAACTTAATGATATTTAGGAATGATCAATTAATTATCATTTAAATTCAATTTTTTTTCTTGCTCTTTGATCATTGTATTTTATATTACAAAACATACATTAGCTAGTGTTAGTGAAAGGTTTGTGTTGTTTGTTCCAATTAGATAAAAAAAACATTGATTTAATTTCTTGTGTGCTTAACTTTATTTTATTAGTTATTATATTTTTAAAAAAAATTATTTTTAGAACACTATCATCTCTATCAACATAGTCTCTTACAGATTGTTAATTTTGCTTCCCTTCAGTACACAGTCACCCTATCTGACTGTGTATATTTATTAGTATTTTAAGTTCTTCCTCTGGAGTAGAAATTCAACCTATCCAAATGTTTATTTTTTTAATCCTATTTTATTTATTTTCTAACATCACATAGTCATAATTGTATGATTGTGTCACCTTGTAACCGATTATATTTCCTATTTTATAAAACACTGTTGATTGGTTTAAATATGTATCCTATCTGTTGATCCTTCTTTCCATCAAATTTTTAGCCTTTTTCATTCATCATTAATTTAATTTTTTATGATAATGAAAAATTAAATTAGATAAACATGATGAATTTTACCAATCCTAATATGTTTCCCAAGACTTTGGTTATGGCCCTAAAAATCATGTCCATGCTGCCACTCACACTACCAATTATGGGACTCTTCCTTCTTCATCCTCAATTCATAATACTTTTTTATCCCTAGAATATGAGCATGCTTTAGAGTACACACCTGAAATTTTCTACTTCATTAAATAATTTCCTCAACATAGAGGAAAAGACCCTTAAACCATTTATAGTCTTATGATAGGTCCACACATAGAATAACCTTCTTCACACTCCCCTACCTTCTATAACAGATTTGGGGGAACCAATTTATTTGGATCTCAACCTTTTCCTTCTATTATGTCTCCTTCACAAAACATGGCATCTTCTTCTATGACTTCTTCAACCTCCATGCCAAGTATCTCTACTAATATGGTAGGTTTAACTTCTAGTGGGTTTCTTCAAAAGATCTTTCTCCTTAACCATGCCACCAAAGCATCTTTTTCTACCAATTCTAACCATGAGACTATTTTTTTTTTATACCAATGCTTCCCATTCTATTAGTGCACTTTATGATACTACTCATAGTGAAACTCAATCAATTAATACTAATACTAATTAATCACAAGTTGTACACACTAGTTAAAATACTTTCCAAACTAACCAACTCTTATTACAAACACTCAATTAAATATACAATTTTCAAACCAATAATGCAAATCAAATGATGTAGATGAAAAATCATCTCATTAACCTTCAAAACCAACCTTGAGAAGTTTTATGGGGAGTATAAAATACTCTTATTAACCATCAAAATAACTCTGAAAAGCCTACTCCTAAAAATAATGTTTAAAGTCTTATAAACCTCACTAGTAATGAGTAAACTATGGTTAATATGATTAACATGTGTAGAGTAATTTATTTTATCAACTCTAATCCAACACCCACACATCACATTTCTCAGCCATTCCATGTCATTTAAGAAACTTACCCATCCCATTTAATGGAATTGGGGCAAGAGGACCTTATAACCTTCCAATCATCCCTCTCAACAACTCAACTTGATTATTATTCTCACACTATCTCTACTCCTTCCACAACATCCACACACCAAGACAACATTCCCCAAACCTAAAATAATATTTCTTCAACCCAACCATAATAAATACCTCAACCAACCATCCCATCACCTAAAGTCAATCAACCTATTTGTAATCATTCCAAACCATCGACACCTTATAAACACAAGTTTAGTTTCACTTCTAACCCTCCTTCACAGGATATTTTGCAACATTATGTACCTATATCTAGTAATTATCCCATGGGTTATGATGAATGGGATCCCATTTTGTAACTTTAGCATCTCCCATTTCAAATACCTTTCCTCAAATTAATGCAAACTGTATAATGTAATTATTGTTTGAAATAATCATCCCTTGTCTTCCTCTAGTAAGATGTGAAGCTACTTTATTTGGATCTGAAGATAGTATCCTTCAACAATGTGAATAAATGTCCATACATTCTGATGAAATATTGGACACTTCTCTTTCCCTTAAGTTTCATATCATTTCTATGATTCTCAGTGAGATTTTGCTTTGTGCAAATGATCCTCCTCTATTCATTAGCATCCAAATTTGTGATATCCAAATTAAGTGTACTTTAACTGATGAATCTTTAGGTACTTACATTCCCTCCCTTGATATCATTAAGAAACTTGGATATTTTTAATGGAACCTCAAGTCCACACATAGCACATGTTAAGGCTATGATAGAATGAAAATGCATCTTCTAGGTTGCATGTGGCTTCTCAGTTTCATTCCTCCTTTCACCATTAAAATGAATGTTATGATATTTAACTTTCCCCTCTATTATAACATATTTATTGGTAGACCTTGGACTCATCGTATGAGATTATTCACCTCGTCCACATGCCAATGTTTCAAATTCCCCCATAATGGAGTTAATTATAAGATTCAAGGAGATGCAAACCCTTAGAATTTCAAACAATTCCAAGAATGTGGTGTCTTTAAAATTATTACCCTTAAACCTTTTCCTATTATCCCATTTGGGGAATCTCAAATATTCAATTATCAAGTTAATTCCACCTAAGGTTATAATGGTCACCCTAAAATTATTAGGAACATACCACCAACTTCCTAGATTTTAATGATGATGAGATGGATGAGATTAGCCTTAAGATCAAAACCTCTAATCTATCCCATCATATCATCACCTAACTTCCTCCCTCTTTATAACCTAGATTCTTGTTGAGATTTTTTCCCTAAAAATCTCATCACATATAGAACCTTAAGAGAGACCCCTTTTTTTAATAAAAAAACTTAAACCTCTAAAAAAAATCCATTTTCCTTACCTCACAGAATCTGAAACTCTAGATGTAATTTGCACCATTATAAATTACTTTATGGGTTTCAAGTCTCGTGAGGTACCAAAACCCAAAGTACATGGAATCTAGAACTCACCATGCACTTTTCACCTTCTCAAATGTGAAAAATGCATGGTGGGCTCTAAATCCCACCACACACCCATTCAGTGGAATCTAAAACTTTTAGTGCACATTGATCTCCAAATCCTATCAACCACTTAGTCTTCTTATGGAGGGTAGACCTAATTAAATTAGGTTAACCCTCTATTGGCCCACCTTAACCTTTTCCCATGGGAAGTGGGGCTTGGTGTGCACATTGCACATTTTTATAATGTGCAAAGTGCACCCTGAGTTCTGTTCCCCACCAATTCATTAAAACTATCCGTGGAGGGTGGACATAATCCAAGTAGGTCCAACCTCTACCAAGCCAATTTGAAACCCTTCCAAAGGACATAGATATCAAATTGCATATTACATGTTTTTCATAATGTGTAAAGTGCATGATGAACCCTACCTCCCATTGAGACATTTCAAGTCGTAAAGAGTGGACATGGTCCAAGCAGGTCTAACCTCTGTTACCTACCACCATTATTCACATTAATTATATGGTTTTTTTGTACAAACAAGGGGTTTTATAAAGAATTATCATTATTTAAGATTTCTAAATATGTTTTGGAGCTCTGGTGACTTTTACCTTCATAGCTAAACCTTAATATTTGTGCATATTAATTATACCCTAAATGAAAATGTGACTACAAATTTCAAGCCACATCACCTATGTGAGTAAAACAACACCTCTTTGTGTTGATTTTGGATTCAAGATTCCATTTTTATATAATTATTTTGATTTGTTAGGTTTTCTAGTTTTATTTTGAGGTTTTCATTTAAAAGGTCTCATTTGGGTTAGGTAAGGGGTAGTTTTGAATATCTACTACCTAGTTTAGGGTTTGTCTATTTCATAAGATAATTTTTCATGTCTAGGGTAGTTTAGGTAATCTAGGGTTTTATAAGTTTCATCTCAAGGGTGTTTTCATCCTAAGACATTTTCCCTCTTCATTTTTCCCAATTGAAATATCAAATTTTCACTTTAATAGAATAAATATTCTCTCTAAGATACCTTTTCCCCCAACATCCCTATAAACACTATATGTGTTCCAAGAACCCTCAATCCTCACAAATTCTCATTGCACCATGGATAGTCGATATGCCTCAAGCACCTCCCACTTCGTTCAGGAAGTCAACATCCTTAAATCATCATAGAAGGTACACCTACCTCAAGCATATCCCACCTCTACCAAATATTTTTAACTCATACACACAAAAAACACTAGACATGATCCAAACAACTCCAGGTTCTATCAAAGGGAATAAGTGGTCCATTCACCTATAGCTTCTACCAACTTCCATAGTTGGTTACTCAAAGGATTTTTATATAATCCTCATGCATCCCAAAGAGATGAAGTTCAAATCAAATGGTCCTAAAGTAATTTATTGTTTGGAATCTAACCTCATGGATATTAATGATACAAAATTAGGTTATATTAACCTAGGAGACTTTTGGGCTAGAATAGGGGTAAAATTCAAAAATGATTAGATATAGAGTATTTATGACTCTGGACTTCCATGAGATGTAGCCTTCCCCCTAACCATTCAAAGTCTTGAATTGATTTTGATAATGGCTCAAAATTATGACCTTGATCGGAGGAAAGTGTATAATGATAAGGGGGAAAAGATTATAGACCTTGAATCTAAATACATCAATACGATTTTTACCATTCTTGAATTTGAGAGTTATTTGGATATAACTATGCAAACATATATAAAGTTATATGAAGAGAAGAGAGATAGATGCTAGAAGATAATTAATAAATAATGGATCAAGACCCATAAACACTCTTCCACCAGATTGCCCAAGATAATGTATAGGTATAATTTCATAGAAGAGGTGGGAGATGTTATAATGTTGATACATAGAGTCACTATTAGCCTTGATGCCTAGTGATATGAATAATCGATGTATCAAAAAAATTGGATTATATGAGAGAATAAACAATATATACATTAGGCACAATTAATCAGTGATTCTCTCCATCAACAGTTGTTGGAGGTTAAAACCTCAAACAAATTCTACATGACCTTATATGTTGTTTATATTTTGGCTAAGGGGAGATTATTCCCAAGTCTTAATGATTTTCCTGATGAAATAAAAAGAGTATACAACTACTACCCTGAGCTCACCCTTTAGGCTAGTAAGTAACAATTCAAAAGAGTTAATGATGCTTTCATCTGCAACATCATTACCATGATTGATTTAGAACTTAAGAGGGAGAGATTTTCTCAAGATAATATAAAGAGGAAAATACTAAATAGAGAGCATTATTTATACAAATCCACACATATTCCTACATTAGGGTAGTAGGCTTGAGTGGTTGTCTCTTCACCCTCCCTTGGTATGTAAGTGATAAATGGGCATTGTTGGAGTTAGTGCAAAAACTAGTGGAAACCCATAATCTCCTCTCTAATAGACACAAGGTAGGGATTCATTTCCCTATTTATATTGGCCATTATATAAGTCAAATTCTTCTGAAGACTAGAGGTGTATAAGTAAAGATGACACAAGTAAAATTAAGGACCCTAGAGTCGAGGCTATATTTTGACCCATATGGTAAAATCACTCATGAATTAGTGTTGGTATCATATGAACACATGCCATACTATGAAGATTATTGGGAGGATTGTGATGATGAAGAAATGGTGAGAATGAGGGTCTAATCTAGAATGTCCCTACAACAAATAAATGATTATAATCTAACTCCAGTCTCTGATGACTTAGAAGATGATACTTCTAAAGTGGATCCATTATACCTCACCTAGGTCATTATGAAACTAATACCACTAGTTAGGTGGTCAGTTCCTAAATTATTTTCTCTCTTTGATAGAATAGCCCTTGTCATCAATAGGACTATTAATTGGCTAAGGAGTAAAGGAGTACAAGTTACAAGAGAGACCATATGAGTCAAGGAAAAGCTCCTAAAATTAAAAATATAGGGCATTACACTAAAAATGGAGGGCTTTGGTGAATCACCAGTGGGACATAAATATAATAAGAAGAGTAAAATAAATACTAATTATAGAAAAGGGTAAATAATCAAGGAAGGGGAAGCTAAAGATGAACCCATAGATATTTTAGTAGAAGAAATGAAACCAAAAACATAAATATATACTACTTTGGATCCTATAACATTGGCTCATCTAGCCATTATTCCCTCTTCTCCTACTCCTATAGTTCAAGAGGATTTGCACTTACACTAGCTTCCTCTAATCCTCAAGCACCCTAGGTTCTCATTATATCACAAGTTGTAGCTCCTCTCCCTCCATTCATTCCCACTTCATCTACCACTCCACTCACCTTAGTAAGCCAAGTGCTAAAAACATAAATAGTTATAGGGAGTACTGAAGGTCCCCCTATAATGGGAGTCCAAATTATTACTTCACTTTCCCTTCATCCCACTTTTCCTTCCCCATTTGATCCATTTCTCACTTTCTATTCCATTTCATCACCATTGATTCTAAACACCACTCAACAATACATTTCCTTAGAGTAATTCATGTTGACTACCATCCTATAAGCCAATTTAACCTTTAGAGTGAGTATTATTCCGTCTTCCTCTCAAACCACCATTTTCACTTGACCAACCCTAAGTATCCCTATGCACCTAATAGACATATTAAGTGCCTTGACATCCACCCTCCCACTAGTTCCTCAATACATGATCCTCAATTTTGTTGCTCCTACTTCCCCCATTTCCACTATTTCATCCATATCATTAGTTGTATTGGAGAAAATCAAACACTTGGTACAATAATGGGTTAGTAAGATATTGGTAAGGTGAAGCCTATATAGACACATCTTGATCTACCAATAGTGTCATCTTGCTAGGAGTCCTCCTTAGTCATAGTGTTAGTTAATGTAGCTACATCAATTATAGATTCTTTGGTGATCATGCTATATATATAGAAGGCTACCCCTAGTTGGTTAGCCTAATTAATAGGAAAAAAGAGGAAAACCATGATTAATCCCAACACTTTAGACTTCTATTGTCATAAGTCAATAAGAAGAAAAAACCAACTACCAATACCCTCTCAAGAACATTCATTGATGACAAGTGAGAGAGATATGTGAAGATTATAGTTCTTCCACTAGATAAATCAAACAGAGATCTTTTGGTGGTAGATTATTAGGTTTCTAATATAGACCTTAGTTGGTAGATAAGAGAAGGGTTGAAGCATGATGTGTAGTCAAGTATCAACTCTATTTTATAGAGAATTGACCATGAAAAATAAACCTAGGATGAACTAAAAATGAAGGTTGATCAATTAACTAAAGCACTCAACCAATTCATAAAGCCTAGTGAAATATCACAACTATAAGTAGTATAACCAATCAGTCTGAATCAAGCTATAATTTATTTTGTACAAGATATTTCTCACATTGGAAGGGCTACTAAATAATGGTCCAAGGAGCTGATTAAAAGTGGCAACAAGGCCCTAACAACAATGCTAGAGCGTTATGGCATCATAATGAAGAAGGAAATTATGAAAGCACATGTCAATAGCTATGAAGAGGAAATTCAAACTCTAAAAATGTATTATCCCAAGTTGATAGCCATAAAGTCAATTGATATGAATACCCTCATTACCAAGAATATATTGAAGAACTCTATTGATAATGAGGAATTACATAGGGCTGCCCAATTATAGATAAGAATATTGATCGAGTCTACTAAATGAGCCAAGGAGGCTCATGATAAAGCTATTGATGTACTCTATGAAATTGATGGCATGATGAATTTAAGGTCATGCTAACTATTGGGTGATATTGATAGTCTCTACCATGTATAATATATTAAGGAGCATTCTAAGGAAACAATTGAAAAGGAATATGGTAAAGATATAGTCTTTTTTTTAAGTTCAATCCATAGGTTTATCAACTATGAGAATGCAATAGATCGAATGAGAACTGAAATCTTAGTTATCAGGGCTTTTCAAAGAGAGTTATTTGATTATAGGCATACTACATATCTTCTAACATTTATTATTATGGGCTAGATGAATAAAATACATGATATATTCAAGGCCTTTAATGCATACTCAAATAAGATGCAAGCAAAAAGTGACAAGAAAGTTGAAGCTAACCTAAAGATGATAAATTTTCCCTCTCTTTTAGATATTTTAAAAAAAAATTATCATGTGTATTTTTATTTTTAAGATAGTAATTATAATTACAAATTATAGATATATATTTTTTATAACTCTTTTGAAAAAATAGAAGACATGTATTTTTCACTTTATATCTTTTAAATGTGGAAGTTACAAAAATCAAGTTGAAAATTGTTTTTTCTATTTTAATTAATGTGAAATGAAAAAGTGTAAAGTCATAAAAGAAAAATGCATGCCCCCAAATTTTTTTATAAAAAATTATAAAGGCTTGGATATTTAAAAGTCACACTTTAGTCTTACACACTAGGGTTTGCATGAAAAGAGTTTTGAAATTTTATTTTGAATATTATCTTTCATTTGGAAAAAAGACAAAGTCCTTTTGAGTGTCACTTCTTGCATGGAGAGTTGTTTTCAGACATCATCTAAGTATCATTTCATGAAGATCTTTAGCTACACCAAGACCACTTCCATAATCATGTTCATCTCATGCATGTCATTTCTAGCTATTCCACAAGTTCAAAAATGCCAAAAATAGAAGAACTCACCCCCTTTGCATGAGGGTTTTAGATTTGCATGATCTCCTTCAAGTGGGTATTCAAGTTTTGTTAACTTCACCTCATTTATGAGAGATTTTGTATAAAAATGGGTAGACCCAATTTCATAATCTATCTTTTATTGTTAATAATATTTTTTTCTACATTTTGAATGTATTCACTACAAGATGTAGCCTTTAGAGAGAAATAAAGTTTAGTTTTGCCTTTCTTGTCTTTGGAATCTCTGTGTCATGCAAGTTATTTATTTCTTTTTAGAAGTTTTTATCTTTTATTTTAGTTTCAAGATAAATCATTTATGATATTTTTTCCCTCTTGATAATATTGTTTGAAATAAAGATATTTTCCCTTTGTTGAAAATTAACTAAAATATTGCCTTTGATTTCCAAATTTGCATAAATCTATGTTTAAAATAAACTCAATCTATTTTATGCCCTATTTTAATTTCAAAGCAATCATCCAAACCCACTATATAAATTTGGTGCAATCACCATATTTTTAGTTTTCTACAAATTTCTATTCTTGAACCCTTTTCTCATTAAAACTCTTGTTTAGAATCCAAAAAACACTAAAGAGAAATATTTTCACAAAGCTAATATCTTATCAATTTGCATCAAATTTTAGTGATAGGGAGTTGGCATTTTTTGGAGATTTACCTCAAATTTCCAAGGTCCCATGGCTTTGGAGGTTTTTCCATTGTTTCATTAGGCACTTACACAATAAGCTATAGAATCAAGATAGGTGTAATCCTATGTGATAACAGTGTTTGGCACACTTGGTGGGACCCAAAAATTACATATAGATTGGTGATAATCTCATCAACCATTGTATGAGTTTCATGCAAATATCAAAGCACTTAGTGACTCCACTGGGTTACAGTCACAAGCTCAAGGTGACATATGTAAAGCAAATAAACAAGATCATCTTCCAAAGGTAAGAGGGTTGATTTTTTAGAATTGTCATTTCCATCAAAAAAGAGAATAAAAGTAGTAACCCCTTAGCCTAAGGTATATCCTAAAAATTTATTCCCATCCCCTTTGATCACCCCAATCAAATCTATATCCCCTATAATGGCTAAAAATTAGAATTTCATAAATTTTAATACAGGTAGTCCACTCATTTTGGTCTAACATGATGATATACCAGTCTCAGCCTTAAAAAATTTTCCATATTTTATTGGTGAAACTTTGACCATCACTTCAGAACATATACAAGACATTGCTAACCTTTGCTCAATCCATAACAGGGTTGCAGATAATGTTATAATCCTACTCAGTCTCCTCTTTTAAGGGAAAATGTTTATAATGGTATAAAAGTCTCCCTCCCATCTCAGTCTGAGTTTGGGATGAGTTAGGCACTACAATGTGTTCCCATTTTTAGGACAAGTGTGATCACCTTTCCTTGGTTAAAGAATTGACTAATATCTAATGAGATCCTCGTGAACAAATGACTGACTTCAATTACTACTTCTAGAAGACCTAGAATAAAATTCTAATTTTGGTTAAACCCACTACCAATAACACCTTATTATATTACTTGAAATCTGTTAATAGTGATATAGCTATGATAAATCAATTAATGGGTGGTAACACACTTCTTGTGGCTTATGATATTATAATAAGGGTTGAGAATTGTTTGATTCAAGGAAATTATGCCACAACCCCAAATGCCTCTATTTCTAAAAATACCCTAGTCCCCCACCTACACTTGCTCTAATCCCCACTATGATTAAGGCACTTGATTTAACTCCTACACATATGGATGAACTACACAAGGTCAAGTCATTACTCAAAAGTTTTGGAAATGAGTTAGTGGTGATGAAAAGGAAACAAGACCAAAACAATAAACCTTTTTAGCTATCTAACCCTACATATCAAGGGAATAGGTAACCCTACCATGGGGATAGGTAACCATATCAAGGAAATAACCAAAAAAAAGGATAAAATGCATAGTCAAGACCTCTAAACACTCATTCATTATCGACACCTAGAACTTCCAAAGCTATTATCCCTATTTAAAATAATTTGGCTCAGGAATATGAGTGGTGTTATCTATAAAATCTTACCCATAATCAAAATACGTGTCCCAATGGTGTTATCAATCAAGCCTTAATGGTGTAAGGCATAGTGAGTATGCAAGATCAATAGGAAGGGCCTACCTCACAACAAGTAGATACACAAGAACCTACTCAAAATGAAACAACTCTTCTAAATTGGCAAAAAGATGATTTTGGTGGAATATACCAAGATGAAGCATTTTTTAATAGTGGAAGCCCTGTAGTAGCTAATACACATTTCAAGAAAAGATAAATAAATGTTGATCAACTCCCTAGAGTGGACTAGGCTACAAATTCCAAAATAATAACAAAATTGATAAGGAGTAATATGGTGCAAAGATCACCCTTTGTACCTACCAATCAATTCAAGGCAAATGTGTAAACTCCAAACCTTATAAATGAATATGTATGCCCTATAAAACTACTAGAAAAGGTTGGTAATATCCATTTTAGAATTGTTGATCAAATTAAGAAGACTAATTTGATTTCACTATGTGGGAAGCCCTATCTATACTAGCACAAAGGGACTTACTACAGGAGACCATGAAGAATTTCTAGATATCAGAAAAGGCTCCAACAAAGGGGCCTATTCTTGTAGTAAATTTATGTTAGGCTTAAATTGATAATAAAATATGAAAAAATGTTAATCCTCCTCCCTTTTACCTTTCAATTATAATAGGGAAGCAATTGGTACACAATTTCATGGTAGACTTAGGAGCTAGTAGTTCCATAATGCCTAAGTCATTGATGCTCTAGGAATAAAATATACACTTATTAATAAAGGGGTAGTACAAATAAATGGGACTACTATTCAAAGAGTAGGAATTATAAAAGGACTAGACATCATTATTCATGATTTTCCTAGTCTTTCAATCACTTAGGAAATTTTGGTCGTAGACCTCCCCCCATAGTTTACCATTTGATATAAAGAGATTTCACTACAAAAATGGGAGGATATATATCTATGATTGGTCTCATATGATACTTAAAATTAGATATAGAACTAGAGTAACAATAATATCTGAGTTAATCATGAAGGACCATATCAAACCATATAATCCTACTCCTCCCATAGACATGAACTATACCTTACAAGATCAAGAGGAGGAAGAGGTGGATGAAGATAATGCAAAACCTAGAAAAGAGATCCTAAACACTCACTTAGATGAGTGGGGATCAACCCTACAATTAGATCCTTATGACTATGTATAAGCAATATGGTTAGGGAAATATTTTATTCATGAACAAGATGTAATCATCCAAAATTTAGTCAAACTAGTTAAGGATCTATAAGGTATGTGGTAGTTATATTTTGATGGTTCATAAAGTATAAACAATGTAGGTGTAGGAGTTGTATGGATATATCCACATAAGGAAAGTTACTTCTATTCATTTAGTCACTAATTTAGCTACACCAATAATGTTTCTGAATATGAAGTATTAATTTAAGGCCTTCAATTGGCCAATGATAGAGGAATCAGATTCTTATATGTATTTAGGGATAGTGAAGTCATCATTCACTAGGTTAGATCAAGAAGTATGACCAAAAATAATTTTCTAAGGTCATATAAGCATAGGGTTTGGGACTTACTAGAGGATTTCACTACCCTAAATATCCAAGTAGGACTAAGAGCATACAATAAGGATGTTGACCACATGGCCTCTGATACATATCAATATAATCTACTAGTTGAAATAGAAAAGGAAAATAACCAACATGTGAGACTAATTATAATGCCTTTTGTCCTTGATAACATGATTAACTAGTAGGTCTTTGATAGCGACAAGCAGATCATGAATTTTTAAAGAGAAGAGGCTAAGTTTTCATAAATAAATCAACCAAGGTCATAAGACCAATATGGTGATTAGATCATACAACTAAAACTAAATAAGTTACCCATGGGTCTTGTTACACTAGAAAATATATTTAACTCAGATGACCAGCTAAAAAATGAAAAGCAAAACATTATTGTCAATGAAGAAGATTGTGAACCCATCACTATATCAAAAGTCAAGTCACTCAAGATAGGTAAGGTATGAAATATTATAGATAAAAATGATTTTGTTAAATTATGTTGAAAGTTTGATGATAATTTCACTGGGAGTTATCATTATTTAAGAGGCTTTGACCCAAGTTTAGCACAACATGCTATCGATCTAGATCCAAATACAAAACCCATCATGTAAAAATAAAGAACCGTCAATCTGAATATTGATCCTTTGAGAAGAATTAACTCTCTAAGTTGATAGAGGCTAATATAATATTTTGAATCAAACACTCATCTTGGGTGGTGAATCTGGTTCCTGTCAGAAAAAAGAATGGTGAAATCCATTTGTGTGTGGATTTTAGAGACTAGAATAAAACATCACTAAAAGATCACTATCTTCTTCTTCCTATGGAACAAATTATATAAATAGTGTTAGGATCCAAGAGATTTTCTCTTTTGGATAGTTATTCAGGTTACAATCAAATCTTGATACAAGAATCAAACCAATTTTAGATTGCCTTCACCACCAAATGGGGCACATACGCATATAGGAATATGTCATTTAGTCTAACCAATGCAAGGGAAAATGTTTAGAGAGCTATGGATATGGTATTCAAAGGTCTGATAAATGATAGAATCTTAGTAAATTTGGATGATATCATAGTATATTCAAATCATATTGGTGCACATCTTGATCACCTAAGAAAGATTTTCAAAAGATGTAGATAATTTAGCATATCTCTTAATCCAAAGAAGTGCATGTTTGCATTACACAAAGGCAAGCTATTGGGACATATAGTGTTAAAATAAGGTCTAGAAATAGACCCTAAGTGAATTAGATCCATATCTACATTGGCATTTCCAAGTCATAAAAATGGGTTATAAAGATTCCTCAAGAAGATTAACTTCATGAGGAGATTTTTACTAAATTTTGCATCCTAGGCCAAACCCCTTACTATAGTGTTTAATTAAGGAAATATTTTAAACTAGACACAAGAGGGGGAAAAATATCTGAAGCTATCAAGCAAGCTATCTCCCAAGCCCTCACCTTGGTTAACCAAAACTATGAGAAGTATTTTACCCTCTACATTTTGAGGGAAGGCAAGTATCTTAATGATTCTGACTCAGTACAATAATGAAGGATTAGAGCTACTAATATCTTTCTTTAGCCAATATTTGAAGGGTTATGAAGAGAATTATAGTTTCATGTAAAAACAAGTGTACGCAGTAGTTAAAGAACTTAAGAAATTTAGGCACATACTCTCTAAAAATGAAGTAAATCTGATGGTTAGTCACTAGAGTGTCAAAGATTTTTTGTTGAATAGGGATATAAATGAAAAATGAGTAGGATGGATCACTAAGGTCATGGAGTGTTACATAGACATCATGATCATAAATCTAGTAAGAGGAAAAGGACTATGTGAGAAACTAGCCACTAACATCAAAACTACTGAACCCATTCTTGAATAGTGTAAACTTAAAATATACCTCATCCAAACAATCTACACTCTTTTAACAGCTGGATTCAAGACATGACCCATTTCTTACAAGCTAGAAAATACCCCTATGATTTCTAATAGTCAAATAAGATGTATTTTTCAATCCAATCAATCCCTTATGTCCTTATGAATGGAATTTTATTCTGAAAAGATTTTAATAGAGTCTTGTTAAGATGTATTGAGTACAAATAAGTCCCCAAATTACTTGAACAATTTCATGATGGACCATTAGGAGGACACTTTTGAGTAAGGATTACAACCATAAAAGTAATGAGAGGAGGCTACTATTGTCTTGAGTTATTTAAAGATGTTCATCAGTGGGTAATAAATTATGAAAAGTGTGCTTACTTCTTTGGTAAGCAAAGGCTAGTTGCACTTCCTCTCAAACCAATTGAAGCAGATCAAGCATTCACCCAATGTGGATTAGAATTCATCAACATGATAAATATACCATAAAGTATGGGTCATAAGTGGTTTCTTACAATAATGGATTATTTCACATGATAGATCAAGGTAGTTTCTCTAAAAGATGTCATGAAAACATCCATTTTGGATTTTATGGATAGCATAGTTTCAAGGTTTGGTGTTCCCTACACCATCATATCCAATAATGATAGGGACTTTGTGGGCACTTAGGTTAGTGAATGATCCAAAAATCATCATGTGTACCTAAGCACATATTCAAATTATTACCCTTAAGTTAATATCCTATCTTAGTCTACCAACAAGAATTTAATTTGAATCATCAAATGAACTATGGAAGATAATCAAAGGATGCGACATACAAAACTAAGATAAACACTATGGGCTGATAGAATTACACCAAAGAGAGCCATTGATAATTCTCATTTTATGTTGGTGTATGGAAGGGAAGCTCAAGTTCCACTATCAATCAAGCTACTATCCTTAGAACTCAATCACTAGTTATACCTCATTGATGATGATGAGATGATGGTAAGACTAGCTAAGCTCATAGAGCTCAAAGAAATTAGGCGTCAATTGATGAAAGTCTTGAAGGAAAATAAAAAATAAGTTTATAAGACTTTTGATAAAAAGTAAACTACAAGAAGCTTCAATGAGGGATATATGGTCCTAAAGTGGGATGTAGATAAAACAAATCTAGGTAGGCATACTAAATTTTATGCAATATGGAGTGGTTCATATATCATCACTCAGTGCAAAAGGCCCAATGCATTATATCTCACCAATTTTGATGGTGAAGAAATACCAATCCCAGTTAATGGGATACACCTAAAAACTTTATTTTGAGGTAAGGAATTTTTCCAAAGGTCTTAATTTTTTTTTGTAAATAATAGGGTTAGTTTATGTTTTCAATAAGTGATTTTTCATGTGTCTTAGTCTTTGGGAGTTGTTCTTTGGTTCATTTTCTTGTTTGGTTGTCTATTTTGTTTTCATGTCTTGGAAGAATAACTCTTTTATTTTTTAGGTTGTATTTTTATTAGAGTAAGGTTGAATCCATGCCCATTGTCTTGAAAGGCTACTAGATTCTAATAGTTAGAAGGCAATCATCCCATAGAGGTCATCAAAAATGTTGAGGTTTTTGCCAAAAAATTATCATCACATCTAGAACCCTAAGAGAGACCCCTTTATTTTTTAGAGAAAAATATTAACCCTCTAAAAAAAAACATTTTCCTTACCTCACAAAATCTGGAACTCTAGATGCAATTTGCACCACTAAAAATTTATTTGTGGATTATGGATCCCATGAGGCACCAAACCCAAAATCCATAGAATCTAGAACTCCCAATTCACTTTGCACATTATTAAATGTGAAAAATGCATGGAAGGCACTGAATCCCACCACACATCCATCTAGTGGAATCCATAACTTCGAGTGCATATTGCATGTTTTTACAATGTGCAAAGTGCATGTTAAACTTTAGATCCCACTAACCACTAAGTCTCCTCACAGAGGGTAGACCTTATTGAATTAGGTCCACCCTCTACTGGCCAACCTTAACCTTTTCCCATGGGAAGTGGGGCCTAGAGTATACATTACACATTTTTATAATGTTTAAAGTGCACTCTGAGATCTATTCCTTTCCAATTTACTAAAACTATTACCTTTAACAAGATAATTTCAAACCCTTCCATAGGACACATAGATCAAAGTTCACATTGCACATTTTTCATAATGTGTAAAGTGCATGACAAATCTCACCTCCCATCAAGACATTTCAATTCACAAATCATGGACCTAATCTAAGTAGGTCCAACCCTCACCACCTACCACCTTTACTCACATTAATTGTAGGGTTTTTATATATAATCAAGGGTTTTTATAAAGCATTATCATTATTTAATATTGATAAACACATTTTAAAGATCTATTCACCTTTACCCTCACAGCTAAACCTTGATCTTCATTCATAGTAACTATGCCCCAAGTGACAGTGATTGTAAATTTTAAGCCATGTCACCTACACAAGTAAAATGGTACCTCTTTGTGTTGATTTTGGGTTCAAGCTTCCATTTTCATAAAAATATTTTGAGTTGTCAAGTTTTCTAGTTTTATTTTGAGGTTTTCATTTGAAATGTCTAGTTTGGGGTAGGTAAGGGGTCATTTTGCATATCTACTACCTAGTTTAGGGTTTATCTATTACATAATATCATTTTGCATGTCTATGGTAGTTTAAGTAATCTATAATTTTGTAAGTTTTACCTTGAGGGTGTTTTCATCTTGAGAATTTCATTTTCCCTCTTGATTTTTTTCAACCAAAATCCCAATTTTTTCCTTGACTAAACTAAATATTCTCTCTAATATTCCTTTTCCCCCCAGTATCCCTACAAACACTGGATGTGTTCTTAGTACCCTCAACTACCATAGCTTCCCATTACACCATGGATAGTGGACATGTCTCAAGCACCTCCCAGTTCCACTGGGAACTCAACATCCTTGAAGCACCATAAAAGGTGGAATTTCCTCGAGCACATCCCACCTCTACTAGATATTTTTAGCTCACACACACCATGGACACTAGATGTGCTCCAAACACCTCTAGATTCCACCAAATGGAAAAAGTGACCCATTCACCTTCAGATTATACCAACTTCCATATTTGGTTACTTAAAGGATTTTTCTATAATCCCCATGCCTCCCAAATAGATGAAGTTGAAATCAAAGGGTCCTAAAGTAATTTCTTATCTAGAATAAAATTGCATGAAGATCAGTGATATAAACTTAGGTCATATTAACCTAGGAGATTTTTGGGATAGAATAGGGGCAAAATTCAAAAATGACTAGATACAGAGTATTTGTGACTCTGGACTTCCACAAGCTATAGCCTTCCCCATAACCATTCACATTCCTCAATTGATTTTTATAATGGCTTAACATTATGGACCTAATAGGAGGCAATTGTATAATGATAAGGGGGAAAAGATTCTAGACCTTGACTTTGAATACATCAATACAATGTTTACAACCAAACATCTATAGATTTTTATGAAGAGAAGAGAGATGGATGCCAGAAGATAATAAACAAACAATGGCTTAAGACCCCTAAACACTCTTCCACTAGATTGTTGAAGACAATGTATAGGTCTAATTTCATACAAGAGGTGGGAGATGTTAGAATGTTACTACATAGAGTCACAAGTAGTCTCGATGCCTAATGTTATGAATAATGGATGTATCAATAAATTTGGACTATATGAGAGAATAAATAATATATACATTGGGCATATTTAATTAGTGAATCTCTCCATCAGTAGTTATTTGAGTTTCAAACCTCAAACAAATTATATATGACCTTGTATGTTGTTTATATTTTGGCTAAGGGGAGACTGGTCCTAGGTTTTAATGTTTTTCCTAATAAAATAACAAGAGTATACAACTACTACCCTAAGCTCACTATTCAGGCTTGTAAGCAAAAATTTAGAAGAGTTAATGATGCTTTCATCTATAACATCATCACCATGTTTGATTCAAATTTTAAGAGAGAGAGGTTTTCAAGAGAAGAAAAAGAGGAAATTACTAAATGGGGATCATTATTTATACAATTCCCCATGTATTCATACATTAGGGTAGTAGGATTTAGTATCTATCCCTTTACCCTCCCTTGGTACATAAGTGATAAATGGGCATTCTTGGAGTTGGTGTCGCAACTAGAAAAAACCCATAAGCTCTTCTTGGATAGACATAAGGTAAAAATTCATTTCCCTATTTATATTGGTTGTTATACATGTCAAACTCTTCTGAAGGCTAGAGGTGCAAAAGTTGAGATGAGCCAAGTAACATTGAGGACCTTACAATCTAGGCCATATTTTGACCCATATGGTAAAATAACTCATGCATTAGAGTTGGTATCATACAAACATGTGACATACTATGAAGATTAATGGGAGGATTGTGATGATGATAAGGAGTGACTACTCAATAATGTCCTTGCATCAAATAAAGGACTATGATCTAGGTCTAGTCTCTAATGACTAGGAAGATGATACTTCTAGAGTGGATCCACTATACTTCACCCAAGTCTTTATGAAGCCTCTACCACTAGTCAAGTGGTTAGTTATTGTGTCATTTTTATCTTTTATAGAATAAACCATATCATCAATATGACTATTAATTGGCTAAAGATTAAAAATTATAAGAGAAATCATAGTAGTCAAGGAAAATCTCCTAAAATTAAAAATATAGGGCATTGCACTAATAGTAGAGGGCCCTAGTGAATCATCATTAGGACTTGAATAGAATAAGAAGAGGAAAATAAAGACTAAATCTAGAAAAGGGGAAACAAGCAAGGAAGGGGAAGTTGTAGATGAACCCAAAGATCTTTTAGTAAAATATATAGTATCAACAACATAAGGATCTACTACTTCAGATCCTATAAAATTGGCTCCTATAGCCATTATTCCACCTTCTATTACTCCTATAGTTTAGGAGGCTTCAACACTTCTAATGGATGCCTCTCCTCCTCAAGCACCCTTGGTTCCCATTGTATCACAATTTTTAGCTCCTCTCCCTCCATTTATTCCCACTTCATCTTCCACTCCACTCACCTCAATAAGCTAAGTGACAACAATATAAATAGGTCTAGGGTGTACTCAAGGTCCCCCTATAGTGGGAGTCCAAATTTTTACTTCACTTTCCCTTCCTCCAACTTCTCCTTCCCCATTTTATCCACTCCCACTCTTTATTCCATTCATAATTCCTTCCATTTCATCACCACTGATTCTAAACACCACTTAACAATACATTACCTTAGAGTCAATCATGTTGACTACCATCTTACATACCACTTCAACTGATGGAGTGAGTATTATTCCCTCTTCCTCTCAACCTACCATTTTCACCTCACTAACCCTAAGTGACCCTATGCACCTAATCAACACATTCAATGCCTTAGCTTCCACCCTCCCACTAGTTCCTAAGTTCATGAACCCCAATTCCATTACTCCTACTTCCCTCATTTCTACTATTTCATCCATAGAATTAGTTGGTCTTGGAAAAACTCAAACACTTGGTATAATAATGGGTTTGTAATATATTGGTAAGGAGAATCCTATACATACACCTCTTGAGCTACCAATAGTGTCCTCTTCCTAGGAGTCCTACCTTGTCATACTATTAGTTAATGCAACTACATCAACTATAGATTCTTTGGTCATTGAAATCCTAGTTAAAACCATTAGTTGGAACAAAGGATTGTCTAAAATATTGATCCCAAGGTGTGGTCCCTTTATCCTCTTGAGTCATATTGTTTCGAATAAGAACCAAGGAGTTGGAAGAGCCTATGGCATTTAGGTTATAGCTGCTCTGCTTATTGTAGCTAGGCTATACTTTCCCTTGCTCATAGTTCTAGTTTTGGAAATTTCCCTTGAAGGGTGGTTTATTCCCTTGATAATATTATTGTTGAGGTTTATATAGATATTGATAAGGTTTATTAAATTGAGCTTTCTACCTTTTAACATTTAACACATCATTTCCCAAGGATTGGAGCATGCTCTTAAGTTTTAGGTAGTTTTTTTCTCTTGGGAATCACATGATCTACTAGTTCAGGCCTTTTCTTGCTTAGGTGAAGGTATAGTAGCAATTGTTGGAGTTGGAAGAATAACATAAAGTGGGGGAATAACTATAGGGGGTGGTCTAATTTTAAGGAAAAGAGGCATTAAGGGTCCATTAGTAATCTTGTGAACTTGAACTACATAATTTTATATTTTAATAGCCACCTCATAAGCATATGGTAATATGTCCCCTCCCATGGATTGGATTATTACAAATATATCACTATTTAGAGCCTTCAATTAGTATAGGAATGCAAAGTTATGGGACAACCTAACAGAGGCTAGAATTCTATCCCAATCTTTTTGGAATCTTATGTTGAAGTCTTGTATGACTTCATGTGGGGATCTCTTGATTGTGGTAAGCTATTCTTCTAGTGAAAAATGATCACTCTTGTCTAAAAATATATTAAAAAAGGCCACTCCTACTTGATTTCATGATTGAATAGAATTAAAAACTAAGCCTCTATACCAATCTAAAGCTTTTCCCTTAAGGGATACAATTAATAGTCTAATAGCTTTGTTTTTTACAATGACATTATGGATATTGATAAAATTGGCTATGTCATTGATGTGTTTAGTAGGGTTATGGCTTGGTCTCCTATAAAATATGGGATGCTTTTGAGAGATACTACTAGCATAGGATTGTAATGTGGTAGACTCAAAGGACTTTGGCCATTGAATCCTATAAAATCTCTTTGGGGAATCATGGTAATAGGGTGAACTATCATGAGAGTACGTGCAAGGGTAGGCCTTGAGACTAGGTTAGGAAAATGTTTCCTAACATATGGAATATTATTAGCAAACCTTAACCTTTTGGTTTAATTTAAGGGGAGTTCAAAAAACTCAAAAGGAATACCTCTAGAAGCTAATCTTGTAGTCACTTTTGGCATGAAAGATAGTTACTATTTTTCTACTAGATTGTTGAGTGTTCTTCAAAGTCACTAGATATTGAAAGATGAAAGCTATAAATACTACAAATTGATCAAAATAGCATTACACTTGACCAATCTTCCTTGAAATTAGTCTCATTAGGTGTGCCAAAAACTATTATAGGCTATAATTTTACCTTTATGGGAGAGTTTTTAAGGTTCTCTCACTCCTAGTTATAATATTGGAATAACCTTAGATTGTGGGTATCTTGTAGTGAGGTTGAACCTCTATATTTTTAATGAGCGTAGATCCTCAAATGCTTCACTTTGGCTTTCTTCCCACATTGGAATCTAATACTGACTAAGGAAAAGGAAGAGAAAGATAAAATGACAAGGAAATCTATGCTAAAGATGGTGATACACCCAATATGGAATGATCCACTTTCAGCCTGGAAGCCTTAATGACTAATAATGAATTCAATCAAGACATAGACTAATCTAATCCTATCTCAAGACCACAAGCATAAGTATTTTCATGGAGGTCAAAGGGAAACCCTCCAATCTAAAGGATAGAAATAAATAGGTCTTTATGAGACACTATAAACTTGTGACACTTCAAGAAGGCACTAATGTCTAACACTTCACACAACTTGCAAGGAACCAAAATAATTTAATAAAGGTGCATGGAGGATTCATAGATGATGAAAATAAACATATATTTTTCAAGTTAAAACCCCAATAATGTGCACTTCACTCCAAACTAGAATCATAAAGTTTATCTTATTGCTTTAAGAGAGTGTTACAAGGTGATTTTGACAGAGTTACTCTATCACTAGTTGAGGGATCCATTTTTTGGCTCAAAATCCTCTATATATAGTAGAAAGGAATGAGAGAAGAGGGACCTTACATGAGAAAAGAGGGGGGTCATAAATGGTTGCAACCACCACTATTGTCCTTGAGCTCTTTTTCATATAGAGCTTGTAACTACCCTAATCATGAGATAAACCATCCAAGATCATGAAAAATCTCCTTGAGCCACTCATGCATTCAAGTCTCCCTTTTTGGAGCTGAGAGATCCATGTCAAAGGTAGCTACATGTCTCTATCAATTGTAAATGATTTTATCCTTTCATTAAAAAATTGGTGTGCTCCTTCACTTTTCATGTCCTATATGTATAAGGATGAAAACCCCATATCTTTGAATCTAGACTAAGCCATGTTGCTTCTACATTGAGTGGATATTTGTTGGAGATGATGGACATATCAAAGTATGAGGGCCTCTTCATTAATTGTATATACCAACTCCTACTTTGAACTTGGACTAGATATTTCCTATAGATGGAAAACCAATCTAAAGACATTGTTTTTCCTATATCCATTTAGGTTGATGTAAGTTTATAGATTGCATGGCTTCTTTTGATCTTTATTATGTCTAAAAGGTCTATTTTATGAGACCCATATTTGACATCTGTGTAAACACTTAAGATTTTAAAATCTAAATGACTACTTGTAGGGTTTTAGATTTTGAAATTTGTGTGTCCATCATGGGATATTTGAATCCCAATGGCTATTTGTTGAGCTTGAACTTTGAAACTAGTGTGAACGTCATTAATTTTTTTATCTAATTTCATTTAGACACTTTCTTGTAGACTTTTATTTTTAGCTAATTTCTTTTAACCTAATTATTTTGGACTTTGTTTTTTGGACACTTTTCTTGAAACAATTAGGTCTTCAAAACTTTTAAAAATACCCTTTTTCAAAGGGAAGGTACCTTTAAAAACTTTGAAAAAGAACCATTTTCTTTTTTTTAAAAAGAAACATTTATATTTTTTTAAATGGACCCTTTAGCTTTTTTTAAATGGTCTTTTACTTTAGGACAAAAGTTCTAAATGAAATCTATCTTCAAAAAAATTGTCTCAGATTATTTTCCTAAAGGAAATGTGTCCTTTAGAAAATTCCTTTAAACTTTTTGAATTTGGACTAATTCTTTTTGAAATATAATTAATTCCATTCAAAACATGGAAATGGGCTATTTGCTTGAGAAAAACCCTTCAACTTTTCCATTTTGGACCATCGAAACTTTTTAATGGATCATTTCCCTGAGAAATATATCCTTCAAAAAAAATGAACAGGGCCATTCCCCTAAGAAAAATACCCTTTAACATTTTGAAAAGAACTTTTTTTCCTTTGGAAATGCCCTTTGAAAAAATACAAGTGGCCTTTGGCTTTGGAAAAGTGCACTTTAAAAGAATTGAAAATGCCCTTCAGTTTTAGAAAAGAACCTTCAGAATAATTGAAAATGCCCTTCGGTGTTGAAAAGAACCTTTTCCCCAAGAAAAGATATCTTTTGGAATTTTTTAAGTGCCATTTCCTTTAGGGAACTAAAAAGTACCTTTCAGAAATTGTTACAGACAAAATGTCTAAAACAATTTCTTGATGTTTGAATGAAAAAACTGAGACAAAAAATTCTAAAGAAAGAACACTTAGCCAAAAAAGAAAATATTCCTTTAGATAATTATGTAGACAATTTTATGAAAAGGAAACTACAAATTATCTTAAAATTAGGCCTAAAAGAAAAGAAAAACTTCGTCACCGCAAAGTCTAAAATAATGAACAAGTAAAGACTTCATTGAATAAAAGATTTTGCACTTAGATTTTGGCTTGCTTGGCTTATCCTTGAACACTATTGCTGGATCCTTGAAAACCTTTCTTGGATCCTCTCTATTTACAAATTTTTGATCCATTTCTAAGCCTTGGTATGTGGGCCAAAAATAACCACTGTTCCAAAAAATATTTAAGGCTATCTGATCAGTCTTTATGTGGAAGTGATGACCCAATAGATAAGGTCTCCATTATTTGAATGAATGTAAAATATCCATCATCTCTTTCTCATAAATGGGTTTGATTTGATTTTTACCCTTTATTTGATGACATTCAAAGGTAATGGGACTACCCTCTTTCATGAGTATTGCACCCATGCCATATCTAGATATATCACATTCAACCACAAAAGTTTTATAAAAATATGGATTAGTAAATACCAGGGTGGTATACAGAGCCATTTTCAATTGTTAAAATTCCTTGGTAGTTATATCAATCTATTGGAAGGAGTCTTTATGCAACAAGGAAATGAGTGGTGTTGTAATACTACCATAGTATTTTACAAATATTTGATAATAACTAGTTAGCCCCAAACATACCCCTAGTTTTTTAAGTGTCTTGGGAATATACCACTCCATGATGGCTTGTATTTTTTAGGAACAACTTTTAATCCCTCATGAGATATAATATGACCCAAATATTCCACTTCTCGAACTCCAAAATCAAATTTAGATGGTTTAGCATATAATTGATGTTGCTCAAGAACTAAGAGTACTTGTTTCACATGATGTAAGTGGTCTTCCCAATTTTTTCTATAAATAAGGATGTCATCAAAAAACACAAGTACAAACTTTCTCAAAAATAGCCTAAAAACTATATTCATCAAACTCTAGAAGGTGGATGGTACATTGGTAAGATTAAAAGGCATGACCAAAAATTCATAATGGCCTTCATGAGTATAGAAGGCTATTTTAGGAATGTCCTCCTCATAGATCTAAATTTGATGATACCCAGAGCAAAGATTTAATTTTGGTAAAATAAACAACACCATGTAATTCATCTAAAAAATCATCAATTACAAGAATAGGAAACTTATTTTTGATAGTGAACTTGTTGAGCTCTCTATAATCTAGGCACAACCTCCAAGTTTCATCATTATTTTGTACCATGGCAACTAGAGATGAATATTCACTTTAGCTATGGTGAATGGTACTTGCCTCTAATAAGTCTTGTACCATTTTTTCAATTTCACTCTTCTAGGCATAAGGATATTTGTATGATCTGGCATTAGGTGGCATACTTCTAGGAATGAGTTTGATGGCATGATCATGAGTATGATTAGGAGGAATACCTTTTAGCATCGGTTCAAAAATAACTGAATGCTCATCTAATATTTTTTATAACTCAAGATGGGTAAACTCCATAGTTTGTTGAACATCAATGGAAAATAAACATGCCACAAATCCTTTAGCACATTTTTTTAGCATCTTGGTCATCTGATGTGAACTAATCACTTATGGAGATTTAAATCTCAATCCCCATAGTTTCATTCACTTTCCTTCAGAATAGAAATTCATGAATAGTTAATGGAAATTCATCTCAATAGTACCCAATATGGTGAGACATTATACTCCCAAAACAATGTCAATCCCACCCATAAGAATATAAAAGATAGGAGAATGTATAAAATAGTTCCTCATTGATAACTTAATATTATGGAATTTTCCAAAATAATTAATTGTACCACCATCTACAATCATGAATTGAAACTCTGGGGCTAGGTAGATGAAACAATTCAAATGAGTAGCCAACCTACTATTAATGAAATTGTGGGTACTACCTGAGTCAATTAACACTTTGACATTTTATTTATTAATGAAACCCACCACCTTAAGAGTCTAAGGAGTACAAATACCTCCAATGGTAGAGTAGGAGATGGTGGGTTGAGAATATATAGCTTCATCCTTAGTTCCTTCAAAACCCTCAACAAATGCTTCCTCATTGTTTTCATCCTTATCAGCGCCTTCAATGTAAAATAGCTTATTTTCATCACATCGATGAAATTTGATCCATTTACTATCACAACCATAACATAACTCTTTGGCATGTTTTTAAGTATGGGTGGATCATGATTTCCATCATGGCATCCAAGAAGGAAAGATAATGTATGATATGGATCATGGTATTGTAAACAACTGAGAAGCAAACAAGCACACAAGGAAAGAAACAAGAAGCATATAAAAGAGGCCAAGGGGAAAATAAAATAAGTTAAATGGGCACATGTCACTCAAATTGGTAAAATAAAACATACAAGGCATGTTAAAATTCACACATACACATATAATTACAAACAAGAAAGAATAGAATTAGGTCCACAAGCACATATAAGAGTACAAGAAAAGGGCATTGTCAAATGTCCTAAGGCACACACAAGTAAAAAAATAGAAAATAATAAATGCAAACACATCTGGCTACTCAAATCAATAAAATAAGGAATTTAAATGATAGAAATACTATTTCATCTAACTAATCAAAACAAGAAGTGAATGTATGCAAAACATGTATTACAAGACTAGGTAGATGCTAAGAAATACATAAGTGTTATATACTAGTGAGTGTCGATAGAATAATCTATGTAAGATATTAATTAATGTACATCAATATGATAAATAGAGTGTGTGGTGTAGGAATGACATAACCTAGATGGTGTAGTCATGTAGAAGATGCCCCCAGTAGGTAGATATGTCAATGTATGTCTCAAAAGTAAAAGTCAGATGCCCCCTCAATGGGTAGAGTGAAGCAATCATGGATCTATATGTCACTGTACACACTCAATTAAGATCAATTTAAGCATGGTAATGTAGATGAATTGACAAAAAAATAGCATAGAACAAAAATTTGTATGTCTATCATGGTAGTAGAAATGTAAAGCATGGATAATGCATATAGTTGAATAGTGTTTTTTGTGTTTTGAATTATTTGAATGTTTTTGTATTTTGACATGTTATATTGTTTTTGAAATTTTGAAATAAGATATATATAAGTAAGCTGAGAATTTATGTACAAGTAAGCTAATAAATTATGTACAAGTAAATAGAAAGAAACTATGTACAAATAAGCTAAGAAATTTTGTACAAGTAAGATGAGAAAAAATGATACTAACTGATGAGTCTCAGAAGAGACTCCCTGTCATGGTGTCTTATATCAAATAAAGGAATTGTGCCTGATTATGAAGCATGAGGTAATGGCTAGGAATATATCTCTAAATATTTAGATTCATTATCAGTATCTTGGAAATCATAATAACCTATATTGTTCTACTCATCATTATCATCTTGATTTTGAACTAATGGAATGCTAGTGTTGAATTTTGTTGTAATTATATCTTTTCCTTTGATAAATTGTGTCTATGAATTATTTTCCTTAGGGTGTTCAATAAATCCCAAACCTTGGTGACAAAAATTATCTACTAGAATAGGAGTAGTGATGCCTTGAGCATGCTTTCTCAACCATTGATCTTGATAATCAAACTATTATAGATATTTTTTACCAAACCCATACTACTTTGAAAGTTGAGTCTCATTTTGGAGAGGTATCTTTGCATATTTTTTTCACTTTATCTAAGCTTGTGGTACTATTTACTACTCTATTTTCATTTTTTATCCTTTTGTTGTTCTGAGTTATGCTTTGGTAACCACTTTTGTACTATTTTTGAATTTGACCCTTTTTGAATGTGTTCCTATGTCACTATGTATTTCTTGATATATTTACCTTGTATAGGGTCCTCATTATTAATTATCTATTGTATGTGCTTTTTCAATCCCAACCATGAATCTGTGTGATGCCAATGCATTCTATGATATGCACAATAATATTTGGATCTTCTCACTAGATGTAGAGGAGGTAGTTTGATAAACTTAGATTTAATCATTCCTTAGTACCTCACTTGAACTCTTAATTGATCTTTGAATAATTTTTAAATAATTATATGTAGATTTAATTTATTGTGATTTTTTTTTGATATGTAACATTACTTGCAACCAATTGACTAGATGAAGGTGCATATACATCATTAATACTAGGGTGCCTTTTACAATTTTGTATTATAATATGATTTTCTAATGTTATGATCTTTTCATGTAATATCTAATTCTACATTTGTAAATATAAAATTAACTTGCTCATAGTGGTGATTTGATCCCTTAGAGTCTCACAAGTCCAAACCTTAGTTGGTTCTGATTGAACATGTAAACGTATATGTTGGAGGGTTTGAATAAGCTATAGGATAAATGTATGCATTAGGAACAATAGTATAGGCTTCCTCAAATTTTGGAGAGGTGATATCATGGCCTTGGTTAGAGGTAAAGTAGCTATCACACTCTTGGGGGAGAGGATGAGAAGGAAATTATTTCTTGTGCATAAGATATGACATTGAAACTTGATAGGTGGTTGTTAGCTTATGCAATGTATCCTCTAAATATGTAAATATTTTATTCTTAACTAAATTATACATAATAGAGAGATGGCATGTTAAATAAGTAATAAAATATGACATATATTTGAATTAGTCTTAAAATAGCATGTACATATGTATTTATGTCATTTTTGAATTCATGTCAAATGAAAAGAAACAAGAATGCAAGAGAAACTAGAAAAAATTTCATAAGTAAATCATGATTAATAAAATTAGAATATTTAGCCCAATGTACAAAAATAAAAATTTTAATATTAAAACCCTAGGCTAGGGTTTGAAAATATTGGGACCTATTATAGATAATTAGGGTTTGAAATAAATAATTTTTAAAATTACTATGTTAAATTTTAAAATTTCAAAGTGAAATTGTGATTTATATATTCAATAAAAATTAGAAGAATATTGCTAAAATCTACAAGGAATTTTCCCTAGGGTTTTTAGGGTTTTTGTGCACAAATAAAGTAAGTCAACTTCACCAAAATGATTTAACTTTTTTTTTAATAATGGATTTTTATTCCTATTTTAGTTAAGGGTCTGGATTAATAAATTATTATATAATATAAAAATAATTAGTCTTAATTTATACAATTGTTTGTCTTTTTCACCTTTCTAAAAATAGCAATAAATAGAAAAAAAATATAACTTAGCTTGAAAATAGACTGAGACAACTAATTTAGAGTCCTAAAATGGCTTTACAAGACTGGGACAATGTGAAAAACCTAAATCTAGATTACATTCAATGAAAGGACAAGAATCCAAAAAATAGAACACTTTGATGTCTAGTGTTGTTATCTAATCTTACTGCTATTATCCAAACTAGTCACAGAGACTTGAAACTTTTTTTGTATTTGCACTATGCCTATATGAGATTTCCTGTGAAAAATTAAGCATTGATTATTGATGAAACTCTCTACAGAGCTAATTTTATCTTTAAACCCTAACCCTCCATTATTCTTGATAAAATGTTATTTGAATCACTTGAGAAAGAGGGGGTTTAGTGTGTAAGATGAACTAAACATGTAATCCACACCCCTTGCATGGGCACACTACCTACATAACAATACTCTGAAGTGGAATCTATCCATATGTAGTTCTCCCACCTAGTGTGTTTCATGCAATAGTGTGATGGAGATGCAAAATTCCAATTTTGATTGTGTTTGAGGTGGATAAAGACTAATATGAGAGTTTGAGTATGTTTATAGTTGTGTCGGGTGACTACATGTAGAGAATAGGGAATTTAGCCTTAGTTCTTAATTTATATTCTTGTTTACTTTATAATTTTGGTCACCTCCTTTTTGTAAATGAAATTTGATTGGGATTCTATAGGGAACAATTGGTCATGGGTTAGATGTCTTCATGATAAGCAAACCTAATTAAGGATATGGACCAGATGGAATTGACCATTAGGGATCAAAATGAAAATGGATAGGAGCACCTAAAATGAGACACTTTTGGGTCTAGCACTGTAGTCTAAATTTGGCACTCCTATCCTATAGGCTCAGGACCTGGGGGAAAAGGATTGGCACATGAAATATAGTTTGGCTGAGCTAGATTCAGAGTTTAGAATGTTTTGGATGACTAATAATGAGAAATAAGGTGTCTAGAAGGGTCACAAGAGTATGAAAAAAGGACCTATGGATGGGGTCTCACAAGCCACACTCAAACTACCATTTTGGAAATTTTATATGACTACACAATGTTATTGAGGTTTTGCCTTTACCTTTAAAATAGCTTCTGATTACAAGAGAATCCTAGGACTTTTAAAAAAATATTACACCTTATAACTCATATTACACCCTTATTTCTCCATTATAACTTGTCCTTTCATTTCTTATTTTATCCTTATAAATCCATTTATAAAAAAATAAGATCAAAAATACCTCAATGGGTTTTGAATACCTGACCTTTCCATAGGAAAATAACTATCAAAATTATATTTGACAACATCTCTACATGGAAATTTAAAATATGAAGGAACTATATTCTAAATAATTTGGAGTTTTTAGATAAGATAAAAATTAAAAAGTATTTACCAAAAATATTTCACCTAATTTTTTTTACATAGTCTTGTTATTTTTATGACAAATCAAATGTAATTTTTCAATGAGCCTTTTGCTGGTGGAGATCACATAGAATTTTTTTGAATTTAAAAACATGAGGAAATATAATATATTTACTATGGCTTTTGTTTTGACTTATATGCTTTGATTTCTAAACCCAATTCTATTGTTCACTGGTTCATTATTCTCTTTCTATAAGTTTTCTCTTTCCTATGTCTTTTCATGACCCCTAGCATTTCTATGTCAATGTCTTTTCTCTATGTCTTCCCTTCTCAGGATTTCAAAATAATCAAATGGGGATTTGAACTACTAATTATCTCTCTAGTTGCCTCAAACTAGCTCCATTATTGTGTTAATAAACAAAAGTAATAATAAACTTCAAAACATGATCTGAGGTGTGATGGTATTCTGATTAGTGATGGGATTATGAATATATTTTAGCATGTTTTAGTATCCAAGGTAATGATGTTGTAATACCTAATGGTTGAGTAGTGATGTAATCTTATATGATATTAACTACATCCACTCTAATCTCTATCTAATGGTGGTAGAGAGATTCTATAATACTTCAATCCTCTTTAATTTTATCAGGACTACAACCAATATTTTTAAATTTCCTCTATCCTGCAAGAATTTATTGTCATGGCTCTAATACCACTGTAGGCCAAGATGAAGAAATAATTAAAAAAATATATTCAGTAAATTCAATAGAAAAATTATTTATTTTTGTACAATGTAAGCATTTAAAAATATTATGAAAATTTGGTTAAATATAACCAACTCACGGGTAACCAAACCATTAACCACCTAAAACAAACTAATTAAAAAAGGGCTTTGGATCATAAATGATCCCAACAGTGACACCACATTAATCATGGTGGTTTTTTATTTTTTAAACTTAGAAGGTTTGAATTTATAACTTGGTTTAATAGTAAACTTGGTATTATATGTATATGTAGTTAGTGTATTTGCTAGATACTTAATTTTGTTCAATGAGATAAGTTTCATTTCATGATCATGAATAATATGGCATAAATTATCAAAATATTTGAAATTTTTGAATACAATGGACTTGTGATATAATAATTTGACTCAAGAGAGGATGATTATTATTTTGTTATTTCCAAAGTGAAAACAAAATGAAATAAACACACTAACTAGCATAACATCTCTAGGCCTAGTCACTAGGGTGAGCTTAGTGAGGAAAAGCCATTTGACAACACATCTAGAAATGGAAAGAAATGAGAAATATGAACACAAAACACAAATTTCTTACCAAATCCTTGATTTCTCTAAAAGGATCCTTCTTTATCTTGTTTTACTTTTGTTTCAAGAGATATTCTTCAATGAAGTGTGGCTACCTTCATCTCCTCTTGGTACCTTTAGCTTTGGCTTGGCTTGCCTCAACAATTTGGAATTATAACACTAATTGCAATGGATTTTGGAATTATTTGTGCATTATAAATTTGAATTATCAAAGATTAAAAAATATGTTCATGGCTCTTCTATTTATAGATTTTCAAAATGGTTTAGGATTAACCATGACCATCCATCTCAAGATTGAGATATGTGGCCATGAATTAATCTAATTATGCAAATAAAATCCATAAATCCCCTCATCATGATTTGGTAAAAATGATAATTTATGAGGCATGAGATGCATTGATGAGTCATGGGAGGGTCTTAATGAGGCATGGGGTGGCTTACTCTTGATATTTTATGAATTTATGGCTTGTGGATACCACCTCATAGAAATGATGTCATTTGATGATGTAGATATTCAATATTCATTTCTAAAATAAATAAATATCCATGTAATTATTAATTAAGCTCATGATTTGAATTAATTATCCTTAAGCATGATTAGTCACTTTGGTGTAAATTTTGTCCCTTTGGTGCAAAAACTAATCAAATTGATCAAAATGTCTCATTATTGACTTGAAATTTCACTGGATTGGAATTGGAAGTCAATGTTAGATGTGTTGAAACCATTGTCCCATTTAAAATGTTTCTAATGCAAAATAACAAAGGCACTTGTCTCATGCAATAAATTTGATAGAAAAGAGCAATACAAAGCACTTAGGTATGAAAATTCCATTTTGATTAAAAATGATCTCATCAAAGTTAGCTATTTCATAAATTACATTGCCCCATTTACTAACACTCTAGCAAAAATTGGTACTTGAATATATCAATTTAAACTCATTTAATGCGTTTTAGTTTTTGTAGGCCAAATTATGCATTTTGATAGAAATTGGTCAAAATCCTAATTGAAGGTCATCTATGGCCAGTTTTAGGTGTCTATAGTTTTCCCTTGTTTAGGAAGGCATTGCAAGCTATAGGCACAATAACATCTTCTCAAAGAATGAAAAGGTCCTATATGCCCACAATTGCAATGATGATTAACTAACTATATGATGCCCCCTCAAGGGAATGGTTGACACACGTAGGTCAGAAAATGGTCCCTCAAAAAGAAAGAAGCAAAATGAGGGGACCAAAGGAAGAAATATGATGGTGTGAGAACATAATGATTTGTAAAAATTATTCCAAAATCACTAAGAATGCAAGTGGGATGGTTTACAATGGTTTCTCCAAAGGTTGATATAAGCATTGTACCCCAATAGTGATAATGTGGTATGATAACACAATGATTTGCACAAAGGTGGTTATAATCATTGAGAATATGGAGCTTCCCTATTTAGGAAAAACAAACAAGATAAAAATATGCCCCTATTTATGCAAAAAGAAAGTAAATTGGTGAAAACATAATGATTTGCCCAAAGGTGGTTATAATCATTGAGAAATGTAGGTGGGATGGTGTACAATGATTTGCTCATAAGCGATTATAATTTGTGGACCCTGATTATGGAAAACATGATTGATTAGTTGATGATGATGGTAACTTAACACAAAGGGTAATGATGAATTGAAACAACCTACTAGTAGAGATATGTTCATTTAAACTAACAAAGGTTGAAATTCATTTGTGGTTAATTACTTTATTTGTGATATGATTGGGATGCTCATGTCAATGAGATGTTGATACCACCCTTGTTAAGTAGACTTATTTAACCTATTTTTATTGTATCACTTGATGGTAAACATCATGATAAAACACCATGAGGACTTGGTTGAAATATGCACAAGGACTGACTCATGAAATCAAATACTCAATAGAAAACAATGCACCAATGATAAAATCCATGATGACAATGTAAACATATGAATATGGATGGATTAAGGTATAAATTCACAAATAATCACCTAGTGAATGTACATAGACCAAATCAAAGCAATAGTACTGAAACCAAACAAATAGGCACACAAACAAAAAATAAAATAAATAACCGTTAGTCCTAATTTTAGTAGAAATAACATGAAAAATATTGCCCATAGAAAATAGGTGATAACTTAGAAAATGAACATGATGGGGGGAATAGAAGAAAAGGAAATGGTTGGTTAAGTTGTCTCCATATGCACTAGGCAAGTGGATGCTACCTACATAGTTTTATGGATGTAATATCCAACAAAAAATTTAGGCCGAACATAGTTTTCTAGGGAAAGGGAATAAAATGATAACTAATGAAAACAAACATGATGGATGTGATATAATAATAAGAATGAAATCACAAAATCATGAGAGCATGGAAAAAAAAGGCCAAAAATGATGGGGAAAATAAGTGATAAGTGATTTTCTTGTGACTTAATAAGGGTTCCCATAACCCTTAAGGCAAAGAAGTGGTCAATGTTTTTGGTTTTTTTTAATGATTTTACAAATGCTTTTAGAATTTTATAGGTATATCAACTAGATCAAATAATTATGAAATACTAAATGATCTAAGCTCATAAAATAGAGAGAACATTACTTAGGTTACTCATAAAACTATGAGAGTATGGCTTAGGTTTCTCACAAAATAGTAATAGCGTGGCTTAAGTTTCTTGAAAAATGGTGAGAGCATGGGGAATCAGGTGACTAAGCTAACCTCAACATGTATCGAGCACTACCTACATAGTCCCAAAGTAAGACCTCAAGTCACTGTAGTTCTACCTTACAGTAGAGAAATATGACTAGTATAACAACCAATTCAATCAAAACATAGTTATTATGATGGCACATTATGGCATAAGAAATGGCTAGTTGGTATGATCAATGCATAATAAACAAGTGTTTCCCCTAGTTTGCCCATAGGCAGTTATAACTATGATATAATGGCATAGGTCACTAAGACTAATTTTACAATAGTCAATTATAATTAGGATCAAGACAATGAGAGATAATGAAACAAGAAATGAAGTATGCAATTACCAAACATCTATCTTACTACTCCAAAATACTACCTCTCTTTGGAATGTGTGAAACAACTACTAAAACGAAATTTGAATCCCCTTGCTAAAAGTAATGATGGAACCAAATGGAATGAAAACAAGGTCATAGGGCTAGGTAGGGAGGGAAAGATGAACTTGGTTGATAGGGAAGGTATGGTAAAATAGACATGTGATAGGAAAAGTGATATTTTGGTGGTATGATAAAATAGTACTATTACAAAGAATATTGATAAAATGATACAACTTGAAATGGTCCTTATAGATAATACACCAAATTACTCAAGTGTAGTACCATTTAAGGTGAATAATGTTCATTGTCTCATCAAGTTCATGGTTATCTAGTGTGGTTAGCCTTTATTATCCTATTCTAAAGTTTAATATAATGATGAAAGGACCAACCCAGTTGGGTTTGAACTTACCTTTATGCTTCTTTTTGGCCATGGTATTCTTTTGGTTTTCTATAAGGACAAGATCACCAAGTTCAAATTCTTTATGTTTCACATGCCGATTGTAGTGGCCTCAAATTTGATTCTAATAATCTTGGAAATTATTCACCGCATCCATGCATTTATCATCAAGTAACTCTAGATCTTAAAAGTGAGATACATGATAGTAATTTTCATCTAGGACATGATTAAAAGAGATGCATTGAGATGGCAAGTCAACCTCAATGAGAAGGATGGATTTTATATGCCCAAAGGGCACAAAATATTTGAAGGTTTCAATAATGACCACCATCATTGAAAATATTTTTGAGAATGTTGACAATGGTTTTATTTGATGCTTCAACCTGGCCATTACCTTGAGGGTAATATGCCATAGAAAAATGTTATGTGATGTTTTATTTGACCCATAACTTGTATATATCCTTGTTCTTGAATGATATTGTATTATCAAATATAATTTTAGAGGGGATACCATATCGGTAAATGAGATATTTGAAAATAAATTTGAAAATTTTCTTTCTAGTCACATAAGTGAGGGGTATAGCTTCAACCCACTTAGTGAAATATTTAATGGTAGTAAGGATATGTTTATAGCCATTGGATGAGGTGGGATTAATCTTCCCAATAATATCAAGGCCCTATTAGTAAATGGCCATGGTATCAAAATTGATTTTAGAGTCTTGGTTGGGTCATGAATCAAATTGGCATGCCATTGACATTTGTAACACTTATTTACATATGCATCTACATCTACATCCATTGTGGGCTAATAATAACCAATACATAAGATATTTTTGGAGAGGATAGTCCCACTAGTGTGGGCTCCACATACACCTTCATGAACTTCTTGTAATGCTAGTATAGGTTTTGTTGAAGCTAAACAATGAATCAGAGTTCCATCAAAACTATAGCAGTAAAGTGTTGATCCAAGTAAGGTATAATGAGTGGTTGGGTAGATGAAGGATTTAGATTACTTTTGGGATAGGTAAGGTGGTAAATCCTAGTCATGGAGGTAGTTATAAAGGTTTGAATAACATATAGAACTAGGACCAACAATATCAAAAATTATTGTGATGACTGAAGGCTCATGAGCTGGTGCTAAAAAGTTCTTGATAAGGAATTGATACTCTTTATCTATGTCTATTTATTGACTTAGAGATCTAATAGTTGCCATAACATATATATTTTTGTTATTTACCCTTGGTATATGTTCAAATTGAATGTCATTAATTTTCCTTTTGAGAGTGTCGACCATGGCCTTATATAGAACCAACTTGTCATCTTTGATCTAAAAATGGTCTATAACCTAATTGATGATTAACTGAGAATCACCATAAACCTTGAGATGAGATACATTCCATTATATTTATTGGTAAATCTCTATAATAAGTACTTCATATTCATCCATATTATTGGTATAAGGAAAAATAGTCTTGAATGATTTAGGGATTATATCCCACCATGGTTTAATAAATAAAAGGCCTACCCATAATCCATATATTGTGAATGATCCATCAAAATATAGCTTCTAATGTTTCTCCTCAAGAGGTGTGTCAATGATGGTCATTATGGATTCATTGGGAAATTAGAATGTGAGTGGTTTTGTATCAACAAGGGGTACTTCAATAAGTTGATTTGCAAGAACTTGCCCCTTAATGGATTTTTGATTGATGTATTTGATGTTAAAATCACTTAGAATCATGATCTATTTGTCCATGCAGCCTTGTAAAGATGTTTTAGATAGTAGATACTTGAGTAGATATACTTTTTAAATAACCATGGTATTATTATTTAACATGTAATGGCATAGTTTCTAAGTTGTGAAGACCATGGTTAAACATGATTTTTTATGGTTGCATAATTGTGTTCATATGCGACTAGTGTATAGATTAAATAGTACATAGCATGCTCTTTTCCATTATCATTGTGTTGAGCCAAAAGTGACCCCAAGGCATTGTTAGTAGCTAATAGATACAAGAATGGTTTTCCTGGTATATGAGGCAATAAAATAGGTGGATTTTCTAGATAGTCTTTTAGCTACTAAAAATTTGTTTGGCAATGATTATCCTAGTGAAATTGACTCCTTTATTTAGAATATGTGTAAAAAGATGACATTTTTTGGCTAATTATGATATGAAACATCAGATAGATTGGATCTTTCACTACAATCTATGAATTTTATTCAAAGTAGTTAGTGGTTTCATCTCTATTATAGCTTGGACTTTGGTTGAATCAACTTTAATGCCTCAATAAGACATAATGAAGCCTATAAATTTGTCTGATGTGACTCTAAAAACACACTTCTTAGGATTAAGTTTAACTTTTTACTCACACAGTCTTTCAAATATTCTATGTAGCACTTCTGGGTGATCAACCCTAGTTTTTGATTTGCCCAGAATGTTGTTGACATAGTCTTCAACAATATCATGAATAATATCATGAAATATGATGGTCATGGCTCTTTGGTAGGTGTCCCCTACATTATTAAGACTAAATGGCATAACCTAATAACAAAATGTTCCCCATGGAGTTTTGAAAACTATTTTATGTTGGTCTTATGGTGTTATTTTGATTTGGTTGTATCCAAAAAAGTTGTCCATTAATGAAAACATTTCATAACCCTATATGGAGCCTATGATCATGTCAATGTTTGGTAATGAAAATCCATCCTTAGGGAAAGATTTTTTTAGATCATAAAAATCAATATAGATTATATTTCCTTTGGCTCTTTTTCAACTGGTACAACATTAGATATCCACTTTAAGTAGTCAATAGATCGAATACATCTCGATTCTAAGAGTTTTTCCAACTCATTATTTACTAATATAAAAATGTGAGGATGCATATTACATAGCTTTTGTTTTATTGGTTTGGCATCAGGATTGACCAAAAGGTGGTACAAAACTAAGGTGGGGTCCAAACCTAGCATGTTAGAATATGCCCATGCAAAAACATCTACAAACTCCTTCAAAAGGGTTGTAAGGATTTCATGCTCCTTCTCAGTAAGGGAAGCACCTAATTTGATCCATTTTGGGTCATATGAGGATTTGATGTTAACCTCTATTGTATCATCCACTAGAAGGGTCAAACCATCTTCAATAATAGTGGGCAATGATTTGAATTAGTTGGCAACATTAGATTCATCTACTAGGATTGGCTCTTCAATTTCCCCTAGGCATGATAAATCACATTCCCCCAATGGAAGGTTTGGCCATGTAGTGAAAAATGATGGAAAATCTTGAATGATTCAATCAAAATCTTATTTTTATTCAAAACTAAACTTAGACTCATAGACAAGTTCATCATTGGTGGTCTCTTGAGATATAGTTGAAAAAGGTGGAACACCCCTGTATAATGGTGCTTGAAATATATTTTCACCACTAGACTGACCTTTTTCTTTACTTTTACCCTAGTTAGAAAGTTCCTCAAAGAGATTTTCACTTTGGGACCTCCATGTTTTAATTATTTATTTTTGGCTAAGGGTGTTCACCTAATCTCCAAAATATGCTATAGGATCTAACTTGAGTGAGAACCTTGATTTATGGTCCTCCAATGGAACATTATCTCTAAGGCCAAGAAAATCAAAAAAATCCTCATCATTTTAAAATGCATCAATCAATATGTTGGACTCTTGCTAGTCCCAGTCTACCAGTTGGGGATAATACAATGGTAGTGGATTATGATGAATGATAGGGCTAAGGGTACAAATGGAATGGGTGTTAAATAGGTTGGTTTCAGTTAGGTCATCAAAAAGTCTATGATTAAACTCTACTTCAATGTTGGCATCTTCATCACTAGTTGATGGCAATGAAACATGAGTAAGGTATATGGAGTCACCCTTAGGTAGTTTAAATCCAAGTCCATAGGGTCCTTTGTATTTGTTCATGGAAATTGGCTCAAGTGTTCTTTCTTGATTAGGTATGAGGTGTCCTCTATCATAGTCTTAATTCTTCATGATCCTATAAGGAATAGGATACTTTACATTCTTGTAATAATTATCTTGGTTGTCATTGTATAACCATGATTCATCCCCTTTAAGAGGGTCTAGTTTTAGGCCATATTGATGCCGATGAAGATCTTTACCTTCAAGAAGATATTTATGAACCAGTCCTTGAAGATCTTCCAGATGAAGCATCCGATGATGAAGATGCAGCCAAGCTAGAATCTCTAGCAGATGATCTTGAGCAGCCCATGACGAATATGCAGCGAGGATCACGCCCGTACTGGTCAAAAGGATACAATCCATCCTATGAAGCATATGGACCCTGGTCAAGAGCTCATCATGAAGTTCTAGAACGACCAGAAAAGCCTAGAGGAAGAGGCATTTCAAAAGGAGAATCATCCAGAGGGAGACAGCCCTCTCAGCCACGACAACCACCGACTATGCACAGACCACAGCATCCTCCTGTGCATTATCCAAGTCAATTCAAGCCTAGCAACTCTTGGATTAATAACAAGTTTACTAACAGAGAGCCGCCAAAAGAGATTAGAGAACCCATTTGGGAACAAATCATGCCTGCAGAAGAACTTGTACTTGCAGCAGACCCCCAATGGGATGATGGCTATGAAGAAGAGGATGAAGTCGGCAGTATTTTCTACTCCGACCAAGATTACTGCCCTGGTGAATGCAGTAATCAAGAAGAAGAAGCAGAACCAGAACCTGAAGAAGAAGTCTACACAGAGCCAATCATCGTACAAGATCCAGGAAGACAAAAGCTGGTATGTACTAGCATTCCTTCACTAGAACTACCACAGCCTGCTTATCTAAACCATTTAATTAATGGTAGATTTGCTCAGTTCTTCACCTTAGAAATTAATGGCAGATATGTAGATGCACAAGTAGACACAGGTGCTTCTTTATCTTTTGCTAAACCACAACTCATTAGTGATTGGGAGACACTAGATGAGAGACTTGCTTACAAGAGCATAGACATCCAGGGGAATAGTTTCACTTGTAACAAATATAAACACCAACAGCCCCTGTGTATTCAAACTAAAATCTTCCATTGTGATTTCTTTGCTTTAGAGAAGATGCCAATAGACATCCTTCTAGGAGGATCTTTCATAGACAGATATACACCCTATGGTGCCACTGCAAAAATTATAATGTTCACCATAGAGAATGAAAGGCTAAGGATACCCCGGCTCATTTACGCCACAGAACAATTTCCTAGTACTATGACTCAAAGTCCTGACATAATCCCTGCTGAAATACTAGCAATAGGTGAAAGGATCAAGTCCTCTATCTGTTCAGATAATCCGCAACAGTTTTGGTCCAAAGCTATGCCCGAGATGGAGATTAAAATCATAGAAGGCAAGCACATGAAGATTGGGAAAAGAATTCCCATCCAGCATAGGATTACAATGATATGGAAGCACAGATTAAAGATCTGGAAGCTAATGGGTTCATAGAAAAATCGACCTCTCCTTACTGCTGCTATGCCTTTATGGTAAACAAGCATTCAGAATAGAAGAGGGGTAAAAAGTGAATGGTCATCAACTATCGACCATTAAATGCCATTACTGAACCATATCCATATCCCATTCCTGATAAAAGCTATATGTTAGAAAAGGTTGCAGCCTGTAAATACTTTTCACAGTTTGACTGCAAATCAGGCTTTTATCAAATAAGAGTCAAAGAAGAAGATCGAGCCAAGACAACATTCAGTTGCCCTTTCGGCCACTTCCAATGGACTGTCATGCCTTTCAGCTTAATGAATGCGCCAGCATACTATCAGGCGCATATGGATAGAATATTTGAAGGCACTTCTCAATTTTTGTGTGTATATATAGATGATATTCTTATTTTTAGTAATTCCTTAGATGAACATGCTGCTCATCTCTCCACATTCTTTCAGCTGGCTTCAGATGTAGGAATTGTATTATCAGAAACAAAGATTCAGTTATGTACAACTGAATGCAACTTCCTCGGAATGGTGATCCGAGATTCTAAACTGTAGATCCAGCCACACATTAAAGAAAAGGTTATCGGTTTTCCTGAGCAACTTGATAAACCAAAGTTGCAAGCATTTTTGGGATTGTTGAACTATTTAAATAATTTTTATCCTAACGCTGGTGAAGACAGATTTCTATTGCAAGAACTTCTCCAGAAGAAGAAAGCTTTCCGTTGGGAGAAAAGACATACTGAGGCAGTCCAGAAAATCAAAGCTAAAGTTGCTGCCTTACCAGACCTGCACATCCCAAAGTCCCAAGACATGAAAGTATATACCGATGCCTCAGACCTCTCATGGGGAGGAGTACTTGTTTGCCTTGTAAATAATATTGAGTATGTGTGTGAATTTGCTAGTGGAGTGTTTAGCTCAGATGTACTGAAAGGGATCTCTTCTGATAAAGAGATCTATGCTGTTAAAAAATGCTTAGAAAAGTTTATGCTCAAACTTCTACACCTGCCACATTTTATTATTGTAACTGACTGCACCAGATTCCTAACCTTTCGAGAAAAGGATCATGGTAGGAAAGATGGTCGTGGAAAGTATGTTAGGTGGCAAGCATTTTTCAATCAGTTTAAGTTTTCAGTCGAGCATATTATAGGTAAAAATAATATCGTTGCAGATTGGCTTAGTAGGAATCCTTTGATGCCAATGAAGATCTTTACCTTCAAGAAGATATTTATGAACTAGTCCTTGAAGATCTTCCAGATGAAGCATTCGATGATGAAGATGCAGCCGAGCTAGAATCTCTAGCAGATGATCTTGAGCAGCCCATGATGAATATGCAGCGAGGATCACGCCCGTACCGGTCAAAAGGATATAATCCATCCTATGAAGCATATGGACCCTGGTCAAGAGCTCATCATGAAGTTCTAGAATGACCAAAAAAGCCTAGAGGAAGAGGCATTTCAAGAGGAGAATCATCCAGAGGGAGACAGCCCTCTCAGCCATGACAACCACCGACTATGCACAGACCACAGCATCCTCCTGTGCATTATCCAAGTCAATTCAAGCCTAGCGACTCTTGGATTAAGAACAAGTTTACTAACAGAGAGCCGCCAAAAGAGATTAGAGAACCCATTTGGGAACAAATCATGCCTGTAGAAGAACCTGTACTTGCAGCAGACCCCCGATGGGATGATGGCTATGAAGAAGAGGATGAAGTCGGCAGTATTTTCTACTCTGACCAAGATTACTGCCCTGGTGAATGCAGTAATCAAGAAGAAGAACCAGAACCAGAACCTGAAGAAGAAGTCTACACAGAGCCAATCATCGTACAAGATCCAGGAAGACAAAAGCTGGTATGTACTAGCATTCCTTCACTGGAACTACCACAGCCTGCTTATCTAAACCATTTAATTAATGGTAGATTTGCTCAGTTCTTCACCTTAGAAATTAATGGTAGATATGTAGATGCACGAGTAGACACAGGTGCTTCTTTATCTTTTGCTAAACCACAACTCATTAGTGATTGGGAGACACTAGATGAGAGACTTGCTTACAAGAGCATAGACATCTAGGGGAATAGTTTCACCTGTAACAAATATAAACACCAACAGCCCCTGCGTATTCAAACTAAAATCTTCCATTGTGATTTCTTTGCTTTAGAGAAGATGCCAATAGACATCCTTCTAGGAGGATCTTTCATAGACAGATATACACCCTATGGTGCCACTGCAAAAAGTATAATGTTCACCATAGAGAATGAAAGGCTAAGGATACCCCAGCTCATTTACGCCACAGAACAATTTCCTAGTACTATGACTCAAAGTCCTGACATAATCCCTGCTGAAAACTAGCAATAGGTGAAAGGATCAAGTCCTCTATCTGTTCGGATAATCCGCAATAGTTTTGGTCCAAAGCTATGCCCGAGATGGAGATTAAAATCATAGAAGGCAAGCACATGAAGATTGGGAAAAGAATTCCAATTCTAGCACAGGATTACAATGATATGGAAGCACAGATTAAAGATCTGGAAGCTAATGGGTTCATAGAAAAATTGACCTCTCTTTACTGCTGTTATGCCTTTATGGTAAACAAGCATTCATAACAGAAGAGGGGTAAAAAGCGAATGGTCATCAACTATCGACCATTAAATGCCATTACTGAACCATATCCATATCCCATTCCTGATAAAAGCTATCTGTTAGAAAAGGTTGCAGCCTGTAAATACTTTTCACAGTTCGACTGCAAATCAGGCTTTTATCAAATAAGAGTCAAAGAAGAAGATCGAGCCAAGACAGCATTCAGTTGCCCTTTCGGCCACTTCCAATGGACTGTCATGCCTTTCAGCTTAATGAATGCACCAGCATACTATCAGGTGCATATGGATAGAATATTTGAAGGCACTTCTCAATTTTTGTGTGTATATATAGATGATATTCTTATTTTTATTAATTCCTTAGATGAACATGCTGTTCATCTCTCCACATTCTTTCAGCTGGCTTCAGATGCAGGAATTGTATTATCAGAAACAAAGATTCAGTTATGTACAACTGAATGCAACTTCCTCGGAATGGTGATCCAAGATTCTAAACTGTAGATCTAGCCACACATTAAAGAAAAGGTTATCGGTTTTCCTGAGCAACTTGATAAACCAAAGTTGCAAGCATTTTTGGGATTGTTGAACTATTTAAATAATTTTTATCCTAACGCTGGTGAAGACAGATTTTTGTTGCAAGAACTTCTCCAGAAGAAGAAAGCTTTCCGTTGGGAGAAAAGACATACTGAGGCAGTCCAAAAAATCAAAGCTAAAGTTGCTGCCTTACCAGACCTGCACATCCCAAAGTCCCAAGACATGAAAGTATATACCGATGCCTCAGACCTCTCATGGGGAGGAGTACTTGTTTGCCTTGTAAATAATATTGAGTATGTGTGTGAATTTGCTAGCGGAGTGTTTAGCTCAGATGTACTGAAATGGATCTCTTCTGATAAAGAGATCTATGCTGTTAAAAAATGCTTAGAAAAGTTTATGCTCAAACTTCTGCACCTGCCACATTTTATTATTATAACTGACTGCACCAGATTCCTAACCTTCCGAGAAAAGGATCATGGTAGGAAAGATGGTCATGGAAAGTATGTTAGGTGGCAAGCATTTTTCAATCAGTTTAAGTTTTCAGTCGAGCATATTATAGGTAAAAATAATATCGTTGCAGATTGGCTTAGTAGGAATCCTCCAGCTACCCTCATGCATCAGCCTGCACCTGGGTTCAACTTAACCAGGATTTTAAATCAAGCATTTGAATCTTTGAGTGCGATATCCCAGGAACAAATTCTAAGAGAAGGTATGCATCCCCGTTTCATGAGGATTTCTCATGCAGCATCACAAGATCTATAGATGTCTACAGCAGTGATGATTCAAGCAAACCGCAGACAAAATACTGGAGTCATCACCATAGAACGACTCAACAGTGAATATCTCTACAATCAATTCACTGATTTGTTGAAATGACCACTATGGACGTGGTGTATTCGGATCAGATCAGCACATAATGAGCATTTGTATTGGTGGATAGCAAGACATGGCCCGCACCGCATTCACGAAGAACAAAATCATAGCCAAGATACAGTGGTGCATACAATAATTTTTTGACAGCTTGAGTGGGAATCTCATTTCCACTGTACCCCGCGTCATATGCCATGTGACACTGGCCATTGCCGACATTGGTACCTACAAAGCACATTCCAGATAAGGTGCCTTTTTCAGCCTATATCCGAAGATGACTTATTTGATGAAGCGGAAGACATATTGGGCCCACAACCCATGATTCCTTCATCACCAACACCATCATGTGGGTCTAATATGTCCAATAGCATCTCACTGTAGCTATGAGCTGTAAAGCATGATGAGACAGACACCGCCTTGCCAGCGAGCAGGCAGGACCTCTCTATTGCTATAAATAAGCCTCTCCTCCTTAGTAGCATCATCAAAAAAATTTCATTGTGAAAATCTAGTAGCCTTGTAAAAGAGTATGCTCTTCACTTGCCCTTTTCAAAGGATCCTGTGAATCAGAAATTGAAATAGGGATATTATAAGTTTGTAATTTGTAATAATTTTTGAGTGAAATAGAGAATCCGTAGCCATTCGGCCCCTGCCTCCTGTCGCAGGTTTCTTCTAAAGATTTCAAGATTGTTGGATAAGGAGCCCGTCTACTGACGCGATAAAAAGATTGGTATCAGAGCCACAGTTCAAGTGTATATTGTAAGTTGTGATTATTTTCCTATTTCGTGGATCAGATCTGTTGAGTTCTCTACTCTGTAAATTTCTTTGGGAAGTCATTGCATCGAGTCACAGGCCATTCACCCATATTGTCATAGGCCGCTTTTATCTCTGCATATCCTTTTCCCTGATCAGAAATTTCTCGCATTCTAGAACCCAAATCTCCCCACAATGGAATTTGGAAAAGCACCATCCACATCTACCGTAGAACTTGTCAATGAGTCTGAACTTGAAGGAATGTATGAGTTACCTCCTTTCATCCCAGATCAAATATCAGACTGTCCAGACATTGAAGTCACAGAAATAGATCTTGAAAAAGAAACCAGTATGTTCAAGCCTCCGACTCTTAAGGCTTCCAGTGTGTATAAACAATCTGAGTTAGTTAAGTCTAAGTTTTTATACACATCTACTTATTTATCATTTGTTAAACCCAGGATTAAGTCTCTTGAGCTTACCCTCTGTTATAAGCCTAAGAGAACTTACCAAACAAATTTGCTCCCGCTATTGCCAGAAAAAGAAATCATGTATATTAGATCCCATAGCGATGTCAAGTTTGTCCATTTTGGTGTGATTAGAGTCTATATTAAACCTTTGATTCCTATGAATATTAAACCAGTATTATATTTAGCTTTATGTGATCGTCGTCAAGTTAGTTTTACACATTCTTGCCAATTGTCTAGTCTTGGCCGACTTAATGATGATATAATCTATTTTGAGTTTTGTCCTAACCTTTCCGTTGCAGTCCGCGACAAAGGTTGTAAAGAAGTTAAGCATGGATCGTTAGATTGTTGGGGTCTATTCACTTCCTTGTATGGTTTAGAAATGTTTGGAGAATTCCAGTACGCATCTATCAACATTTCTGTCCTATATAGTATGACCAATACAAATCACCCCAAAATCCTAGAAAATCTGCCTTTTGCCAGAAGATTAAGTGGTACCGTCCAATTACAGAAGGGACATATAGAAACATTTGAAGTCCCATCCGAATGGAAACTCGATTGGCTTAAGCATGTCTCTCCCAGAATGAAAAGCCAAGCCACTATCCACCAAAGTGATGGCAGATCTGTAAATATTTTACCGAGATCCTTATCCATGCAGTCTTCCAGACTTTCTCCTTCTCGACCATCTACATCCTCATCCCATAGATCTGTAAAAACTGGTCAAATTCTCATAGAGGATGAAGAGGTAAATCTTGGCAATGATTTACCACATACACTAATGAGTCTTCCCCGAGAAGATAGTCTTGAATTTTTGACAGAAGATACAGTTACTCTCTACAGAGGTGGAAGATGGCCTCCACCAAAAGGAGTTCACAGACAAGCTGCTGGAGTTTTGCATTATTTTTCAGCCGCTTATGATAATCCATCTAATGAGTTCAAACAAAGAAATTATGTCTCAAGGTTCAATGCTCATTTCTCTGAAAATTTTGATGATTTATGTAGAGATGTGTTGTCCATCAAAGACACTGTCACTAACATACAGAAGAAAATAGATATTATAGATTCAAAGCTTGACAGCCTAGATGATAGTCTTAGTTGGCTATCTAAAGAAGACCAGAAGGCTGAGTCCTCCTCAAGACCTCTTTGTTCAGTATCTTTTGGCCCTTCTTTTAAAACAATCAAAAAATCCCCAAGTCATTCACTGATGCAACGTACTCATGTCCATTTACAGCCATGGTACCTCAATATTGATGACCTGTTAAACCCTCTTGATGAAATTGCCACCTGGTGTAATACCATGCGAGTTCTTACAATACAGGCCCATCTTGATCAAGTAGGAACCACTTGCTTTGCAGTCAAGTTTTTATGGGGAATCACTAATCTTTGGTGGGATGCTATCCTAGAAGCTCAACAATATGCTCGTGTTCATAACCAGCCAGATTCTTTAAATGCTTTGTATAGATTACTAATTGATGAGTTTGCTCCTCCTGTCGGTAATCGACAGCTCGAGTCCAAGAAGTGGTTGATGAAAATGGAATTATGTGATCTCAAGCAATTTGAAGCTTTTGTGAAATAATTCAGAAAGCTTGCATATGAAATCCGCTATTCTACTTCCACTGAAGTCAAATTAAAATTCTTGCATGCTATGCCTTATAATCTGATTGATAGAGTTCTCTCGTATATTGATCTAAAAGGTCTTTCTATTGAAGAACTTGCTCTGTCAGATATCATTGACTTCACGCAGCAGAATATTATGACTCTAGTTTCTGAAACTAAGTCTATTCAAAAGCTCAGCAAGCACCAAGCTGCTCATATTGCTCCAATGTTCCCTGAAACAGCCCCATTCGGCTGTAGACCTTATGTACAACCACGTCGCCACCAGAAGCAGCATCGCCGGCAATTGTCTTATAAGTGTCGCTCCTTCCCTAAGAAGCACTCCTATGCACCTCCTCATCGTTTCCTCAAGAAACGACATACCGCTCGCCCTCCTTCTCATAAACCCATTTGTTATATTTGCCAAAAACCCGGTCATATTGCTCCTAACTGCTCCTGCAAAAATCCCGCAGTTAAAGCTGTCTTTGCCTCCAACGCAGCAGCGTGGTGGGATCTTATTGATGCAGATGCTAGTACAAACATGATAGGTGCTTTACCTTTGATCTTTTGTTGCCATTTAAGATGAAATGGATTAGCTTTAGGTCTTCTAAAGGACTTTGGATTCTATGAAAGGTTCAAGATATGAAATGTATCATGGGTCATATACTCTCCTAGGCCATTAAGTGAGATAGTAAAATGATTGGATATTTTAGGAGGTGCCATGTAGGAAAGGGAATCAAGGGTATTAGGATCAATGTAGTTGTCCTCTGATAGATCAAGTATTGATTTTCCCTTATCCTACTTGGCTATTAAATTCATGTCAAAGTGATAGTTATAACTCTTAAACTCAGCCTCTAAGTGCTTGTAGTGCTTGTATGGATGTAAATCTCCTAGTATACAAACTTTTATCCCTAAATTAGAGAACTTGATATATTGGTGCAACATCAATGGGACTATACAAATTTCATGTAAGTAAGGTCTTCCCAAAAGCATATTTTATGAGAAATCAAGATCTAGCACATGGTAAAGTGTATCATGGGTCAATGACCCAAGGATAACTATTAAATAGATGGTGTATTATGACTCTTATTTCTCATTGTCATAGGCTTTGATGGTTATTATTTCTTCTTAAATATCTACCATAGTGTACTTGAGAATCTTGATGAGCTTTAGAGACACTATGTTTTAACCTGATATATTATCTATAAGGACACATTTCACTTTATGTCATTTGATGCAAACTTCAATGTATAATGGGTTATTATGCAGTGGGCCAATGGATGAAATATCACTTTGGTTGAAAGTGACTTGTTAGGCTGGAGCTAAGTGTCTAAGCAAAGCTTAGAATTTATCAAGGGATGTGTCACTTGAAATAGTGGATTGGCTCAAGAAGCCATTAAAAATGTTTTTATGGATTGTTTATGTATGTAACAAATCTAAAATAGATATTTTTGAAGGTGTCTTTTGTAATTGTTCCATAATGTCAAATGTTTTCTCTTGGTCAGTGTTAAATGGCTTATTCTAAGTCTAAATGACTGGTTGGGTGTTGGGTAAAGTGGAAGATGGTTGTGAGCCTGGGATGGTAATATTTGACCTCTATGTTGTGATTGCATAATCAAGATTAAATATAAGACCATGATTGTTAATAAACGATGGTGATGGTGTGGGACTAGATAGGACAAGTCTTGATTGCTGGTGCACTTGTGCATGGTCATGAGGTAAGGATGAGTTATTGGTATAAGGTCTAAAAGTGGGAATCCCTATTTGTTGGTTTTCCTGTGTGTAGTCCTAGGTCAAGGAAGGATTGATGAAGTGATTGGATTGGTTTGGTATGGTTAGCAATGGTCACATTTGATTAGAATTTGGTCTAGGATTAATAGAGATAGTATTAATGTTACCTCCTACAATATGGCCTACAAATATATTATAGTCATGTGTAACTACATGGTAGGTTTGTTGGTTGTTATCATTATAACCTTGATTTTGTCCATTATTATGGTGTTGTTGGTTCCATTATTGGTTTTGATGTTTTTACTGGTTCAGCCTTTGATTTTAAAACTATTGATATTATTGTTGCACTGGTCAGTGTTGTTATTGTTGTTGTGGTTATTTTTATGGATGGTTGTTATGTTGGGGAAAGGGGTTTTGATAGATTCCAAGCATTTGATTGGAATTTAAAGTGCCATTATCCAATGTTATCTCCTCATTCTCTAACATATTTTGAATTTAATGTTTAATTTTCACACATCTTCACAAATTGTGCCTATTGACCTGATGATATTCACAAAATTCATTTTTATTGTAACAATCAAGATAAGGAATACCCTAAGTATAATGTTTTAGTATAGGCCAACTAATCAGATTAGTGGTAGTAAGTTTGTAAAAAACAAATTCAATAGGCTCTTCAAGGTCACTAAAAATGTGGTGAGTGGGAACTATTCTCCTTAGAGGAGGGACATGCAACGACAAAGGTGGTTGTGTCTATTATGGGGGACTAGGCTATTACTAAAGAGGTTATGTGTTAGGATTAATATGGAAAGGTAGTGTTGCCTGAGTAGATGGTGTTTCCACCATTTGAACATGATGTGACTCTGTTACTCCATTTCCCACAATATTCTTATTTTAGTTGAATTATTTGGGTCTATCTTGGTTATTGGCTTGTGGTAGTTGTGATGTTTTTACTTAGATTAGGTGTTTGTTTTGGCCATTTCCTAGATTTGCACCTTGATTCTGATTTGATAAGGTAATCTTGATTATTCCTTTTTAATGAAAGAATGTTTGATCAATAAACCTTTATCAATGTTCTCCTTAAATTTATGTGAACACTATAGTTCTAGATGATAGGATATCTCATTGTGTAAATTTTTGGTGAATATAGTAGATAATTGTTTATCTAGTAAACTATGGGTGAATTGACTTTCAAGGGCTATCCATCATTGTAAATAATTTAAAAAACTCCCACCAACATTTTTCTTGGATTACATCAAGTCAACCAAAGAAATCTCATGTTCGAGATTATATGAAAAGTGTTGCACAAACTTATCCAAAAGATCATCAAAATTAGATGTTGAATTCTTGGACAAATTCAAATTCCCTAAAACCAAACCTATATATCCAACCTTAACTAGAACATTTCACAACCATAAATGTAATTCCAACAATTGAACCCTAATCCATACATGTGTATTCTTGTTCTATTTCCCAATAGTTAGTTACTTCATAAATTGCAATGCCCCATTTAGTGACACTCTGGCTAAAATCAACCCTTGAATATATCAATTTCAACTAATTTAATGTGTTTTAGTGTTTTTAAGCCAAATTGTGCATTTTGATAGAAATTGGTCAACATCCTGGTTAAAGGTCATTGATGGCCAGTTTTAGATGTCTATAGTTTGGTGAATACAATAGCTAATTATCTATCTATTAAACTATGGGTGAAACAGCTTGAAAAGGCTCTCTATAACTATAAATAACTTGCAAAACTCTCACTAACATTTTGATTGGCTTGCATCAAGTCAACCAAATAAATCTCATGTTTGATATTATGTGAAAAGTGTTGCATAAACTTATCTAAAATATCATCAAAATCAAATATTCAATTCTTGGGCAACTTTAAAAACCACTCCAAGGCTTATCCTACTAGACTCCTTGGGAACAACAACAAAAGGTATATGCCACTAGATGACATGCAATAAATAATTCAGTTAAATGAGCCTTGGGGTCACATTTCCCCTTGTATTTATCAAATTTTGGTGGTTCATATCTTAAAGGAAATAGTACCCGTAAGCAATTTATGTTAAATGAATAAGAACACATGTCATCCAATTTAAAATTTTTAGTCTATTTCCCAACTTGGATGGTAGCAATCGCATCCTTCATCTTTTACAATTCTTAGGATAGGAAACTAAAGGAAATATTGGCTTGAGGGGGAACATTGGCCTGGGTAGATGGTTGAGCGATCACAAGTGGAGCACATTGACCAAGGTATGATGGAGGTATTTTTTGGGGCATGTTGCTTTAGTTAGGAAATGGACTAGGAATATGCATGCATGGATTAAGGTTTAATTTTTGGAATTACATTTATGGTTGTGCAATATTTTGGTTAGGGTTAGATATGTACACTAGGTTTTAAGGATTTTAAAGTTGGGATGGAGGGATGTAACTATAATATACCTATTGAGGTTGAAGAGGGACATGTTGTCAACTAATAAAACTTTTCTATCGAGGGGGTACTTATGATCCAAGACACTATTTTTTAACTAGTGGCATGTTCTGCATAAAAGGCAAAGGTTTCTTGATCAATAATTGAGGAACATTGGAACTTCTTTGTTGTGTGAATCCCAGTTGGGAAGTGGGTGCATGTTGGATATTTAGAATTTATTGACCAATAGTAATACATTTTTTACTAGACATTATTTCTCTTTGAAGTGGCACTTTAGTCTATGTAGAAAGACTTATGTTCCCTACTATTCGGTGAGGTATAACATTGGTTTCCCCTTATTGAGGTGGAAATATATTCAGCCTTTATTGCATTGGTATGTTTGAGTATGCCTGTTATTGTGGCTATTTTGGAATACTACTCATTACATGTTGGGGAGGAGTAGGATTCATCACATTTTGTTGTTGAGGCATGACATTGGTTGTTGATTGGCTACCTAATCCTTTTGGATGAGCATTTACAGAATTAGATGGTTAAGGATTAGTGGTAGTAGTTGGTTGAGGTTAGGATGTAAAAACTCTTACTCCCTAATTTTGAGAGTCAATCATGGTGTTAACTAAAAGTATACTTGTTTTTATACTAGTTGTCTATGTACTTATACCACTTTGGTTTGGATTGGATGTTACTTATGCATTATCCACTATGTTTTTCTCATTATTCTATGTAGAAGCAAAAGACACTTGCTTAATGATTATCATATGAAATAAGCTGTCTACCAAATTATTTTGTGCAAATTGGTCTACACCCTAATTATTTTAACTAGTCAATTCTATCAAAACTCTTATTAAAGGAACTAAATCAATGAGAAGCATGTTTGACATGGTCATTTGATTAAAATTATGTGCTAGGTTTAAATAAGTTTGATATGTTATCTACATCTATATGATATGATCCTCCATGAGGTCCTTTCCTTTAGAAAGAATATTAGGATCTTGATACATCATTTAGACTAGAGCTAAAGGATTGCTAAAAGAAGCTTGTTGACTATATAGTATGTTGTGAGGCAGTCTTACTAGACTTGGCAAAATTTCATGGGGGAATTCTATCAAAAACTTAGCCCTTAATTTTATGGCTCTAACTAAAATATCATCTTTATTTTTTAATAAATTACACGAAAACAGATAAGGATCATATGTGGAAGGTACATTAATAAACTATGGTATTTGTGGAAAAGGTTCCTTAATTGTAGATACCATAGCTAGGTATTGTGTAATTTGTTCTTTATCTTATTCTGAATATGGTGGTATATTAACCAAATAGTTAGCCAATGGATCTTGATTTTGTGACCCCATTTGAGCATTATAAGATGGATAGGGATCCATATCATAAGAAAAATAATCCACGTAGGGGTCTTGAACCATTTCTTCTTGTGTGATGACATTACTAAATCCTAGATTGTACATGAGGCCACTAAGAGTGTAAGAATACATGTTGTGATTCATAGTAAATTTTTTTTAACAAAAAAGAATAGAGTTTTACAAACTCTAAAAGGCAATGTCTAAAAATATGTTTAAACTTGGTCTATATTCATCTAAAAGATGGATATGTGAATCTAAGAAGGCTTATGCAAATACTTATGATATAATAAGTTAATGTTAAGTGTCTAACATTACACATTTCACATAAAAAATATCAAGTAGATGAACCCAAAATCAAAATGCCAAACTCTAAGGTCAAAGTGTTTTAAATCAATCTAATCTAGGGGGAAAAAAAATTTCAAGGTCTTTTTTCCAAATGCGACATCAAAAGCTAGGCTCAAAAAAGGCTTACGCTATGAATTTTGGCCAAATTGCATCAAAATCTAGACTTTTAAACAAAGATGATATTTTTAATCTAATAGATTTGAAACATTGTTCTAACAAAAAATAGGTATTTGATTCTTGGACATAAACTCAATCAAATAAGTATGAAATATGAAACAAAAGCCACTTGGAGATGGTTTATTTTCTCCCAAATAATGGCATAAAATTAGTCTTTTTTGACAAATAAGCTAGACAAGTGTGAATGGCATAACTATGCTAGACAAAGTCTCACAAAAGATACTCAAATTGGTTTCAAAAAAATGGAAAAAATTGGATTTCATATAACAAGATCTATGAAACAATATTTGGAATGACTTGAGTAGCATAACAACACTAAACTACTCAAAAATATATGATGTTTTTTAAAACTCTAAGGCAAAGATGTTTTTACATAATTTTGGTAGTGTAACACTACCCTTCATAAATGATACACACACTCTTAAAGTTTTGAAAGACTATCCCAAGGGTATGAGTTGAGCTTGTAATAGTTTCTAGCATACCGAGTGGGATGAAAGACTAAAATATCATAATAGTCATTGATGTTGTTCTTCTACATATCAACCTTTGGAGGCACATTTTATAAACATCAATGGTGACTCTAAGCTTTGGCTAGTTACAATAGTCCAAATAAGCCTTCAAGCATTTTATTTTCATCTAATCTCCTTTTATGAGTCTCTATGGTCAGATTTAACTTAGAGTTCCAACCTCATCTAGCTGGTGAGCCTTATCACCAACCAAATGGAGCCTTATAACCATTTAATCAGCCTTATCAGCCTTATTATGAGCATATCTATCCTTCATACCAACCTATTTACCCCTCTAGCCATCCTTTTGCTACTACATCCTTGTTGGCCTTAAAACAAACATGATAAAGTTAGAAGAGTGACAAAAATGTGGGATGCAGAGTTTGAGGTGATCACACCTCATCTTATAAAAAATTTGAGGTAATCAATTTGGATGTTATAAAAATAATGGATGGCTATCGATGAGAAAGTTAAATATGGTGCTACTAATAATAATCTATATGAATTTAAGACCTTGATCTAATGGTCGTTAAATAGATTGGTAAAATGGGAGGGTAAGGAGAAATAGTTTGACCAACCTCTACCCCCACCCAACCCTAGCCTTCCATTCCCTCTCCCCTTCAAGAAGAGCCTATTCTAAAAAATTAAAATGAAGAGGAGGGAGAGGATCAGGAGGATTCATGATGGTAGTTATACAATGTATTCATGGAAGAAATGGACTTTGTTGCAGTCACACAATCTCTCTATAAAATAAAGGAGAAGTAGTCTTGACCAATCGATCTAAGACATCAAAAGAAGACCCATATCCTTAAGATCATGGTCAAAGGACTGATACATCTTCACCTCAAGAAACCCTAGTAGAGTTATAGCTCTATGAAAATAAATCTTTAGAGACAATTGTTTTCTCAAGAAATGACATGTTTGAGTTTTTTAAACATGGTTATCAACTTCTCCCTTTAACCCTAGACATCTCTCTATCCATGGAAGACATCATCAAACTCAAATGGCCTCAAAAGGTCAAGTAACATAGGCCAATCCTATAGATATGCTAAAGGGGACAAATCAAGCTGGTCTATATGATCATTCCTAAAAGTGTGCAAACAAAAGAAGGCTATAACTATTCTTATGAGACAAATAGATTTGGGAGTGTGATGATTGGGTTTTAGACCCATACTTCCAACCTATACACCTGAAGGTAGTAATAGAGTAACCACTCACATCCCCAAGAAGACATGAGCATTTGATTGCTCTTAGCTATATAAAGGAGTTATCAAGGAATAACAAGTATATATCAAAGCTCTAATATGTACATAATAGTTTCCCATTTGATCCAGGGGTGTATTTGTAAATTATTGTATATATTAGGTTAGATTTAAAAGTTTTCCTCTAAGTGTTTTCTACATAATTTTATTTCATAGATTGGTCATTTCTCTTTTTAGGTGCCTAAATGCACTTGTCTTGTTCAATTATATTCCTTTATATTCATTTAATAGGTTAAGAAGGATCAATTACATGCCCAATGGTTTAGACTAGCATTAGGTTATCTAGCATAGTAGTCATGTTTCCCTATGTTTCACCAAGAAAGTTGGTCATTTTTCCCACATATCAATCTGGTGCCCAGTCTTGATGTAGGGAAAGATGCAAAGTTCCTAACTAGTGGTTTGAATAAAATTTATATGGTTATGACCAGAATAGTGAGATATTAAATCTCACTAAGGTTTTATAAACACTTTAGGTACACCTAAAATATAATTTGTCAATTCTTTTAAGGATAGGCCTTCAGCTACGAAAGCTCTGTGGGATATATAGGACACTCAAGATGAATATGGGTTTCTTCATGAAATAATAAACACCAAGTCTCAAATCATCCATTCCAAGTTTCAAATCACATGATGATGCAAGATGGAGGATATGCACCTTTATAGGGTGGATCCATAAACTAAGATAACCAATCCTTTATACTTGGCCATTTTCAAATGAGGATCAAGTAAGCTAACAAACATATGCATTTAATATATTTATTAGGAAGACTTCTAGGCCATAGGATCAAATTGTTTTTCTCCTTGTATCATTAAAAACATCCCCTAAAAGTATGGTGTCTTTAAGAGTTTTTTACTTCAAGATACAGGTTTACAAAGTTGGCCAAAATATGAAGGATGTCTTTGTAAGTGCCAAATTTATGCCCAAGAAAAATACATATAATATTAAAATTAATGGTCTATGAGATGTCAAAAAAGTTCTCATGGACATAAAACGATTTTCATACAAATTTCAAATTCAAGCTCCATGAACTAGTTAATAGGGTTCAAATATCCTTGGTGGAAACCTAGGAAAGAGCACATGACTAACAAGTGTCAAGACCACATGATATTGAACAATTAAAATAATCAAATTATTGATAGATATAGTGATTAGGTGAGTTGGGGTGAGAAATTTGAAGAATATAAACGTGATCCCAACTTGATTTTGTGAAAGGAAGGAGCTCGATACAAATAGGACCAATTATTAGACAAGGTACTATAGGAAAATCAATGTCCCTATATTGGTTTTCCTTTATAATTAATTTGGTTGAAGACCCAAAGGATAGAGTAGATATGAAAGGATCATCTCAATTAATGCCTCTATAAGCCACCATTCATAATAGGCATGACATATTCTTGATAGGTATGAGGATTTTATCCTTTCAATGAAATATGGTAGAAAATTAACAGTCTAGAACTTGGGGATTTGGAAAGAAGTTGGAGCATTCACTTCCATCAAGATAAAGACTTGCCACCTATAGTTAAATTTTGTCTTCTAGTGTACCTTGATCAATCAATGGAATTATTTGGAGGCTTATCAAGGATATCTCACTCATAACAACCTATCTTGATTGGACCTAAAAGCATGATAAAAATAGCTAAAAAGCTAATAAATAATTGGTTACCAACTTCTCCCTCTATCTTTTTATATACTATAAATAGAGGCCTTGTGTCTAATAATAGATATCTCTCACTTCTTTAGATAGATCATTATATCTCTCTCTATATTATCTTTTGGTTCCTTCTCTTGGTTAACTAGACTCTACCAAGATGGGATTTGTAACCTCTTGAAGAAAATATAAGGTTGTGTTTTGATTTCAATATTATAGTATAGTGTGTATTTTTCCAATTAATGCATGTGGTATAAATCTCTCCCTCTTCAAACTATGATTTCACCTAGTTACTATTTCATCATCTCATGTACATTGTGTTTAGTGTTTTACACCTCTTGATCAAAGCTCGTATGTGGATACTATGATTAGTTAGTGTCTTACTTTAGATATATCCTTCATTTCCATTATAAAATACATTTGGTAAATCTCCACATGGATTTATAGTAGAGAGTTTGATTCTAAACCTAGTATCTACTTGTTTCATTAGTGTTCTTCAATTCAATCAAGGAGAATCAACCTATAATTTTGTTGCATCACATGTTAGCTTTCTTAGGATACTTTATCCCCTTATAACCCTTTCCCCATTAATGATAGGCTTAGTTTTAGTTTAGATGAGCATCAAAGAGGAACCATCCTACTCCATAGGTTCATACCAATCACAAGATACCAAAAGACTGAGGTTCTTCCCATTTTACAATTCAGCTAGGGGAAGCCTGAAGAACTTATACCAAGGTTGTGAGTTGAGCTTGTAATATTTTATGTCATGCCTAATGGGATGAAAGACTAAAATAAAATAATAATCATTGGAATTATTATTCTACATATCAACCTTTGTAGGCACATTTTACAAACATCAATGGTGACTCTAAGCTTCACCTAGTTACAATAGTCCAAATAAGCCTTCAAGCATTTTATTTTCATCTAATCTCCTTTTATGAGTCTCTATGGTCAGATTTAAGTTAGAGTTCCACCCTCATCTCATTGGTGAGCCTTGACACTAACCAAATGAATCCTTCTAACCATTTAATCAAACCTATCAGCCTTATTATGAGCATACCCATCCTTCATACCAACCCATTTACCCCTCTAGCCACCCATTTCCTACTACATCCTTGTTGGCCCTTAAACCAAACATGATAAAGTTAGAAGAAGTGATGAGAAAGTGGGATGAAGAGTTTCAGATTATCCCACCTCATCTCATAAAAATCATGAGGGAATCAATTTGGACGTTGGAAAAAGAGTGGATGGCTATTGGTGAGGAAGTTCAGTATGGTCCTACTAATAATGATCTATATGAATTTAAGACCTTTATCCAATGGTGGTTAGATAGATTGGTGAAATTTGAGGGTAAGCAGAAATATTTTGATCAACCTCTACCCCCCACCCCACCCCATCTTTTCATTCCCTCTCCCCTTAAAGAAGATCATATTCTAAAAAAAGGAAAATGAAAAAGAGGGAGAGGATCAAGAAGATTCATGATGGTAGTTATACAATGGCTTCATAGAATAAATGGACTTGGTTGGGGTCATGCAATATCTCTATAAGACTAGGGAGAAGTAGTCTAATTAAATAATCTAAGACATCAAAAGAAGACCCATAGCCATAGGATCATGGTTAAATGATTGATACATCTTCCCCTAAAGAAGCCCTAGTGGAGTTACAACTCCATAAAAATAAATCTTTAGAGGCTATTGTTTTCTCAGGAGATGACATGTTTGATTTTTTTAAACATGGTTATCAACTTCTCCCTTCAACCCTAGACATCGTTTTACCCTTGGAAGCCATATTCAAACTCAAATGGCCTCGAAAGGTCATATCATCAGAGGCCAATCTTGTTGATATGCTAAAGGGGATAGATCAAGATGGTCTATATGATCACAAATAGAAGTGTGCCAAAAAAATAAGATTAGACTTGTTATTATGAGGCACATATATCTGAGAGTGTGATGATTAGGTTTTAGACCCATACTTCCAACTTGTATACTTGAAGATAGTAATAGAGGAACCAATTACCTCCCCAAGAAGACATGAGAATTTGATTGCTCTCAGATATAAAAAGGAGTTTTCAAGGAAAAACAAGTATATCTCAAAGCTCCAATATGTACATAATAGTTTCCCATTTGATCCAAGGGTGTAGTTGTAAATTATTTTATATATTAGTTTAGATTTCAAAGTTTTCCTCTAAGTGTTTTCTACATAATTTTATTTTATAGATTGTTTATTTCTATTTATAGGTGCTTGTATGGACTTGTATTTTTCAATTCTATTCCTTTATATTATTTTAAGAGGTTAAGAAGGATCAACTCCATGCCCAATGGATCAGACTAGAATTAGTTTCTCTAGAATATTAGGCATACTTCCTTATGAGTCACTAAGAAATTTGGTCAATTTTTCCCACATATCAAATTGGTACCCAGTCTTGATGCAGGGAAAGAGGTAGAGTTCTCAACTAGTGGTTTGGATAAAATATAGATGGTTCTAAGTATAATAGTGAGATATTGAATCTAATAAAGGTTTTTTAAACACTTTAGGTACACTTAAAGTGTAATTTGTCAAATTGTTTAAGGACAAGTCTTGAGCTATGAAAGCTCCATGGGATATAGAGGACACTTAGGATGAATATGGGTTTCTTCATGAAATACTACATACCAAGTCTCAAATCATCCATTCCAAGTTTCAAATCACATGATGAGTAAATATGGAGGATATGCACATTTAGAGGGTGGCTCCATAGACTAAGATAACCAAGCCTTCACACTTGGCCATTTTCAAATGAGGATTGAATAAGCTAGCAAACTTGTGAATTTAATATCTTCACTTAGGAGGTCTTCTAGGCCATAGGATAAAATGGGTTTACTCCTTATAGCATTTAAAAAATCCCCTAAAATTTTGGTGTCTTCATGAGTTTATCACTTCAAGTTATAGGTTTGAAAATTTGGCCAATATATGAAGGATGTCTGTGCAAGTGTCAACTTTATGCCCAATCAAAATGCATGTGATATAAAAATTGATGGTCTAAAAAATGTTAAAATATTTCTCATATAAATCAAATGATATTCATGAATACATAAAATTAAAGCTCTATATAGCCAATGGGGTTCAATAATCCTTTGTAGAAACCTAGGGAAGAGCGTACGACTGATAAGTGTCAAGACCATAAGAGCTTGAGAAATTCAAACAGTTGTTTTATCAATAGATATAGTGATGAGGTGAGTTGGGGTGAGAAAGTTGAAGAATCCAAACTCAATATTAACCTGATTTGGTGGAAGGAAGGAGCTAGATACAAATAGGATAGACTATCGGATAAGGTATTGTAGAAAAATCAATGTCGTTAGATTGGTTTTCCTCTAAAATTAATTTAGTTCAAGACCCAAGGCATAGATTAGATATGAAAATATCATATTTATTCATGCCTTGACAAGATACCATTTATAACAAACATAATGTGTCCCTAATGGGTATGAGGATTTTATCCTTTCAATGAAATCTAGTGAAAAATCAATAGTCTAGAACTGGGGGATTTGGAAAGCAGTCTGGGCATTCACTTTCAACTAGATCAAGACTTTCCACCTATGGTTAAATTTTTTCTTCTAATGCACCTTTCTAAATTAGTGAAATGATTTTAGAGCTAATCATGGATATCTTTATTCATAATAGCCTAATATATCCATAGGTGTTTTCTTAGGAGATGACATGTTTGAGTTTTTTAAACATGGCTATTAACTTCTCCATTAAACCCTAGACATATCTCTATCCTTGGAGGACATAGTCAAACTCAAATGGCCTCAAAAGGTCATAGCATCAGAGGCTAGTCCTATAGATATGCTAAAGTGGATAGATCAAGTTGAACTAAAAATCTTGAGGGAATCATATCAGATTTTGGAAAATGAGTGGATGGCTATCAGTGAGGAAGTTCAATATGGTACTACTAATAATGATCTATATGAATTTAAGACTTTGATCTAATGGTGATTAGATAGATTGGTAAAATGGGAGGGTAAGGAGAAATGGTTTGATCAGCCTCTTCCTGCAACCCTACCCCAGCCTTCCATTCCCTCTCCACTTCAAGAAGAGCCTATTCTGAAAAAGGAAAATAAAGAGGGAGAAGATCAAGAGGATTCATGATGGTAGTTATACAATGGCTTCATAGAAGAAATGGACTTGGTTGCAATCACACAATCTCTATAAAATAAAGGAGAAGCAATATTAACCAAGTCATCTAAGAAATCAAAATAATACCCATAACCTCAAGATCATGGTTAAAGGATTGATACATCTTCCCCTAAAGAAACCCTAGTGGAGTTACATCTCCATGAAAATAAATATTTATAGGTAGTTGTTTTCTTAGGAGATGACATGTTTGAGTTTTTTAAACATGTTTATCAACTTCTCCATTCAACCCTAGACATCTCTCTATCCTTTTAAGACATATTCCCTCTCAAATGGCCTTGAAAAGTCATAGCTTCAGAGGCTAGTCCTATAGATATGCTAAAGGGGATAGATCAAGTTGGTCTATATGATCATAACTTAAAGTGTGCAAACAAAAGAAGGTTAGACCTATTTTTATGAGACACATGGATCTAGGAGTGTGACAATTAGGTTTTAGACCCATACTTCCAACCTGTACACATGAAGGTAGTAATAGAGGAACCACTTACATCCCCAAGAAGACATGAGCATTTGATTGTTGTCAGTTATAGAAAAGAGTTGTCAAGGAATAACAAGTATATCTAAAATCTCCAATATGTACATAATAGTTTCCCATTTGATCTAGGGGTGTATTTGTAAATTATTGTATATATTAGGTTAGATTTCAAAGTTTTCCTCTAAGTGTTTTCTACATAGTTTTGTTTCATAGATTTGTCATTTCTCTTTTAGGTGCATGCATGCATTTGTCTTATTTAGTTATATTCCTTTATATTTTTTAAGAGGTTAAGAAGGATTGATTCCATGCCTAATGGATCAGAATATCATTAGGTTATTTATCATATTATGCATGCTTCCCTATGAGTCACCAAGAAAGTTGGTCTTTTTTTACCACATATCAAATTGGTGCCAAGTCTTGATGTAGGGAAAGAGGCAAAGTTCCCGACTAGTGGTTTGAACAAAATTTGGATGGCTGAGCAGAATAGTGAGATATTGAATCTCACAAAGATTTTTTAAACACTCTAGGTACACCTAAAATATAATTTGTCAATTTTTTTAAGGACAATCCTTGAGATACAAAAGCTCCATGCGATATATAGGACACTCAGGATGAATATCGGTTTCTTCATGAAATACTATACACCAAGTCTCAAATCATCCATTCCAAGTTTCAAATCACATGATGAGGAAATATGGATGATATGACACCTTTAGAGGGTGCCTACATAAACTAAGATAACCAATCCTTCACACTTAGCCATTTTTAAATGAGGGTCGAGTAAGCTAGAAAACTTGTGTATTTAATATCTTCACTTAGGAAGACTTATAAGCCATAGGATCAAATGGATTTTCTCCTTATAGCATTAAAAGAATCCCCTAAATGTTTGGTGTCTTTAAGAGTTTTGCACTTCAAGATATAAGTTTACAAATTTGGCCAAAATATGAAGGATGTCTTCACAAGTGTCAACTTTATGCCCAAGAAAAATCCATATAAGCTTCAAATTAATGGTCTATGAAACATCAAAAAATTTCTCATGGACATCAAATGACGTTCATACAAATGTCAAATTTAAGATCCATGAACTAGCTAATGGGGTTCAAAAATCCTTGGTAGAAACCTAGGGAAGAGTGCATGACTGACAAGTGTCAAGACCACATGAGTTTGAAAAATTCAAATAATTAGATTATTGATAGTTATAGTCAGGAGGTGAGTTGGGGTGAGCATGTTGTAAATATTGTCATTGATGTCATAGGTCTAGCATTATTGGTGATAAAGGCCCCATTGCATTTAATGATGTTTATAATAGTTATATCTTGGCTAATGTGTGTTAATATTAATTTAATATTAACAAATATATTTTTGGTTGCATATAAGATAAAATAAGGTCCCATGGATACGTCAAAGAGTCATGGAGTAAAGACAAAAGAAGAATGGGATGCATTTTTCCATGAAGAGTCATCTTGGGAAATTCCAAGAGTCACCAAGTGAAGACAAAAGAAGAAGGGTGCAATTTCTCATGAAGGGACACTTTAAATAATATGAAAAGTCACCAAGATAAAGACAAAAGAGGAAAGTATGCTTTTGCTTATGAAGGGTCACCACATGACTTTTCAAATGCAAGGATACGAAGGGTCATGCAAGTTTGGAGCCATTTTCCATGAGGATTGAAGGGTCACAAAGGGGGAAGGCCAAAGGTCATTTGGAAAACTATAAATAAAGGCTTGAGAAGCCATTTGTAATGTGTGAGAGATGAGTATGATTTTTATTTGATATATCTAGCTTAGAAGATCAAAGGTGAGAGAGGAAAGAGATATTGTAATGAACTATCATTTGTTGAGATAGCAACATTGAGAGATAGTTGTGTGGTATACACAAAGGGGTTGGTGATCCTATGGGTTGGTGCTCATGAATTGTTATTGTGTTAGTGATAAACAAAGGCGTTGGTGCTCTTATGGGTTGGTGCTCATGAATTTTTGTTGTGTTGGTGCTCACTAAAGGGGTTGGTGCTCCTATGGGTTTGTACTCACAAATTGTTGTTGTGTTGGTGCTCAGTAAAGGGGTTGGTGCTCATGTGGGTTGGTGCTCATGAAAAGGTGTTATGTTGGTGCTCCTACAAGTTGGTGCTTGAAAATATTGTAGTTTTATTTGGTACTCATTCATATACTTGAGATTGTTCTCCATGGTTTTCCCACATTGGGTTTTCATGTTAAATCTGGTGTCTCTCTCTCTATCTTGTGTAGTGTTTATTATTTTAGTTTTATTACATATCTTGAATGTATGGTTAAGTGGAATTTGATTAAGGTAAAGTTTATAATATTTATGATATACAAATTCACCCCCCTCTTAGTATATTCCATGCTTAACAATTGGTATCAGAGCAAGTTTCTTATAAAAAAGTTTCACAGCTTGAAGGTAGATCGAGAAAGCACAAGATGGTCAAGCAGATAAAGAAGGAAAATTCAAGTTTGAAATCAAAAGAAGAAGAGATTTTATTCATGGCCATACATGAAGATGCCTCTAAAATCAAAAGTACAGATGATCAAGAATAAGAATAGGATGATTACAAAGTGAATCTGGAAGGAGAACTCATTTGTACCTTATAAGAGTTAAAAGTTGTTGAAAATAAAAATTGAAGATTGAAGCACCAGATTCAGAAAAATAAAAAGAAGTCAAAGAATATAATTGAAGATTTATAAGCACACTTTGAAGAAGTTAAGAATAATGAAGAAGATCTAACGTCATAGTTGAAAATAGTAAGAAAAGAATGTGAAAGGTATGCTATTGAAATTGCTTCTTTAAAAGTAGATCTTGATAAAAACAAATAAAGGAATCAATGATAGAGCAACCTAGGATTCAAAATCTGAGAATAGCACTAATATGCTAAATAAGATATTAGAAAGCCAAAAGGCAATATCATATAAGATAGGTATCAGATTTGAAAAGAAAAAGAGCTATGTTGAAGCTATTACAAAAGAGGAAACAAAAAGGTAAGAAGTGAAGAATACAGAGGACATCTCAAACAAAGAAGGTTAGAGGGAACAAAGCTACAAAATAAAATCAGGTCAGAGATACACAAATAGGTCCTATTTTTATGGTTACCTTTTTTTATTGTAATGGATATGGTCATAAGAAATTAAAATGTAGAAAAAGAGCTAACAATTTCAGAAATAAGGAAAAATAAAGTCATGTAGAGTCAATCAGAAGCTACAACTCTTTTGCTCCTCTATTAAGCTTTGATGAAGAGGCCATAATATGTTATAATTGTAACAACTTTAGACACATATCTTAGTACTATAGAAGTGTGTTCAAGTCAGTCAAGAAGGCCCAGAGTTTCAAGGCTCCATTCATAAAGAAGAAGGTTCAAACATGGTAGAAGAAATAATCTAAAGATTCTATGTTGGTACATATTGCTTTGCATGTAAGAAATGAAGAAAATCCATGGTTCATTGATACTGGATGTTCAAGGCACATGACAAGAAACAAGAGCAAGTTCATAACTATGAAGAAGATCAATGGTGGTATAGTGAAATTTGGAGACAATACTACTGCCAAAATTGTTGGAACAAGTACACTAAGTTTGGATAATGGTAGAACTAAAACTAAAAATGTTTTATATGTAGAAGGTCTTAAGCATAATATTTTGAGTGTAAGTCAAATGTGTGATCAGGGGCACACACTAAAGTTTTATGTAGAAGGTCAAAGATGTTGTTTGAGTCAGATTGAATAAAGTTAGATATCGTACAAGAAAATGGGGCACATAAATTTTGACAATTTTGTCAACATCAGCAAAAAGTAAGCAGTCAAAAAATCTTTCAAAGATTATAAAGCCATTCGACACGCTTTGTGGACCTTATCAACATGGGAAGCAGGCTAGAAGGTGGTTCAAAATAAAAGAGTACTCGACCACTCAAATGCTAGAGCTTGTTCACAATGACATATTTGGACCTATGAGGACTCAAAGTACTCAAGGTGAGAAATATTTCATGTTGCTTATTGATGATTTTTCACGTATGACTTGGGTAATGTTTTTAAAGAAAAAATTAGAAGCTTTTAGACATTTCAAAGCATTCAAAGCATTAGTTGAGAATGAAACTAGTTTGAAGATTAAATGTCTAAGATTAGATCGAGGAGGAGAATTCATGTCAGATCAATTTATTAAGTTTTTTGAAGATCATGGAATAAAGAGACATTATTCAACAGCTAGAACTCTACAGCAAAATAGAGTAGTTAAACAGAAAAATAGAACAGTTCAGGAAATGGCGAGGACAATGCTAAATGAATCCAAGATAGTAGATAAATATTGGAGAGAGGTAGTTGGTACAATAGTGCATATTTAGAATAGATAATTATTAAGAGTCAATAGTGATAAGACTCCTTATGAGATATGGAAAGACAAACTAGCAATAGTTGATTATTTCAGATTTTTTGGTAGCAAATGCTTCATAAATAGAACTGATGAAAAACTTGGTAAGTTTGAATCTAGAGTAGATGAAGGTATATTTATTGGTTATTATTGCAAAAGTAAAGCTTATAAATGTTATAACAAAGAACAAAGAAAATTGTTGAAAGTGCAAGTGTCTGGATAGAATAAGATGGAACACAAAGAATCAGTTATCTAGTAGACATTCTTGAAATCATTGAAGAGGAAGGCTTTGAAGAATTAGATGAAGATGAGGAGAAGGAGAAAGAGGGCACCAAAAATACATCCAAATATATTCAGATAAATCATAATGAAAGTGACATCATAGGGAACATAAATGAAGGAATTCACACTAAAAGAATGATGGTAAGTGAATCTGAGCAAGTTAATTTCTCTTTGTTATCTAAAATTCAGCCTAGAACTTTTTTAGAAGCTAGACATGATGAGCATTTGGTTAAGGCTATGGATGAATAATTAAATAAAATAGAAAATAATGATACTTAGGAACTACTATCTAGACCAAAATATCACAATGTGATAGGAACAAAACGGGTTTATAGAAATAAGTTGAATGAAAATGGAGAAGTGACCAGAAATAAAGCAAGATTAGTATGTAAAGGATATGCTCAGATTGAGGGAATAGATTTTGAATAAAATTTTGTACCAGTGGAAAGGTTAGAGGCTATTAGAATGTTTTTTGCATATGTAGTGTTTAAAAATTTCAAAGTGTTTCAGATGGATATCAAATCTGCCTTCCTAAATGGGAAGTTGGAAGAATAGGTCTACATTGAATATCCTAAGGGATTTATTCTCTCAAATATTATTAACCATTTATGTAGATTGAAGAAAGCATTGTATGGATTGAAACAAGCTCCCAGAGCTTGGTATGCAAGACTTGATAAGTACCTACAAGATCAAGGATTCAAGAGAGGATTTATTGATAGTAATCTTTACATCAAAACAAAATGTGAGCATCAATTGCTTATTGTGGTATATGTTGATGATATCATTTTTGGAATAAATAATAAAAAGATGACAAAATATTTTTTTGATAGAATGCAAAAAGAATTTGAGATGTCTATGCTTGGAGAATTATATTTTTTCTTAAGATTACAAATATTTCAATCAAATAAGGAAATTTTCATATCTCAAATTAAATATGCAAAGGAAATGTTGAATAAATGTGGTTTTGAGGATTGTGCACTAGTTAGCACACTTGTGTATAGGAAATAAGGTGAGTAAGGATGAAGATTCACCTATTACAGATCAATCTTTATATATATCTATGATTGGTAGTATTTTATGTTTGATAACATCAAGGCAAGACATCATGCATGTAGTAGATTTGGTTGCAACATATCAGTCATCTCCAAAATATAGTCATGTTCAGTTGGTGAAGAGAATATTTAGATATATCAAGGGGACATTAGATTATAGATTATGGTATACCAGAGGTAGAGATTTTACTTTGGTTGCTTATACAGATTCAGATTGGGTAGGGTGCTTGAATGAAAAAAAGAGTACAAGTGGAGGAGATTTCTTCCTTGGTGATATCTTAGTATCATGGCTAAGCAAGAACTGGAATTCAATATCACATTCTATAGCTAAAGTAGAATATATTGCAGTAGTATTGTGGTGTACTCAAGTGATTTAGATGAAGCAAACTTTGGAAGATATTAGGGTAAATTATGATGAAACTATTTCCATTTTTTGTGATAACACAAGTGTTATAAATATTTCAAAGAATCCAGTAATGCATTCAAAAATAAAACATATTCCCATTAGATATCACTTCTTGAGAGAGCAAGTTATAGATTAGAAGGAGTATTTTTTTTACTTCCTACCATTGAAGTTCAACATCAAATGAGGGGGAGCTAAGTGTTAGATCCAGGTAGGCCCTTTGCCATTGATATCAAAGGGAGAGAATAATAGGTACATGTACAGGTGCATAAATAGGTACAGGTTGTTATAGTAAGGGGGAGTTACTATATGTTTTTTAGATGATAGTATGTGTAGGTTTCAAGATGTGGTAGTTTCAGGATTGAGGTTGCCATCAATGACAAAGGGGGAAATTATTGGAAATATTATCATTGATGTCAAAGGTCTAGCATTATTAGTGATAAAATCACCATTGCATTTAATGATGTTTGTAATAGTTATATCTTAGCTAATGTGTGTTAATATTTATTTAATATTAACGAATATATTTTTGGTTTCATATAAGACAAAAGAAGGAACCATGGAGAAGTCAAAGAGTCATGGGGTAAAGACAAAAGAAGAATGGGATGCATTTTCCCATGAAGATTCATCTTGGGAAATTCTAAGAGTCACCAAGTGAAGACAAAAGAGGAAGGGCATAATTTCTCATGAAGGGACACATTGAAGAATATGAAAATTCAACAAGATAAAGACAAAAGAGGAAAGGATTCTTTTGCTTATGAAGGGTCACCACATGAATTTTCAAATGCAAGGATATGAAGGTTCATACAATTTTCACACCATTTTCCATGAGGATTGAAGGGTCACAAAGGTGGAAGGCCAAAGGTCATTTGGAAAGCTTTAAATAAAGGCTTCAGAAGCCATTAGTAATGTGTGAGAGATAAGTATGCTTTATATTTATTATATCTAGCTTAGAAGAGCAAAGGTGAGAGAGGAAAGAGATATTGTAATAAACTATCATTTGTTGAGATAGCAACAATGAGAGATAGTTGTGTGGTATACACAAAGGGGTTGGTGCTCCTATGGGCTGGTGCTCATGAATTGTTGCTATGTTGGTGCTCAACAAAGGGGTTGGTTCTCCTATGGGTTGGTGCTCACAAATTTTTTCTATGTTGGTGCTCAGTAAAGGGGTTGGTGCTCTTGTGGGTTGGTGCTCGTGAATTTTTGTTGTGTTGGTGCTCATCAAAGGGGTTGGTGCTCCTGTGGGTTGGTGCTAATGAATAGTTATTGTGTGGGTGCTTAGTAAAGGGGTTGGTAATCCTACAATTTTATGCTTTCTAATATTGTTGTTTGAGTTAGTTCTCATTCATATACTTGAGATTATTCTCTGTGGTTTTTCCCACATTGGGTTTTCATATTAAATCAGGTGTCTCTCTCTATCTTGTGTGGGGTTTATTATTTTAGTTTTATTTCATATTTGAATGTATGGTTAAGTGGAATTTGATTAAGGGAAAGTTTATAATATTTATGATATATTGATTCACCCCCCCTCTTAGTATATCCCATGCTTAATAGAGCAAGCTAAAGAATTTGAACTTGAGCCCAACTTGAGTTGGTAGAAGGAAGGAGCTCGATACAAATAGGACCAACTACTGGACAAGGTAATATAGGAAAATCAATGTCCTTATATTAGTTTTCCTCTATAATTAAGTTGGTTCAAGACCCAAAAGATAGAGTAGATATGAAAGGATCATCTCAATTTATGCCTATACAAGCCATCATTAATAATAGACATGACATCTTCTTGATAGGTATGAGGATTTTATCCTTTCAATGAAATATGGTGGAAAATCAATAGTCTATAACTTAGGGATTTGGAAAGTAGTTGGGGCATTCACTTCCATCCAGATCAAGACTTGCCACCTATAGTTAACTTTTGTCTTCAAGTGCACTTTGATCAATCAATGGAATGATTTGGAGGGTAATCAAGGATATCTCTCTCATAATAGCCTATCTTGATTAGATATAAAAGCATGATAAAATTATCTAAAAATCTAACAAACAAATGGTTACCAAATTTTCCCTCTCTTTTTATCTACTATAAATGGAGGCCTTGGGGTCAAAGAATAGATATCTCTCACTTCTTTGCATAGATCATTAGATCTATCTCAATATTTTCTTTTGGTTCCTTCTCTTGGTTAGACTACACTCTACCAAGATGGGATTTGTAACCTCTTAAAGAAAATATAAGGTTGTGTTTTGATTTCACTATTATGGTAAGTGTGTATTTGTCCAATTCGTGCATGTGGTATGAATCTCTCCCTCTTAAAATTATGATTTCACCTAGTTACTAGTTCATCTTCTCATGTACATTATATTTAGTGTTTTACACCTCTTGATCGAAGCTCATATGTGAATAATGTGATTAATTAGTGTATTACTTTATACATCTCCTTCATTTCAATTATACAAGACCATTTGGTGAATCTCCACATGGATGTCTAGTAGAGAGTTTGATTATAAACTTAGTCTCTACCTATTTCGTTAGTGTTCTTTGAGTAAATCAGGGAGGATCAACTTATAATTTTGGTGCATCACATGTTAGCTTTCTTAGCAGCCTTTATCCCCTTCTAACCCTTTCCCCATGAAGTGATAGGTTTAGTTTTAATTTAGGTGAGAATAAAAGAGGAACCATCCTACTCCATAGGTTCATCCCAATTAGAAGATACCCATAGCTTGAGGTTGTTCCCATTTTACAATTCAGCTAGGGGAAGCCTGAATAACTTATCCCAAGGCTATGAGTTGAGCTTGGAATAGTTTTTGGCATGACCAATAGGATGAAAGACTAAAATAATAGAAGAATCATTGGTGTTTTTCTTCTACATATAAACCTTTGGAGGCACATTTTACAAACATCAATGGTGACTCTAAGCTTTACTTGGTTACAATAGTCCAAATAAGCCTTCAAGCATTTTAATTTCATCTAATCTCCTTTTATGAGTCTCTATGGTCAGATTTAAGTTAGAGTTCCACCATCATCTCATTGGTGAGCCTTTCCAACAGCCAAATGGATCCTTCTAACCATTTAATCAACCCTATCAGCCTTATTATGAGTATACATATCCTTCATACCAACCCATTTACCACTCTAGCCACCCTTTTGTTACTGTATCCTTGTTGGCCCTTAAACCAAACATGATAAAGTTAGATGAGGTGATGAGAAAGTGGGATGTAGAGTTTTAGGTGATCCCACCTCATCTCATAAAAAGCATGAGGGAATCATCTTAGATGTTGGAAAAAGAGTGGATGGCTATCAGTAAGGAAGTTCAGTATGGTGCTACTAATAATGATCTATATGAATTTAAGACCTTGATCCAATGGTGGTTAGATAAATTGGTAAAATGGGAGGGTAAGGAGAAATAATTTGATTAGCCTCGACCATCCACCCCACCCCATATTTCCATTCCCTCTCCCCTTCAAGAATAGCCTATTCTAAAAAAAGGAAAATGAAAAGGAGGGAGAGGATCAGGAGGATTCATGAAGGTAGTTATATAATGCCTTCAGAGAAGAAATGGACTTGGTTAGGGTAACACAATCTCTTTATAAGACTAGGGAGAAGTAGTCTTAACCAACCAATCTAAGAAATCAAAAGAAGACTCATAGCCTCAAGATCATGGTCAAAGGATTGATACATCTTCCCCTAAAGAAACCCTAGTGGAGTTACAGCTCCATGAAAATAAATCTATAGAGATAGTTATTTTCTTAGGAGATGACATGTTTGAGTTTTTTAAACATGGTTATCAACTTATCCCTTCAACCCTAGACATCTCTCTACCCTTGGAATCCATAGTCAAACTCAAATGGACTCGAAAGGTCATATCATCAGAGGCCAATCTTGTAGATATGCTAAAACGGACATATAAATTTTGGTCTATATGATCACAACTAGAAGTGGGAAAACAAATGAAGATTAGACATATTCTTATGAGGCACATAGATCTAAGAGTGTGATGATTGGGCTTTAGACCCATACTTCTAACCTGTACACTTGAAGGTAGTAATAGAGGAACCAATCACCTCCCCAAGAGGACATCAACATTTGATTACTCTTAGATATAGAAAGGAGTTATCAAGGAACAAAAAGTATATCTCAAAGCTCCAATATGTATATAATAGTTTCCCATTTTATCCAAGGGTGTATTTGTAAATTATTGTATATAATAGTTTAGATCTTAAAGTTTTAATGTAAGTGTTTTCTACATAATTTTGTTTTATAGATTGGTCATTTCTCTTTTTAGGTGCCTGTATGCACTTGTCTTTTTGAGTTATATTCCTTTATATTATTTTAAGAGGTTAAGAAGTATCAACTCCATGCCTAATGTATCAGACTATCATTAGGTTCTCTATCATAGTAGGCATGCTTCCTTATGCGTCACCAATAAATTTGGTCATTTTTGCCCACATATCAAATTGGTGCCTAGTCTTGATGTAGGGAAAGAGGTAGAGTTCTTGACTAGTGGTTTGAACAAAATCTAGATGGTTATGAGTAGAATAGTGAGGTATTGAATCTCAAAAAGGTTTTTTAAACACTTTAGGTACACCTAAAGAGTAATTTTTCAATTTTTTTAAGGATATGTATTTAACTATGAAAGATCAATGGGATATAGAGGACACTCAGGATGAATATGGTTTTCTTAATGAAATACTACATGCCGAGTCTCAAATCATCCATACCAAGTTTCAACTCACATGATGAGGTAAGATGGAGGATATGCACCTTTATAGGGTGGCTCTATAGACTAAAATAACCAAGCCTTCACACTTGGCCATTTTCAAATGAGGATCGAGTAAGCTAGCAAACTTGTGAATTTATTATCTTCACTCAAGAAGCCTTCTAGGCCATAGGATCAAATGGGTTTGCTCCTTGTATCATTAAAAACATCCCCTAAAATTTTGGTGTGTTCATGAGTTTTTTACTTCAAGTTATAGGTTTGAAAAGTTGGCTAATATATGAAGGATGTCCGTGCAAGTGTCAACTTTATGCCTAGTCAAAATCCATATGATCTTAAAATTGATGGTCTATGGGATGTAAAAAAAATATCATAGACATTAAATGACATTCATGAAAATGTCAAATTCAATCTCTATGAACTATCCAATGGGGTTCAATAATCCTTTGTAAAAACCCAGGGAAGAGCATGTGGCCAATATGTGTCAAAACCATAAGAGTTTGAGAAATTCAAATAAATTTTTTTATTGATAGCTATAATGAGGAGGTGAGTTGGGGTGAGAAAGTTTAATAACCCAAACTTGAGCCTAACCTAATTTGGTGGAAGGAAGGAGGTAGATACAAATATGACAGACTATTAGATAAGGTATTGTAGAAAAACCAAAGTGCTTAGATTGGTTTTCATCTATAATTAATTTAGTTTAAGACCCAAGGCATAGAGTAGTTAGGAATAGATCAGCTTGAGTCATGCCTTGACAAGCTACCATTTATAACAAGCATGATGTGTCACTGATGGGTATGAGGATTTTATCCTTTCAATAAAATATTGTGGAAAATCAATAGTCTATAACTTGGGGATTTGGAAAGCAGTTGGGGCATTCACTTTCAGTTAGATCAAGACTTGCCACCCATGGTTAAATTGTGTCTTCTAATGCACCTTATTAAATCAGTGAAATGATTTCGGGGCTAATCATGGATATCTTTCTCATTGTAGATATGTTAGTCTATTATGAGCATGATATCTATATTTTCTCTTAGTTAGACTAGACTCTACCAAGATGGGATTTATAACCTCTTGAAGTTAATATAAATTTGTGTTTTGATTTCATTATTTTGGTATAATGTGTATTTATCCAATTTATGCATGTGGTATAAATAGCTCCCTCATTGAATTATGATTTCACCTAGTTAATAGTTCATCTTCTCATGCACGTCATGTTTAGTTTTCTACACCTCTTAGTCAAAGCCCGTATGTGGATACTATGATTGGTTAGTGTCTTAATTTAGACCTCTCCTTAATTTCCCTTAACCTAGACCATTTGGTTAATCTCCACATAGATGTATAGTAGAGAGTTGGATTTTAAACCCAGTCTCTAACCTTTTCATTAGTTTTCTTAGATTCAAGCAGGTAGGATCAACCTATAAATTTAGTGCATTACCTATTAGCTTTCTTAGGAGCTCTTATCCCTTTCTAACCCTTTTCCCATGAATAACTAGGCTTAATTTTACTTTAGGTGAGCATCAAAGAGGAACTGACCTACTTCAGAGGTTCAGACCTATCACAGGATACCCATAACCTAGGGTCATTCCCATTTTATAGCTCAGCTAGGGGAAGCCTAAGGAACTTCTCCCAAGGGTTTGAGTTGAACCTATAATAGTAATCTCAAATGACCTTTTCATATAGAGGGTATAAATGGAAGATGGATTATAAAATAACCTTAATGTAAGGTTAGCTTGCCTCTTCAGTAGGTTTCCAAAGATCTCGTATAAATAAATCTATATCATTGATGGTGTAGACTAATTGATGTGGGAAGTCTACTCATGAAAGTTGATTGCAGCTTCTAAATAATGGGTCTTTTAATTTTTTATTGATTTAAGAGATTTTATGGAAGTTGATCAATATGAGAAACCTCTAATAAATTGCTTACTTTTGATAAATGTTTTTACATATCCATCCTTTAATGTAATGGTCTAATCATTTTGATACTTATTTTAGGCCTTGTGATAGTTATCCTTCAAGGGATCAGTCTACCTTACATGAATCAATTTATTTTGGTTTTGGTAGTTTTCCTTCAAGGGAGTAGTCTGATAATGCTAAATATGACCCATAGGATATATGACTATTAATTTTTTTTCTTTTTTTTTTGATGACATAGACTTGATTATATAAGATTAAAGGCTTACCTTTATAAATGCAAAACTAAGGCACAAAGAGGTTGAAATAGTGGGTGAGAGGATTCTTTGAGAGACAATGACCATGGGTTTTCATCCTATTAGGGATGAAAAGTATCCATGAGAATCATACCATGGGGAGATCCATGGTACCCATATTTATGATTAAGGCTACAACTATGATGGATCATCACATGATTATATGCTTTAATTGGTTATCCTCAAAGTTGGGGGAGTAAAGGGGAAAATCTCATAAAACTAGGGATGAGTTTAAATTAGATATAAGGTGAGTTTGATTTCATTTAAAAAAAGAAAGGAAGTATATGTGAAGCATTGAAAGGCTCAGGTTCCATTTTCCCCTCAAGAGAGGATAACCGATAAGCTCTTGATCCATACTTGTGTGTAATGATATAAGGTCTAAGCCAATTGAAATCAAACTTTCCCTACTTACTTTTCTTTATATTAGTTACATGTTGATTCTCCTTTAATATGAGGTCTCTGATGTTGAATTTTTATTCTCTTAGGTTTTTATTATAGGCATGCTTGATTCATCTTTTATATACATGAAGATTGTTAAGCATGACCAAATAGTACTCGTCAAGTAGCTCAAGTTGGGATAAATATTCTTGATGATAATGTCCATTGGAAATGATATCCTATAGGGATATGAAAAGAGTGAGAATTTATCATTGGAGAGTAAAGATAACCTTTTCTCCAAAAATAAGAGAGAAAGGGGTTGCACCCATAAGGGTTAGAATATTAGTACGATATGCCCATAAGGCAAAAGGGATGTGTAAATTCCAATCTTAACTAGATGCATTAACCATTTTAGTTAGAATGTTGTTAAGGGCTTTGTTAGAATCTTCATCCTATCCATTAGCTTGTGGATTATAAGGTGAGGAGAAACTTAACTTCATGCAAAATTCATCAAAAAGAATTTGGAATTTTCAATTTTTAAAAGATTTATCATTATCAGTGATAATCTTATGAGGAACATTGAAACAATAGATAATATCATGGTTAATAAAATTGATAATATTTTTGACTTTGGTTGAAATAAGAGGAATAGCCTCCACCCATTTTGGTGAAATATTCTATTGCATTGATGATATAATGATGTTGTTTCAAATAATGGAGGATAATTTCACCAATAAAATCCAATCCCCATTGTGAGAAGGGCTAAAAATCCTTGGATAATTAGAGGCTATGATTAGGTACATGATGCAAATTATCATGTTGTTGAAATTTAACACACTTTTTAACATAATCATAATAATCCTAGTTAAGGGTGGGCCAATAGTATCCAAGGTGAATGATACATTTAGTGACAGCTAGACCACTAAAGTGTCATCCACAAATCCTGTCATGCATTTCTATGATCAAGACAAATTTTATGACTACATAGGCAATAAAAAAGGAGACCATCAAAGCCATGCTTGTAAATAGTTCCTACTAGAATGGTATAATGAGAGGTACTCTCAATAAATACTCTATAACCATTCCTATAAATATTGGAGGGAATGATGCCTAGGTTGAGATAGTCAAAGATCTGCTTATACCTAAGGTCAGTTTCAGTCTCCTCCATAATAAAGATAGAAGGAAGGTTTGATTTTTTATAAGAAGGCTTGGTAAGATGATGGATAGAGAAAAATAGATTATATTTGAAAGGTGTGGATGGGATTTGGAAGGAAAGGAAAGCCATTATATTGGAAAACTTATTCATAGATCATAGAGTGGCTTGGATAAGGTAATGTTCAAATGATGCTAAGAGTACATCAACTAGCTATTTATACCATTGTATGCAGTTTAGAGACATACCACCAGGGCTTCATACTCAGCCATGTTATTGGTATAATCTAAGTTAATCTTGAAATTAAAAGAATAATTTCACTATCAAGGTGGATGAGAATGATACTAGCACCCCCACCATGTTGTCACTTTGATCCATCAAAGAACATGGTCATTTTATAGGTGATGTCCTTTTGAGAAAGAGTCATGATGGACTCATCAAGAAACTCAAGAGGAGAATGTTGGTTGTTAACTAAAGGTGATTTGTCCAATTTATCGGTAATGACTTTCCCTTTAATCAAATTTTGATATAGGTACTTAAGATCAAACTTAGCTAAAATCATAAGCCAATTAGCCATGCACTAGTTTTAGTATGGCTTGAAATGCATATAATTGAGCAGGTAGGTGTTCGTTATGGCATAGGTCTTATGGTTGAGAATGTAGTGGAGGAGTTTAGAATCCATGAAGAGAAAGGTGAGTCAAAGTTTCTCAGTATGGGTGTATCAAGTTTCATACTCTATAAGAATTTGACTTATATAGTTACAACTTGTCTTTATGTTGATCATCTTGATGCAAAAGCATTACCCCTAAAGAATGATCAATGGAAAAAATATAAAGGTAGAAAGCTTGATCCTCTTTGGGAGGAATAAGAATGTGTGGAGAAATAATTTATTCTTTAAGTGAGTCAAAGGCCTTTTCATAGTCTTTATTCCACTTAAAAGATATATCTTTCTTAAGAAGATGATGGAAAGGCTAGTATCTAATAGATAGCTGAGAGATGGAGTGACAAATGGATTGGAGTTTCCCCTAAAAAATGTGGAGTTACTTGAGTTTGTTTAAAGGAGGCATCTCAAATATCACTTTAATTTTGGTAAGATCAACTTTGATTCCTCAAAGACAGATGATAAAGCCAAGGAGCTTTCTTAATAAGACCCCAAAGATAAAATTATTGACGTTAAGGTGGACATGATAATGGATGAGTTATTTGAAGTTAACCTTAAGAATGAATAAATTATCTCTATGACATTTAGATTTCCTAAGAAGGTCATCTACATAATCCTAATGGTCCTATTAATAAGATCATGGAAGATATAGGTCATTTCATGTTGGTAGGTTGCACCAAACTTTTTTAGACCAAAAGGCATGACCGTATAGCAGAAGGTTCCCCATGGGGTGATAAAAGTAGTTTTATATTGGTCTTTAGGTGAAATCAAGATCTGATTATAGCCTAAGAAATTATCCATAAGAGATATCATCTCATGGCTAGCTATTATGTCAACAATCTAGTCAATGCTTGGCAAAAGTATGTCATCATTTAAGAAAGCAAGGTTAATATCATATAAATACACATTAAAGCAAAGTCCCCCTATTATTTTGGTGATAGGGATGACATTTTAGACCCATTATGAATAATCAATGGGTTGGATGAAATTTATGGATAGGATGCATTAAAGTTCTTATTTGATAAGAAGGTTTATGTGAGGGTGCATTTGATGAATCTTCTACTTAATAGGATTGGCATCATAGATAGTAAAATATTATGGGTGGTGATGGAAGGGTTGATTACTATCATATCACTATAATACCAAGTAAATGACATGTTATGGTCTTTCAAGAAGGAAGGGAAATCTTGAAGCTCTAAGGAATCTAGCAACTAGCCGATTTTGATAATGCATAGGTTATCTTGAGCACCCAATTTTACATCCATGGTGGATTCATTAGATATGGTCAAAGTATTAAGAGGGATATATTTGTGGATAGAGGAATTTTATGCACTAAGGTAGGTAAGAATGGAATCATCATCCTGACACTGACTAGTATTAATGATAGGAGAGTTATCTTCTACCATCTCAAGATGGGTCAGAGGAATGGTTATAGTCTCCCCATCCTTTTGATAAGTTATGGGTCCAAGGATAATCAGGTTGATGAAAAAAAAATTTATGGGGAATGACATCAAAATCCTTAGATTTTGATGGGAAATGGGTTGGTGAGGATGGAACTTCATCAATGAGGGTAATGGGAGGTAAATTGGTTGGATCTTCAAGTGGAACAAATCCAAGACCAAATTTCTCATGAGTATTTTGGGTCTTAAATAGAAAAAATCATGTGGTATATGATTATAATGGCCTAGATCAAATCCCTTCCAAGCACACCTATAGAGGTATGTCTTGGCAAACTCTAGTTTATCTAGATAGGAGAAATCAGAGGTGAATGGTCAAAGAGAATAGGAGGTAGAGGAGGCATAAAGAAATTGATCAAGTCCCCCTTAGACAAGATTATCTTGGAGATTGGGAGCCTTGAAAGGAATAATGGTTCTAATATTAGAATCATAACCAAGATTTTGGTCAAGGTTCTCTCACTCTTAGGGAATATGGAAGGCATCCAAGTTCAAGAATTGATACTCCCTAATTGAAAGATGTTGGGATGTCAATTACAAGGGGTCATTCATGGGGATTTGGGTGAAAGGGATGGATGATATAGTTAGGCTTGGTTGATGGAAGAGGTGGAGTCATCTTTGGTTGGTGAACGTTTGGTTGATGAAACAAATAGAACATCATTCAAGATACATCAAGTTATATTATGTGAAAGGATTTGGATCAGCTTGTATGGTAAATACTTGACCCTCATTCTCAAACTTGATGCATCAATGTAGGGTAGATGGCACATAATTCATGGAATAGATCCAAGTGTGTCTAAGTAGAAAATTGTACTAAATCTCACCTTCTATTGCATAGAAGAGCTCAAGATGAGTGTGAGGTCCTAAATGAATGTGGAGGATGATAGTTCTTAGAGTTATTTCCATAATGTCATTGAAGGATTAAATCACTGTTATGGTTTCCCATATAATGTTATTCAATAATTTTAGTTGGTCATATGCATGGGAGGAGATAATGTTGATGGTATCTCCTACATTAATCATAACCATTTTGATGTGATTTTGGTTGATGTACATAGTAATGAAGAGGGGAGGATTTGGAATATGGGGATGAATGGAGGGTATTTTTGAATCTTTAAAGGTAACAAGGGTGAAATTTTGAAGGGCTCCAACAAAGGTTGTTAGAGGTTGTGTCTCTTCTGGTTGAACCTCTATGGACTGCAAAGCCTCTATCATTTCCTGGTGGTGATGGGGAAAGGTATTGATTAGTTCATATAAACTCATCTTCACTGGTGTTTGGTGAAGCTACTTTAGAACCACTCTTTGGATTAAATCAAAAGGGTTGGATTGGGAGGCACCCAAGATGGACACTATATACACATAATATTTCACATTTTTATTGATTACTGATACTTTACATCTTACAAGAACCCATCGACACTCAATATATCTGAGTGCATGCCCTAAGGGATGCACTGAGAAAGGGGTGGGTAGACCTTTGGTGCTTCACAATATTATTGTCCCTTTTTGTCAAATTATTACCAATACAACTAGTTCTTAAAACCTTTTCCTAAGTTATTTCTCCTCCCTTGTATAGTCTTCTATTCTTTTTCCTCTTTTTATCCTTCATTTCCTTTCTTGGCACCCTTTTCACCTATTTAGCAATCTAGGTTGACCTGGTTGACCTAGTATAGTTTGTAGACTTTCTCTCTATTTTTGTTTGTTAGCCTCTTAGCTGACCTAACACAGACCTAGTGAGTTAGCCTAAAAATGTGCTAGGTCAATTGGGTCAGCCTAGTACAGCCAACATTCCTAAACAATTATAGGGTAAGATACTCCTATATATACAAGTTCATTTTGGTAATTATTAGAATATACAATCAATATTTATTATTCACTCATGCTTCTTCATAATATGCTCTTCCACCATTCTACTTGAGGAGACTTAGCTCAGGTTTCTTATTTTGGAGAATCTAGTCTTGTGGATAGGTCTTGGATGTTTTAGCCTAAAAAAGTGAACCTTAAAAACCACAACAACCCCATATGAATCCCCTCTAGCTAAGGGAGAGATTGATTCTTGACAGGTTCACATTTAGGTAAGTATATTCTAACTTTTTTCTCCTCTCTTTTAGTAGATAGAAGTAGCATAAGTGTTGTCTTAAATAATATTACTCATACTTACTTTATTTTAAGTTCCATATGCATGTTTTGATTTCTTTGATTTACTAACCCCACTATGTGTTAAAAGCTTTGGTGTGCTCTATATTAGATTTACTTTTAATGTTATTAGATGAGTGAAATATTAAATCATAAGACTCTTTTAGGGTTGTTATTCAATTATGTTAGACTATAGGCTTTGGAACCCTATCTCACATGGTGTGTTGTGACAATTGAACCCATAATTGGGTCTAGTGGATCCTCACATTGGTCATGATCTTACTTAATAATTATATGCTCCCTAATCAAAAGTGTAGGTGTGCTCTATCCCATCCAATCCAAGATTGATTTATGGACATGGTGCATTTCTGATTACATACAGACACCTTGGGCTTGGGTTAAGTTGAAGGTGTTTATATTTTTTTGGATGATTGGGTGGTGGAGGAATGGTATCTCCATGAAATGGACACCTTTTCCTTCACTTTATCATTTTATTGGGATTTTGATCAGGTGACCAAATGGATTTTATGGATTTGGGGAAGAGTTGGGTTATAGGATTGATTCACTTCCTCCTCACTCTTAGATGAGAATGTGGGAGTAGTTAAGTTTGTGTGGTTAATTTTAGTTCTCAAATTGGAATTAGGATTAAGGGATGCTCTTCTAAAAATAGGTCATCCTTATCACATAGCTAGTGGACTAAGACTTTGAGAGCTTTACAGTTCTCTATATCATGCCGAGGTATTTTATGGTATGAACAAATCAAATTATCATTAAATCAGGATGGCTTAGGACTTTGGGGGTCAAATGGTTTGATGGGAGGCAAAGTCAAGCAAGAATCTCACAATAGTCTTTGCAAGATGGTTGAGTAAGACTCAAGCAATGGTGGAAAGGGTGTTGGAATTTTAGCTTTGACTTGTGGGGTGGAAGCCTTCTTAAGAGTAGGCTTCAAAATGGGAGTTTTGGGTGGTAGAATATTCTTCATAGGTGGTTTTTTATTAGATTACTAGGGGGTTAATGGATATTTAATTTAGAAGGTTTAGAGGTAGATGGTTTGAAGGTAGAAGATTTAGAAATAAAAGGCTTGATAGTGGATGATTTGGAGGTAGAAGGCATGGAAATAATAGATAGAGGTGTAGTTAAAAGAGGAGGTTGGGTTTGTGTTATTTTTGGGAGACTTGTTTTCTTAATGTAAGATGAGGTCCTAGGATGGAATAAGGATATGGTCCTAGAATAGAAGGCAAGGTAGAAATGGGTGGCAAGGTTTTAGTTTTTGAGATCCTAGGTGGCTCCACTTTTTTGGTTGGCTTAACCTAGGTATTATTTGGTGGGCTAGATGGTGATAAATCCAAATTTAATGGATGGTGAGTAAGGCTCTTTATGGGGAGCATGCCCAAGATTTTGATGGGTTTTTTTGGGATGGTAGAAGGTACTTGGGCTAATTTGGGTGGAGTTGGTTTAGTTGGTTCAACTATGGTTTGAGATATAGAGGTTTATAATGGTTTGGTTGGGATAATGATAGGTTCACTAGTGGAAGTGGAAGGCTAGGTTGATAATGGTATGGTTGAGGGCTCTATCTTGGTTGGATAAAGAATCCCAAGATGATGCCAAAATATGGCCCAATCTATGTTAGGTTGGGATAAGAACTCCAAGTTTTAAACTAGTCTAGAGAAAACCTTATAGATAGGTTTGGTTCCTTTGGTATTGGACTCAATGGATAATCCCATCAGTTGATAGAGGTGAGTGTACTTGTCCTTTTTTTAGTCAAAGGATCCAAGGTTTTAGAAGGTGATTCCTCCATGCGAAGGGTAGGTAAGGTGACCTCTTCCTTAGGAATGCTTTCCAAAGGAAGAGTCGATTGTTCTATGATGGAAGAGAAAGGTATGGTGGTAATGGTTACCTCCTTTGGTATGCCTTCCAAATGGGAGGTTAGTAGCTCCACTAACTCACTAAGTGGAGAAAGGGGCATAGTTTCTTCCTTTGTTTTGGTTCCCAAAAGAATATAAGTTGATTCCACTACCTCAATAAGTGGATGGGAAGAATAAGTGGTTTGGGAAATGTTTTCCTCGATAATGAGCTCACTAAGAACACATTAATAGTATGGACCTCATGGTTCTGAGAGTATTCTACTTTATTTTCATTGTTCATGAAAGGAGCATGGTTGGGGAATGGTTACCTAAAAATATCAAGTGACTAATTTAGGGGTGTATTGGGGTTATCAAACATGAGTTGTGTTGGCTAACAATTAGAGGAGGGGTAGTTTTAAGGACAACTACATTTATCATTCCCTTAGTTTTGGTGTTGGTGTTGGAATGGTTGGTGGTTTTGGAGGAGGAAGTTTCATTTGGATTGAAACTAGAGTTATTATTTCTCAAATTTAGCTTCCCCTCATCAATATCTCTAATATCTAATTTACGTACCATGGTGAAAGCCTCATCATAGGTCTTGAAAGTTTGAACTTGTAAAGTGGAGGAAATATGTTTGTCACAAGCTTAAGACAAAATCTCAATCAGTTGAGGTTGGGGAAAAGAGGAAGAGAGTTGGTTTATCAAACCTCTCCAATGGGATATGAAATCAGCAATAGACTCATCCTCAAATTACTAAATGGAGTAGAGGTTGGTGATGGAAAAAATTTTAGATATATTTATGAAAAAATGATCTAATAAGGTTTGAGATAATTAGGCAAAATAAAAGAGGGAGTTATTGTTAATAGCACTGTACCAATCTAATTCTAGACCAGATAAGGACATGGTAAAGGTGTGAAGAAGGATAACATCATCATAAGCAATCAAATATCAAGAGTGTCTAAATGCTCTAAGATGTTGTTGAGGATATTCCTTGCTCTAAAATTTTGAAAGTTTTGTAAATTCGCACTGAGGAGGATAAGGCCATATTAGGATGGATGGATGAATTAGTTCATTGTAAATTTGATCATATGATAAGAAGTTATGGGTGTTGGAAATAGATGACTCTAAATTGGTCATATTTTGCATTAACATCTTAACTATATCAGTTTTCAGTTATGTACCCCCATAGCTTTAGGGAAAATTTTATTGGGGTTGAGTAGGTGTAACATAAGGATATCAAGTGGAATGTTGGGAGGTTGCCACATATTGGTATGTGGGCATGGGTGGTTGAGAGGATGTTGTGTATGGGTAAGTGGATATAGGAGGTTGGGTAGAAGATGGAGGTATTTACCCTTGTGGGTTAAGAATATATCTTGGGTTGGGTGTAATGGGTTTTTTTTGAAGAATTGACATGGGTTAGGTTGAAGGTATGGTTGGGTTGATAGGTTGAGGATGGGTGGTAACCTTGGTACTAATGGGTGGAAGGGTAGAAGGTATGGAAACCACCAAGCTTTGGAATAGAGTGGAGGTTGGTGGGTTAGAGATAACAAGAGAATGGGTGGCAAGACTAGTAGAGGGTACTCTAGTGGTAAGTGGTGTATAGGTGACCAAATGTTGGGTTTATCCTATACTATAAGAATTATTGGTTGGGGTGGAAGGTGTTTAAGTGTTGTTTGGTTGGATGGGTTGGCTTTAGATGGTGGTATCAAAGGGATTGTTGGTATAATAAGATGTTTGGGTGACTAAGGGTTGGGTGGAAATTATGGAAAAAATAGAGGTCTACCCATAAAATGGGGTGGCATGCCATAGGGTGGCTCAATGGGTGGAACCAAAGAAGGGGTATGGTAAGACATAGTATTAAGGTAATGTTGAAGGGATATGGGATTGTTATCTAGAAAGGTGTTAAAATATGTATCTCCTTGGGAAATTATTTGAGGTATAATAGGACTTCCATAATGGTGGGGTGAACTTTCCACATCTGAATGGTACTCCACGGATGAGGAAGAAGAGGACGTTGGGTAGTTGGGAGGAGGATCTTGGTTTTCTTGGTTTCTTAGTTGTTATCTAGTTAGAACCATGAAAATAAGGGGAAAAGGAAGATAAAATCAATCCCACAAACTCAAAAGACAATAAATCAAAATTAAAAGATCTCAAAGAAAATAAAAATACACTAAAGTATGTTTAGTTCTTATAATACCTTTTATCTCTCTTTAGGCTTATGCTTCAATTTTAAGGAGTTTATAAATACCAAATTGGGATGGTAGAGTGGGTAATAGAAGAACATGTCTAAGGATGGTTTTAGGTAGTTAAAATATCTCAATATATATACTAGAACTTGTTACATGTCTTGATATTAGGTCCTTCCCCCTCACTTCACACACTGTAGTGATAAGGGTGTTGGGTACTTAGCCAAAATATATCAAATTCTTAGATATTATACTCAGCGAGTGTACTAATGTATTACTCCCCTTGGTGGTAAAATCCAAGTAAGATAGTTGAGGAAAGGTGTCCTATAGGTGATGAAATCCTAGACAGGCCTTATGTCAATGTTTTGATGTTTGATTGAATGTGTGGTTTGATATTATGTGTGTGATAATAAGTGAGACTATGATTAATTTACTTAATTAAATTAAGCTATGTGAGCTAATCAATATAAGAAAAAAATGGATACAAAGTTAATTTTAATCCAAAAGAAGATTTTGGTGTCTTTTCAAATGAATAAAAAATAACTAAGATGCACCTATATGTGATATGATGATGCAAAACCTAGGCCTAGAATGAGTACTTTTATTTTTTAGAAATGAAAGAAAAAATGATAATTTTTACTTTTTTCAAAGAAAGCAAAAGGAGCTAGAATTTGAATTTTGGAAAGGAAGAAAGGAAATAAGGAATGTTTAATTTTCAAAAAAGAATGCAATGAATGACTCTTATGTAATGCAACTAAATGTCTTATAACTACAAACCCAAGAGAAAGCTCAAGGGGCCCATCGAGTGTGCCAGAATGTTTCTCTAAAAAAATTCTTTATTTTATTATTTAATAAAGATGTAAACTTGAAAGAAAGGTGAGGTTAGTATAACCTAGATGTGTTTGTGAAAAATGATCTAGATGATTGTTGATACTCCTATTTGTTTGGGTAAGATGACCTATAGATAAAAAAACAATCTAAAAAAATGGTAGATTAGTGAGATAGTAGAGTGGACTCCCTAGCGTGAGCTAGATCAAAGAAGCACAAGCTTCCTTGGAGGTATCAATCCTCACTTTTAAAACACTTACGTTATGATAAACTAAAAATAAATGCTTGCATGAAATAACAAAAGGTAATGAAATCAAATATAAGAACTGCATGGAAAGAAACAAGTATTTTTTATTAAAATAACAATAAATGATTCAATACTAATGCTAAATTACTCAAAATTGATTTAGAAAAGAAGTTTAAGTCATGTGATAAAATAAAAACTCATAAACTAGGATTTGGGTATGGGTAGATGGGTCAAATTATCTTGTTGTTGTAAAATGACACATAGTGACCATCGGTGGTTGGGTATGACCATTAGTGGTTAGGTGACCATCAGTAGTTGTTAACCATTAGTGGTTAGGTAAGTAATTTGGAGGTTAGGTAAGACCTCAATGGTTATGTAAGACCGTTGGTGGTTATTGTTGGATTTGGTTTGGGAAGAGAAGTCTATTTGGGAAGTTGCATAGAGGTTATGGGAGTGGTGTTTGGGTTGAATGTTGGTTGTGAGATAGAAAGTAATGCTCAGGGGTATCTAATTTAGGGATTTGGTATTTGGGGGAGTGAGAATGTTTTATGGGTGGTTTTGGGTAGGAGGTGAAATGTCTAGATTTTTAGCACTCCAACATAGTAAAATGGGATGAAAGGGAAATAAAGGGGAATGACACAAGTAATTAAACAAATAGAGATGATTACTTAATATTGATTAAAAACATAGATACTTAGATTTTAGGTGTTGTTGGTTTGAGGAATGTTGGTGTTGGTTGAAATTTATTGTGGATCCTAGAGTAATGTCATTAGAGTAACAGTACCTTGGCTCAAGATAATGAGTTGTAAAAGCACCCTAAGCCTCTGACTTAGTTCTTAGATCACTGAGCAGCTTTTGGATTCTCTTGGGAGTCAAATTCTCTTTCCCCTAAATGATGAAATCAACCTTATATTCCTCTCTTAATATATAGGAAAGGAGCATTGAAATGAAGGGTTTAACAAATGATTTATCAAATAGTCTAACCAACAGTCTAATCATGTATTAATCATGTGAAAAATAGACTAAAATTAGACAACTAGTAATCAACAAGTGAGTTTTATTCAAATTTTAGTTGACTACTTTGATCATTCAAGATTTCAGGTAACTATTGGAAGTTTGGTCAAACATCGGTGGTTGAGGGGACAACCAAAATTGGTTAATCCACTAATGACTCGTGGTCAATTCCCTAAGAATTGGTATGGAATTAATAATGGGAGAATTGCTGAATAATCTAACCTAAATGGTGTTAAGGGGTGGTTCAAAGGTTAATGTGACATGTAGATCTATAGTGTATGGTTTTATAATGTCTACACATATCACCTTCATATTGAAATACTAATGCTAGAGTATTCTAGGACTTTTAAACTAGTGTTGTAAGCCTTGTCTCTTAGTGAAATTAGTGTGATGGTATTGTGGAAATCCTTATGGTGTATAACCCCCTTAGAGTAGCTTAAATTAATTCAAACTTATATCTCTTTTCCCACAAGTAAATAGTTAAGTAGGTGATAATTATTTCAAGGTATATTCAAGGAGTTAGCCCTTAAACCTAAAGGTCTACTTTTTCTAAAAGATAAACCCACATACCTAGAAGTATTCCCATGTTGCCCAAATCTAGAGAAGGCTTTAAAAATGTTATATAGGGTGAAAAATTTGGTGACAACATGACCCAGGTCTTCTATCTTACCCAAAATTCTTAAATGTACTTCTCTTCCATATCTACAATTTTTGAACCTATACCTAATTTCTTGGTCCCTAGACACTAACGTCTGGGATAGACATTAGCATCAAAATTAGTGTCCTAGCCTGATGCAAGTGTCTAGTGCCCTAAAGTCATTTAATTTTAAAATGAAACATATCCTAATTGTTGGTTTAAGTGATTTAATGAGATTTATTACACTAAATGGATTGATATAAATACAAGATCACCCTCATTCATTCCTCACCTAGAAAAAGACCAAAGAGACTAAGGTAACTTATAAAAAGAACTATATCAAACATTAAATTCAATAAATCTTACATATTTCCATACCAATCATGCATACAATACATCTATAGGTCTGAAGTAATAAATGAGTAATCCAAGGTCCATATTTTCCAAGTTACAAGCTAGGTCACTATTTTACTTGCTTTGCACATATGGTATGATTCACACATAATCCAACACATAGGGGAGAACTATATGATTTTGAGGCCCTCTTCTAGAGTATTATCTATATAGGTAGTGCCTTATAATAGTAGGGTCTTTGGGTTCATCTCAACATCATGTGCTTAGTAACCCATTTTTTCCCAAGGTCACCATGATGATGAAGAACTAGGGTTTTGCATATTCATTAGGAGTATTAGTCCATGCTTAGATCTGAATGATATAGATGAAAGGTAAATTCAAACCTAGAAAAATCCAAGTAGTCATATCTATTTTTAGTAGTTATTTCATACAAGACACTTATGTTGAACCCAGATAATAACATCAATCAACCATCCCACATTAATGTTATATGCACCTGAATATGCTCACCTACATTGTCAGGATCCTCCTTAGAGTAAAATTGATTACCTTTATATAAGCAACTAAACACAAAATTAAACTAGAAGTAATAAGTAACTAGAAATCAAAAACAACAAGAATAGGAGATATGAGAAACAATACAATCTGTATTCAACTCTTCTAGAAGGAAATACAATGAAGAAATATCTTCTTCCCACACCTCTTAGGTGTACAGTAATTCTCCCTCAAGAGTTCTCTCTCTCTCAATCAATTACAACCAACTCAATAACCGAGTTGTTCCCTCCTCCAGTAGATATCCTTGATCTTGCTCCTTATTGTGTTGCAGATCTTCCTGATCTTGCTACCCCTCAAATCTAAATGATCTTTCACACACACACACCTATATATCTACTTGATCTTACACACCCTGCAAATCAACTGACCTTGCTTACTCTTTCAGTGATAATCAACCCAATTGTTGTTGCTTACTTACTTGATTACAATACAGCCCCATGGGTCTCTTAAATAGATCCCAAAACAAACAATAATTAGAAACATAGACTCAAGACTAAAATTAGTCTTAACATGCAAACTAACTATTCATCTAAAATTAGAATAGTTCTGGAAACACACAGGTGATCGATGTCGGTTCTTGTCTGACCGATGCCAGCTAACCATAACTGATGTTAGTTACTATGTAGCTAAAGATAACTGATGTCAATTAGCCTAACTGATGTCGATTACTCTATAACTTAGGAACCTTCACATTTGCACACCTGTGAAGATTTTAGCTCCACAACTTAACAATCTCCCACTTGGAGATAAATATCTACACATGTACCTGTACCTTTACAGCAACATCCTCTAATCTATTTCTAGCTTGTATCTCCATCTTCAAGTTGAATCTTTAAGACCAACAAAAGTTGAATGAAGATTCAACTTCTCTTTTGTTATTGGCTTTGTTAACATATCAGTAGGGTTCTTATCCTTGCTAGCCACCGTTACTTCAACAACCTTCTGTAACTCTAAAATCCAGCTAACCGCTGTTCCACCAATAGTGAACACATATCTTGTGGTGCTTCTCCTACCATCTAAGTCACCTACCATATCTGAATCTACATACCCATGTAGATAAGTTTTTGACCCTGCATAGCATAAATACCTACTACTAGTCCCTCTTAGATATCTGAGAATCCATTGAACTACTTTCCAGTGCTCCTTTCCTGGATTGGCCATAAACTTGCTGACAACTCCCACTGCTTGGGCAATATCAAGTCTAGTACATACTATGTATTCAACCTCATTATGTGATTTAGGACACTTTATTTGCTTAGCTTGAACTATCCAACCATAGGTGTGCTTACCAATTTTTCATCCTACAAATTGAACCTCTCCACTACCTTATTCACATAATCCTCTTAAGACAAAATCAACCTGTGATTTTTCCTGTCTCTAGAAATACTCATGCCAAGGACTTTCTTTGCTGCTCCTAAATCCTTCATGGCAAATGTCTGAGCTAATTTTACCTTTATCTCAATAATTTCCTAGATGTGTGACCCTTCAACAAGCATATACACTACATACAGTAACAGGATAATGTAGCTACTATTATCCAACTTGGTAAAATAAAAACAATGGTCACATTGACATTGACTAAAGCCATGCTCTATCATAAACCTGTCAAACCTCAAATACCACTGTCTTGGAGCTTGCTCAAGACCATATAACCTGGCATTATGTCTCACTTGTCCATTCTCTCTTTTCTTTAACCTGTAAATCCATTCATTTTTTAGTGCTTTCTTTCTTACTGATAACTCTACCAAATCCCACATTTGGTTCTCATCCAATGAATCAATTTCTTCATTCATGCCATGCTTCCACTATTTCCTAGATTTTACCTACATTGCCTCTTCAAAACTTCCTAGTTTTCCACCATCTATGAGCAACAAGTAGTATAAAGAAGGGGAATAATGAATTTGAGGCTTACTTACCCTTTTAGACCTCCACATGGGCATTTGAGACTCATTAATAGCTTACTATCTTCCCAAATTTCATTCTAACAGTAATCGATCTTAGTCATATCTGATCGACGTCAGCCTACACCTAACCAATGTCGATTCCACCTAATTGTCGACATCAGTTTTCTGACCGACATCAGTGTCCACCTACCTGACATCACTGACTTTGGTCTCCACCAGACCGATGTCAGTTCTTGCCTGATCGACATCGGTCTCTACCTGACCGACGTTGGTGTCTGTGTTTTCTTGTGAGTGATGATTTTTACCCATGAGCTCATTTTGGAACATAACCTTGTCCAAATCAACATTGCCTTGCTCAAAATTATTTAGCCTCTTGAGCTAATCACTATCCATCACCTTCTCCTTGAAAACCAAGGATTTCTAGTTCTTAAATGTGTCAAAAACATAAGATTTCCTTTTTATGTAATAAACCCATACCTTTCTTATAGCATAACACTGTGATCCTCCAATAGAAGCTACCTGAGCTGATCCCCACACATCTGCGTGAACAAGCTCCAACTTGTGCTTCTTCTTTGTTGACCCAATTTTGAGAAACCTCACTTTCTTCTATTTCCCAAAAATACAATGCTTATAGAAATCTCAATCTATGCTTTTCAAATTTTAAAGCTTACCTTTTGACTTAAGAACATCTATTCCCTTCTCACTCATGTGACCAAGCCTACTAAGCCACAACTTTGCATATACATCTAAAGTAGATAAAATAGAAGGTGAAATATCAGTAATACGAGTAGATAGATAAAGTGTACCTACTCTCTTACTTCTTGCTAATACAAGTGCACCCTTAGAAACTTTCCAAGATTTTGTTATGAGAGTTACTATGCAACCCTCATCACCCAACTTTCTTGTAGAAATTAGACTCCTCTTCAGGATGGGAACATGCATGACATCCTTCAACACCCATATGTTGCCAATCTACAATTTTAGCTACACTTTTCCTTTGCCAACAATTTGACAAGGCTTACCATCCCCTAAATAAACTTTTCCAAAGTCACCATGGACATAATCATGAAAAAATTCTCTATTTGGGGTTGCATGGAAAGAGGCACCAAAATCTAAAACCCAAGATTCTACTTTATCCAAGGAACATATAAGAGCATCCCATTCAATAATACCTGCATCATTTGCTTCTTTATTTCCTTCATGCTAATCTTCTACCAACCAATAATCTTTCTTTACATGCCCTTTCTTTCCATAATTCCAACAAGTTATACCTCCATTTCTAGATTTGGATATACTGCCTATCTTTGACCTTGATTTCCCTTGCTTGTCCTTCTCTCTTTATCATCCCCTAATTTCAACACTTAAAGCATTACCTGATGTTTCCCCTATGTTTTTCTTGTGAATTTCTTCATTCAAGATTACACTAAAAACATCATCAACTTTCAAGATATTTGAAGCAGACGCAGTATTACTAACTACCACTACCAAACTATCCCAACTTTTAGGTAAAGAGTATAAGATTAAGAGAGCCTTAATTTCATCATCAAAAATTATTTTGATTGAAATTAATTGATTTACTAAACCATGGAAATCACTAAGATGACTATATACCGATCCACCTTCCTGCATTTGTAAATTAAATAATTGCTTCATAAGAAATACCTTATTTGAAGTTGAGGGTTTTTCATATAAATTTGCCAAAGATTTCATTAACTCTACCATTATCTTTGCCTATGATAAGTTGGAAATCACAGATGATGCCAGGCTCAACCTTATAGATCCTAGAGCCTTTCTATTAAGAACATTCCATTCTTCATCTTGCATATCTATGGGCTTTCTAGAAACCCCACCCAATGGTAATTACATATCTTTTTGATATAGATAATCTTCTATTTTCATCCTCCATAATTGATAATTCTTGCCATTGAATTTCTCCATTCTTCATTTACTTTCTTCTGCCATTGCTTTACTCCCACTCAAATAGAAACCCCTGTGAGTGAACCTGTAAGTAATCAACAAACACTAACCTGTTGTACCTCTTGTTAGTGAACCTGGCTCTAATACCAACTATCAGGATCCTCCTTAGAGTATAATTGATTACCTTTGTATAAGCAACTAAACACAGAATTAAACTAGAAGTAATAAGTAACTAGAAATTAGAAACAACAAAGAATAGGAGATATGAGAAACAATACAATCTGTATTTAACTCTTCCAAAAGGAAATACAATGAAGAAATCTCTTCTTCCCACACCTCTTGGGTGTACAGTAATTCTCCCTCAAGAGTTCTCTCTCTCTCAATCAATTACAACCAACTCAATAACTGAGTTGTTCCCTCCTCCAGTAGATCTCCTTGATCTTGCACCTTGCAGATCTAACTGATCTTGCTCTTTGTTGTGTTGTAGATCTTCCTGATCTTGCTACCCTATAGATCTAACTAATTTTTCACACACACACCCATAGATCTACTTGATCTTGCACATGCTATAGATCAACTGACCTTGCTTACTCTTTCAGTGACATTGTTGCCTACTTACTTGATTACAATATAGCCCCATGGGTCTCTTAAATAGATCCCAAAAAAAACAATAATTAAAAACACACACTCAAGACTAAAATTAGTCTTTACATGTAAACTAAATATTCATCTAAAATTAGAACAGTTCTAGAAACACACAGGTGATCGATGTCGATTCCTATCTGACTGATGCCAGTCGACCATAACTGATGTTGGTTATTGTGTAGCTAAAGATAATCGATGGCAGTTGGCCTGATTGATGTCAGTTACTCTGTAACTCAATAACCTCCACATTTGCACCTGTGAAGCTTTTAGCTCCACAACTTAACAATCTCCCACTTGGAGATAAATAGTTGCACCTGTACCTATACCTATATAGCAACATCCTCTAATCTATTTTTGGCTTGTATCTCCATCTTCAAGTTCAATCTTGAAGACCAACAAAAGTTGAATGAAGATTCAACGTTTCCTTTATTACCAGCTTTGTTAACATATCAACAGGGTTCTTATCCTTGCTAGCCACCGTGACTGTAATAACCTTCTAGAACTCTGAAATCTAGCTAACCGCTATTCCACCAATAGTGAACACATATTCTATGGTGCTTCTCTTGCCATCCTAGTCACCTACCATGTCTGAATCTACATACCCATGTAGAGAAGTGTTTAACCCTGCATAACATAAATACTTACTATTCATCCCTCTCAAATATCTGAGAATCCATTAAACTACTTTCCAGTGCTCCTTTCCTAGATTGGCCATAAACTTGTTGACAACTCCCACTGCTTGGGCAATATTAGATCTAGTACATACCATGTACTCAACCTCATTATGTGATTTAGGACACTATTCTTTGCTCAGCTTGAACTGTCCAACTATAGGTGTGCTTACCGGTTTTGCATCCTACAAATTGAACCTCTCCACTACCTTATTCACATAATCCTCTTGAGACAAATTCAACCTATGATTTTTCCTATCTCTAGAAATACTCATTCCAAGGATTTTATTTGCTACTCCTAAATCCTTCATGGAAAATGTCTAAGCTAATTTTACCTTTAGCTCAGTAATTCCCTACATGTGTGACCCTGCAACAAGCATATACACTACATACAGTAATAGGATAATGTAGCTACTATTATCCAACCTAGTAAAATAAACACAATGGTCACATTGACATTGACTAAAGCCATGATCTATCATAAACATGTCAAACCTCAAATACCACTGTCTTGGAGCTTGCTCAAGACCATATAACCTGGCCTTATGTCTCACTTGTCCATTTTCTCCTTTCTTTAACCTATAAATCTTTTCATTTTTTAGTGCTTTCTTTCCAACTGGCAACTCTACCAAATCCCACATTTGGTTCTCATCCAATGAATCAATTTCCTCATTCATGCCATGCTCCCACTATTTCCTAGATTTTACCTGCATTGCCTCTTCAAAACTTCCTAGTTTTCCACCATTAGTGAGCAACAAGTAGTATAAAGAAGGAGAATAACAAATTTGAGGCTTACTTACCCTTTCAGACCTCCACATGGGCATTTGAGACTCATTGATAGCTTGTTATCCACCCAAATTTCATTCTAACAGTGACCGATCCTGGGCATATCTAACCAACATCAGTTTGCACCTGACTGATGTGGATTCCACCTGATCGCCAATGTTAGTTTTCTGACCAGCATCGGTGTCCACCTGCTCGACATCACTAACTTTGGTCTCCACTAGATCGACGTCAGATCCTGCTTGATCAACATTGGTCTCTACCTGACTGATGTCAGTGTCTATGTTTTCCTATGAGTGATGATTTTTACTCGCGAGCTCATTTTGGAACATAACCTTGTCCAAATCAACATTACCCTGCTTAGAATTATTCAGCCTCTTGAGCTGATCACTGTCCATCACATTCTCCTTGAAAATCAAGGCTTTCCAGTTCTTAAATGTGTTAAAAACATCAGATTTCCTTTTTATGCAATAAACCCATACCTTTCTTATAGCATAACACTGTGATCCTCCAATAGAAGCTATCTGAGCTAATCTCCACACATCTACGTGAACAAGCTCCAACTTGTGCTTCTTCTTTATTGACCCAATTTTGAGAAACCTCACTTTCTTCTGTTGCCCTAAAATACAATGCTTATAGAAATCTCGATCTATGCTTTTCAAATCTAAAAGCTTACCTTTTGACTTAAGAACATCCATTCCCTTCTCACTCATGTGACCAAGCCTACTCTCTTACTTCTTGCTAATACAAGTGCACCCTTGGAAACTTTCCAAGATTCCACTATGAGAGTTACTATGGAACCCTCATCACTCAACTTTCCTACAAAAATTAGACTCCTCTTCAGGATGGGAACATTCATGACGTCCTTCAACACCCATATGTTGTTAGTCTGCAATTTCAGCTACAATTTTCCTTTGCCAACAATTTGACAAGGCTTACCATCCCCTAAATGAACTTTTCCAAAGTCTCCATGGACATAATCATTAAAAAATTCTCTATTTGGGGTTGCATGGAAAGAGGCACTAAAATCTAAAACCCAAGATTCTAATTTATCCAAGGAACATGTAAGAGCATCTCATGCAACAATACCTACATCATTTGCTTCCTTATTTCCTTCATGCTGATCTTCTACCAACCAACAATCTTTCTTCACATGCCCTTTCTTTCCACAATTCTAACAGATTATACCTCTATTTCTGGATTTGGATCTACTGCCTATCTTTGACCTTGATTTCCCTTGCTTACCCTTCTCTCTTTTCCATCCCCTGCTTTCAACACTTAAAGCATTACCTAATGTTTCCCCTATGTTTTTCCTACAAATTTCTTCATTCAAGATTACACTAACAACATCATCAGCTTTCAAGATATTTGAAGCAGATGCAGTATTACTAACTACCATTACCAAACTATCCCAACTTTTAGGTAAAGAGCATAAGATTAAGAAAGCCTTAATTTCATCATCAAAAACTATTTTGATTAAAATTAACTGATTTACTAATCCATGGAAATCACTAAGATGACTATATACCAATCCACCTTCTTGCATTTGCAAATTAAATAATTGCTTCATAAGAAATACCTTATTTGAAGCTGAGGATTTTTCATATAAATTTGCCAAAGATTCCATTAAATCTATCGTTGTCTTTGCCTGTGATAAGTTGGAAATCACAGACGATGCCATGCTCAACTTTATAGATCCTAGAGCCTTTTTATCAAGAACATTCCATTCTTCATCTTGCATATCTGTGGGCTTTCTAGAAACCCCACCCAATGGTAAGTACATATCTTTTTGATACAGATAATCTTCTATTTTCATCCTCCATAATTGATAATTCTTGCCATTGAATTTCTCCATTCTTCATTTACTTTCTTCTACCATTGCTTTACTTCCACCCAAATAGAAACCCCTGTGAGTGAACTTGTAATCAACAAACACTAACCTACTCTACCACTTGTTAGTAAACCTGGCTCTGATACCAACTATCAGGATCCTCCTTAGATTACAATTGATTACCTTTGTATAAGCAACTAAACATGAAATTAAACTAGAAGTAATAAGTAACTAGAAATCAGAAACAACAAAGAATAATAGATACGAGAAACAATACAATCTGTATTCAACACTTCTAAAAGGAAATACAATGAATAAATCTCTTCTTCCCACACCTATTGAGTGTACAATAATTCTTCCTCAAGAGTTCTCTCTCTCTCAATCAATTACAACCAACTCAATAACTGAGTTGTTCCCTCCTCCAAAGATCTCCTTGATCTTGCACCTTGCAGATCTAACTGATCTTGCTCCTTGTTGTGTTGAAAATCTTTTTGATCTTGCTACCCCATAGATCTAATTGATCTTGCACACACACACCTACAGATCTACTTGATCTTGTACACCCTGCAGATCAACTAACCTTTCTTACTCTTTCAGTGACAATCAACCCAATTGTTGTTTCCTACTTACTTGATTACAATACAGCCCCATGGGTCTCTTAAATAGATCCCAAAACAAACAATAATTAGAAACGTAGACTCAAGACTAAAATTAGTCTTTACATGCAAACTAACTATTCATCTAAAATTAGAACAGTTCTGGAAACACACAGGTGACCGATGTCAGTTCTTGTCTGACCAATTCCTGCCGACCATAACCGATGTCGGTTACTATGTAGCTGAAGATAACCAATGTCGATTGGCCTGACCGATGCTGGTTACTCTGTAACTCAACAACATCCACATTTTCACACCTGTGAAGCTTTTATCTCCACAACTTAACATACGTTATTGTCACTAATATTCCTATTAGTAAACACTAATTTTGATTAATCTAATTTATCCCTCTAATAAATCATCCCTTCTAACTATTTTTCTAATATCCCCCTTTTATTATTCTTCATCTACTAACCTTGTTCATTCCCACTTCATAATTAATTTATCCTAAATCCCCATTATCCTATCATAATCCTATCTTACCTAATATTTGATAATTTTAAATTCCCATGACCTTCCTACCTACCTCTTTAAGCCTATCTCTAGGCTCTCCCACACCCCTAGTCCCTAGTCCCTATCTAACCTCCCTCTAATCATCATTAATCCCTAAGAGGATTCTAGAATTGGAGGATTCTATAATCCTCTCTATTCTAACCCATCCTCTCTATAAGTCTCTAAATCTAGAGGCTTTCAAGGAATTTTAAATTCTTTGGATAATCCCCAACCCTTGATCTCCTTCATCCAAGTTTAAATCTCCACCATAGATCTTTCCCTCTTTTTATTTAAACAACTCCTCTCCTCCATGGAAGGCCAATGAATAGCTATCTAATTTCTCCATGTCAATTTAGTCATTTTATCCTTCATCAAACATCCTTATCATGCCATCATAATGTCACAAATTTGAGTCAAGGTATATAAATCCAATCTCAATCTCTTCTTATTTTAAATTCATTTTGATCATGGTGTAGAACACTTAACTTTAGGATTATAATGTTGTTATGAATTGGTTTTATTCATCCATTCTATTTGGTCTTAATGGCTCTATCACTTTAACTAGGCAGTTGGTTATTTGGGTTGATTGAATTACATGATTTAATGCATAGGGCTACAAACTCATCTATATTTTTTGTGGCCACAATGGGACTATTACTCTCAATTTAGTAATTTTTCTAGTTAGTTGTGTTTTTGTAACCTTCTAGGGTCAATTAGATGAAGAAAAATCTTGGAATTTTGAAATTTTGTGTGTATGGGTAGAATCTATGATATTGCATTAGTATTCATGGATTTATCCCATGTAGTCATGATCTTATCCGCAAGAATTGTGATTTTCTCTTAACCATGTTAATTGATATCTAATCATTTTGTATGATCATGGCAAGTTTTGGTCCTTCAACAAAACCACAACTCATGAATCATGACCTTCTATAGAGAGTTGAGAATTTGTATATATAGTAGTGATTTTGACTAACTACTAATAGTTTTTGGGTTTTGTAGGTTTTAGTCTTTAATCAAAATCATATTTTGAAAGTCATGACTTTATCCTATAAATTATTGTATTGTGGTCGAGAGTTATGATTTTGTAGATTTTATTAAAATCCCTAACAGTTGATTCCCCTCTAACCTGAAATATTTTACCTTGATATATTTTGTTTGTAGGAAACAAATCATCACATAATCTAGCTTGTAACACCTATAAGTATATATATTTTTTCTAATCCCTTTTATTATGACCACATTTTATTTTTTCATAGTTTGTTATATGGTTAGCATGGTGCAATAAGAAAAGGAAGAGGTCAAGGCAGGAGAATCATCTGCAAGAAAATACAAACACAAACCTTAAGCCTTTTCCATCGTATTACAAAATCATAGATTATGAACTTTATAGAATCATGACTTTGTCATGTGCATTAGTGATTTTGTCTAGATATTAGTGAATTTGTCTTTCTGTAAAGTTTTTTTCCATTCTATTTATTTGATTATCATCTTTGAATCTCATAGGGAAAGATTAGGATCAAATTTTATTAAAGATATATGTTGTTCATCTAGTTAATAAAAAAAATTGAATCATTTTGATAAAAATTTAAGTGTTCATCTTGAAGCTTGATATATCATAATCAATTTTAATCTACCTTAATCATCTATTATAAGATGTTTTGGGGAATTTAGATAATATGATACTTGCATAACCATATATTATATCAAAATATTGGAGGTTTTTTATTTTATCATAAAACCACAACTATCATTTTATAGTTAGTAGTGGTATTGTCATTTGTAGTATATAACAAAATCATTAATCTCAATTTCTTGTTAATAGCAATTTTGCTAGTTTAAATCATGATTTTATCTAACTATCATAATTTTTTAAGCTAATTTTCATGGTTAGATAAATTTTACAATATTTTAACTTGTGATCTACAATTTTTATTTATAGTTATGGTTTTGTAGTTTTTGGTTATGATATTAACCTATGTAATTGTGATTTTGTATTCATTTTTGGACTTCAAAATTGTCCTTTTGAGTGCATTTTTCAGAGACATTTTTGGTAAATTTTGAGTCATTTCATGCCTCCCACAAATCCCAAATTACCTTTGGTAGTGGGGACTTCACCCCTTGATCCCACCCTGTATCGTGACAGGGAATACGTCAAGGGTACTGCCCCTAAACCTCGCAAGGGGCTCTACTCCTTGACCCCGTAAGGGGTGCTACCCCTTAACCCCACTAGGGGCTACTACCCCTAGACCCTTACATCATGTCCCACTCACCTAAATAAATTATAAAGCCAAATCATGAATTTTTTAGTGGTTTTTATTAAGGCTTAACATTTTGTTTCTTGCAAAAGTGAACCTAGAGGCTATTTTGTTGTATCTAACACCTTATTTTGTAGAGCATATTATGGTATAATGAAATTGTGAATTTTAGGTTTCCCCTCAATATTTTAAATCATCAAACGACTAATATTTTTGTTTCAAGATCACTCTCTTGAGTTCCACAATCAAACTACTAATTGTGCACTTGCAAACTGCATGTCCAAGACTATCTCATGGCATGTCAAAATCATTTTTGAATTATTTTGATCATCTTACCTTATATATATATATATATATATATATATATATATATATATATATATATATATATATATATATACTAAATTATATATTATTATATTTCATCTTGTATATATCTCACATCTTAATATTAATCAGTTAATTAATACTTTATCTATTTTTTGTATCCCAAGGGTTATGGTTGGTGTATTCTCTCCCCCTTTAATCCTTGTGATGATTCTTGGGGGATCAAAAACCACCTATAAACCCCATCCCCTTTTTATTTTTCTATGGGGCTAGTGACCATAGATTTCACCACCACACACTAATCTAAACTCTATATTCTAGTGAAGTCTAAAAATTAGGAGAGATGTCATTAGGCACCTAAGAAAAATTCCCCATAAAGGGTTTTATGTAATGATGTGGTTAAGCTCCAATACACAAGGTGGTTAGATATCATCCTATATGAACTTAGGCCCCACTATAACTTTGTGTATATAGGAGGTGCACCTATAAACCTTGTGCAAACCTAGCATAGGATCCTTAAACCATAATAGGCACCTCATTACCAAAGTCAGTATCAAATCCTAAGTATCTATCATGTGAAAATAGGGTTAAGCTAGATCAATCAATTCTATAATGATAACTGGCCTAAATCCTCATCTATAAAGCTATATGTTGTTAACATCAGGTTATACACCCTTGATTTTACTAATCATAGGTTGTGGATTGATTTTTTGGGTGTACATTATGTTAAACCCATTCTATTTATGAGTTGATTCATCCTTCATCTAAACCTATACACTTAGGTAGGTCCTTTGCACAACCCATCTTATACATCCTACCAATATTTTATATATATATTTATCTTGTGTATATTCTTATCTCATCAAAACTATCATATCATCACCATCATCTTATCTACCCTTATCATCCTCTTACATATATCATCCTCTTATATCCTTGTCCCATCCCCCACCTTGTTTTCATCTCATCCTAGTCTAGTCATTTCCACCCATTGGTCAAACCCTAATCATCCACATATCTTAATCTCAACCACCTCTTGTCTTACGTCCATAATCAATCCTTTATCTTGAATATACTTATCATATAATTATATCATCTAGTCATCCTTGTCATCATCCCATTATACACCCTCATTTTTATACACATCCCCATCACCTACATATTATCTTGTACATTCTTATATTTGTTGTCCCCCAAAAATATCACTCATTTTTGGGACAACATTTGAACTATTTTGGTCCAACAGACTAAAATCCTCTCTCCCCTTCACAAAAATTGTTCTAGGCATTCAAATTCTTCATTATCCAAGCTTTTTCAGATTTCTACAAACTCTGCAGGCTTAAATCTACGAACTCAGTTCTACGGACTTCACAGGAATGAATCTATGGACTCATATCTATGGACTCCGCTAGTTCTACAGACTCATTCCTATGGACTCTACAAGCTTAAATCTATGAACTCTGTATATATTTTTCTATAGACTCAACATCCTTGAAATCAATAGGCTCAATAGGTTCAAAGGCTTCTATAAGTGAGTTCAATCAAAAGAAAAAATTTCCAACACTTAGTCATTTTTAGGATTGGTTCAATGCCTTGGTTCAACCAAAAGAGTTCATCGACAAGCTTCTATGCAGTATTTGAACCATTAAATCATTGAACCTTGAACCATTTTTTTTCAATGGGTTCAATGGGTTTAAAGGTTCAACATCATTAGCAAGAATTAAGCACATTTGTCAAGATTCAAAGTTTAACCACTTCAAGGTTCAACGGCTTCAAAACACTTATCAAAGAGAAGAAGGCTTGAACCATTGAACCACTTTGGTTCAAAGGTTCAACAAGTTTAATGGTTCAATAGGTTCAATAGGTTAAACGGCCATATGGTTCAACATGTTTGGTTCAAGAGATAAAAAAAGACAGTCAAATAAAGAGATTGAACTAATTGAACCATTAAATTGTTGAACCAAAGTTGGTTCAATCAGTCAATTCAATCGGCAAGTTCAAGGGGCTACCCCAAAACCAAAGGAAAAAGTACCCTTATGGAAGGTAGTGAACCAAGCTGAGTGCCCTTGTGGAGGGTAGTGAACCAAGCTGAGTGCCCTTGTAGAGGGAAATGAGAAAAAGTGAACCAAAGACAAACAGCCCTTATGGAGGGTAGGTGAGGAGCAGATGGACCATTGCAAAAGTTCAAAGGATATTTCTAGGCTTGAACAGTCACTTTAGAGGGCACAATTCTCTTTCAAGAAAAGAACACATAAAATTAACTAAGGCAAAATGATTAAGGCATTTCTTTTAGACAAAATGTCTGAAGGAATTCCTTTAGACTTTGTCTAAAGAAATAAGCCTGAAGCAAAGACAAAATCCTGTTCAAATAAATCCCAATGGAAAGCAGAGGTGAAGCGAAGGAAGATTTCCTTTAGACAAATTATTTGAAATAATTCCTTCAAACTTTTTGTTTGAAGGAAAAGTCTACTAAAAAAGGAAAAACCCATCGAGGAAATAAAAGCCCGAAGGCTGCCTGAAAGATCTTGAAGGGTAGGTACCCTTGTGGGAGGCTCTCACCAAGGAAAGTGGACAATTTCTCAAGACCCCAAAGGGCAAGTTCCCTTTGAGAAAGATCAAACCTCAAGTTGCAGTGGAATGTGCCACATGTCCCTCATAAAGTTACAGTGGAAGCTGTCACGTGTCCCTTATAAAAATATAGTGGAAGCTACCAAGTGTCATCTTCTGAGACACAGTTTCTAATAAGTTTAAAAGGTGCAGAACATGCCATGTGTTCTATTATAACTTAGTGGAAGTCATCATGTGTCAACATCCATAGTTTCTTCCTTTTGTTTAGTAAGTATTGTGGTGGGCCCTGAGTGAGGTGCTAAGGTCAAGTAGAGCATGACAAGTGTCTACATCTGCATGGATCCAAAAGAGTCATAAATGTTTCTACAATGATTCTATGAGCTTAGTAGATGTTACCACGTGTCCTCACCTATTTCATAGTGGAACGTGCCACGTGTCACTTTTTAAGAGTATTAGAAAGTGTCCAAAGCAAATAGGAAAGACACGAAGGAATTGCTAAGGAGGATGATGGGCCCGTAGCCATCAAATTTAAGGAAAACAAGTAGCTATTGGCTTTCAAATGATGATAGACCCAAACACGTCAAATTTGTGACAATGAAATAACTATTGATCCTTATAGGCTTAAGCACAGACCTTGTAAACAAATTTAGCAATTGGCCAAAGAGATAGCCTGAGAGCTTAGATCACACAAAAAAGGACAAAATATAGCCAAGAAAGGGGGAATGATGGAGAAAGATCAGAAATATCCATGCATGGGATATGTTTCTAGAAGGTGAAGCAATCCACCAAGTGGACATCAAAGAGTGCAAACATTGAATGGTGTTGCCTATTTTCCTACGTTGAATAGAGCGAATAGTTGTGCACACATAAGGAAACACATCAAGCAGCCCATATTAAAAACCAACGCTCAATTCCAGCATAGCCCATGGATAGAATTTTAAATGCATTAAAGGAATTGAATGCATCATAAGCCATTTTTTGTGAAACAAAGTGCCCAAGTCTTTCTTGGAGCACTATATATTGGACTCTCTCTTATTGTTTTGGAGATATCTCTCTTTGTTATTAGAAACAAAACTCTACTTAAATTAAAAGGCATCACTAAGACTTTGAGCTTAGATTTTTGATCATATTTTGTTATTTGAATAAGAAAACAAGTGACTTTTTAGACTTTGTGCTAGAATAGCTTAGTTGTTGGGGAAATTGTTCTTATGTTTGTTTCCTTAATATATTTTTTTTCATTTAATTGAATAAGTAGAATTAGTAAAAATAATCAGAAAGGTGTCTTGAAGCCAACTGTGGAGAGACTTTGTGCCCCCACAATTGCCTTTAGTGTGTTTTCTTTTTATTCTTGTGTAAAGGATCTTGGGATGACTTTGTGCCCTCATTATCCTTCATTTTTTATTTCTATGTAAAGGATCTTGGGATGACCTTATACCCTCATTATCCTTTGTATTTCACTCTTTGGTAGTTGAGGTGGAGACTTTGTGCTACATTTCATCCAGCTGTGTTACTGCGCCCTGTTACAGTTACTTGTCACTATCTAAAAGAATTCTTGTTATTTCCTGCAAGATCACTTCTGAAAGAAGAGAAGTGCCTTCAATATTTTCACCAGGATTTTCTCCTCTATTTGTTAAACATCATCTCTAAAAAAAGAGAGATTGATGTTTATCCTACCCTTGAGTGTTATTTTCTACTTATATATAGAGTATATAGCTCCCACATATTTATAGGGAACCTCCCCTTGATGAGAGGAGAGATTTGTCCCCTTTTGATGTAGTAAACCTACACATCTGGATGGCCAATTTCCTTATGCTATGGTTGAAGAGACCTATTTTTCTCATCAGTTAGCTAATTGACAAAATGTTCACCCAATAGTTTTTGGTGATTCTACTGGGGATTTACATGCAATTTGAAGCCTTAAGTTTTAGATTGAAGCAGTCCCTACCCTTATCCATTATAGACTTTGCTGACTCTATTCTATGGCTTACCCATTCTCATTATAGCCTTACCATCTCCCTCCACCTCACACCAACTAGGACAGAATGCGTAGTTTGAAGCCTCAAGCTTTAAGCTAAAGCGGGGCCAGTTCTTTCCCATTTTTGTTCTACAATCTAGCAACTCCATTGTATACGTGAAGCTAAAGGGCTAAAGGTATTGTTGACCCTATATTTGAGTTGGTACAATAAATTAATTTTGATATGTTTCATTCACCATCTCATCTCCAACGAACTAGGAGCTTTTGTCCTACTAAAGTCAAGTCTCCATTATCAGGCAAGGCCTCCATTTCCACTATTAATAAAGCTTTGTCAATACTTACCCCTCTAAGATTTGTTATTCCACCTTTTCATAGTCATATAATGGCAATTCAAGGTCCTTGGGGTAACTATTTTGGCCCACTCAATTTAACTCCACCTCTACATGAGCTACTACGCAGTTTAAGGAAAAATTTCCCCAAGTTCTATGGTGATGGGAAGGTTCATCCTAACGAACATATTGCAGCCTTCAGCATAGTCTATGGCATAATAGGTGTAGAATATGAGCATGTAGCAGTCAGGATATTCATGGAAAATTTATAAGGTATTACTGTAGACTGGTTCTATCATCTACAAGCCCTAACTGTGATTGACTAGAACACCCTCAAAGCCAAGTTTGAAGCTAGATTCAAGCCTATAGAAGATGTGGATGCCCTATTGGCTCAACTCACCTAAATGAAGAAGGAGCCTCATGAACCAATGAGGGATTTCATAGCCAATTTTGACAAATTGAGGAATAAGATTCTTGTAATTGCTCAGCCTACACCTGAGAACCTTATATGCTTCTTCATCAACTCACAGCTGCCTGAAGTTAGTTTTCTATTGAGACATGCTAGCCAAATAGACCTTGATGTAGCTCAATACTTGGCTACTGAGGTAGAAGATGACCTTATATTGGTAGGAAAGATAAGGAGAGATCCAAATAGAGGTAAATCCTCTTCATCTTCCTAATATCCATCTACATGTACCACTGATCCAATGGTGCAAAAGATAGAAAATCAATTTTTATCTCTCAGGAAACAAATGGTGGAAGGGATATCTTTAGCTCCTTCATACATATATATTCCAAGAAGGACATTCCTCAATTAGTCATACCAAGGCAATGCTACCAAAAATCAAGGATATCCAAATCATCTTCCTCCTCCACAAGGAAAACTTGCCATTGAAGCACCCCCAACCAATTCAGCAATTGGATATCTCGAAATAGAATTTGATTTCTCTTTATAGCCTAAATTGAACTAAGAAAATGATGTTGATCTCCTTGCAGAAGGCCAAGAAGAATCAGTTGGTGACTACAACATTGGTTTCCTGAATTACTAGGATGAACCCAGAGGTAAAGGTGAAGTAGTTGATGGATCATATATGTATTCACCCGATCCCAGAACCAGTCAACCCAACAACCTGATAAAGGAAAAATAGGGGAAATTTCTCAACCTATAATTTCAATTTCCAAATGAGGAACTTCTCTACCTTTCTAGCCAAAGGACCTAGTGATTGCCAGAAAGGTAAGTACATCAAACATCTCTACACCTTCTACTTCAATTTTGTAGGTCATTCTTCCCCCTCTCAAAATCCAAAAGGATGAACTCATATCCTCTATTCCTAGTCCATTTCAGTCATTTGACATAATTGATCATGTCAAGAAGACCAAAATTTAAATTTTTGAATTTGAATTCCTATAAGCCAATCCTGAGCAGTTGGACAGGTTGGTAGAGTGAGTGAAGAATAAATCCATCCCTATAGGACAAGATGCTAAAAAAGTAACTCATGATCCCCCAAGGAACATGTCCATCCCAAAAAATCTTGTCATTACTCCTCTAGCTACCCCTATAAAAATAGAGCCTTTATATGTTTCCCTATTGATAAATGGTTACAAACTGAGCAATTACATCATAGACTCAGGTGCATCTGACAACATCATGCCTGTCAAGGTGGCAGAATCTCTTGGACTCACACTAACCAAAACCTTTGGGAGATGTTTATCCATGGAGAACAAACAAGTACCTATACTGGGACCAATCAAAGATGCCTAATTTGCATTTGTAGCATTCCTAGACAAAAAAATCAAGATGACAGTCCTGGTGGCCGATGTTCTAGCCTCATATGGCATTCTTCAGGGGTGAAATTTTTGCAAGGATGTTGGTGGAGAATTGAGCATGGACCTATTTGAAGTGAGGATCCCTATCAAAGGCATCATGCAGAGGGTGCTTCCTAAAAAGGAATCAAAATATGTTGTCACTCAGACATCAGCCCCTAAAGCTCAAATTCTATTTGAATCTTCAAGCATGGGTAATTACTTCTTAACCATAGAGGATATTCATGTTTCAGTAGATGAAAGTCTTGTAGGTGATGATCCAGGAATTGACTCAGATGAAATAGTAAAATATGTGAGAGAGCACAGTGTAAGCATAAAAGAATTCCCCTTTCCAAGCAAGGAGAAATCTAAGGAAAGATCAGTTTCTGATGATATTTGGATCTTTGAATTTGATGGCATCAATTTTTCTACTAGCTCAAGGGATGGGATTGTGTTGATATCTCTTCAAGGAGATATTTTCCCTTCTTCATACAAATTGCAATTCAGCAACACCAATAACATGACTGAGTATGAATCTCTATTGCTTGGATTGAAGGCTACTCAAGATAAAGGCATCAAACTCCTTCATGCCAAAGGAGATGTTGAACTAGTGGTTTGTCAGGTAAAGAACCTGTATCAAACCAAAAATGAGAGATTATGTCATTACCACAATCTAGTCTGGGATCAAATTGAAAGCTTTAATGCTTTCAACATCTCTACCATACCCAGGGAATTCAATGATTGAGCTGATGCACTGGCTATTTCAGGAACCCTCTTAGTTCCTCATCTAGACTTCAAAGGAAATAGGTACACTATTGAATTGGTATTTAGAACAAGTATACCCAATAATCCCAATCATTGGCAAGTGTTCAATAGTGACAACCAAATCATCACCTTTTTAGAATAAAAAGATAGCTTTGAACATCTTCACTTCGAAGGCAGTAAGCTCCAAAAACTTGAATCAGCTCTTGAAATGAATTTAGACACAGGTGAAGAATTCCTGCAGCTAAAAGGGAATAAGATTCCTAAAGGATTAGTTTCTCTCAAGAAATTGTTTGACAAGCATGACAGGTTCATCAAATAGCAACAAATGGATTCAAGCTCCCCCTAGGGGTTTGATCAGATAAATTTGGGTACAAAGGAAAATCCCAAGATGGTGAACATTGAGAAGTGTTTTACTCTAGAGGAGAAACTCAAATTTACTAACTTGCTTCACCATTACATGGATGTTTTGGCATACTCTTATGATGATCTGAAGTCACTCAAGCCTGAGGAAATTCACCATGAAATTCCTCTCAAGAATGATTCGATGCCTTACAAGTAGAAATCCGAGTAGTATAATCCAAAGATATCAGATAGTATTATGTCTAAGATACAGAAAATGCTAAATGATAGGATAATTTTCCCAATCCATCATTCCACATGGATTACCAACATAGTCCCTGTGAGGAAGAAGAATGGCAAAATTCACATCTATAAATATTTCAAGAATTTGAATCAGTCATCTTTAAAGTATAACTATCCTTTGCCCATAATGGATCAAGTGCTCCAGATAGTGATTAGCTCAAAGATGTTATCAATGCTATACGGCTTCTCAAGATACAATCAAGTTGAATTTAGTGAAGTAGACCAACATAAGACTACCTTCACCATACCTTGGGGCATGTTTGCATATAGAAAGATGCCTTTTGGCTTGATAAATGCTAGTGCCACCTTTTAGAGAGAAATGGACCTTGCTTTCAAAGATGAGATGGGTAAGTTCATTGTAGTTTATCTTGATGACTTGACCATTTTTTATAAGCATCACCTGGATCATATACGCCCCTTACAATTAGTGTTGGAGCACTACCGCCAGAATGGCATTTCCTTGAACCCCAAGAAGTCAATTTTTGGAGTAACAGAGGGGAAACTTCTCAGCCACATTATGTCCAAAAGAGGCATAAATATTGACTTAGATAGAGTCAAGTCTATCCAAGAGCTTACCTTGCCTACAAGTAAGATTGATGTTCACTCTTTCTTCAAAAAGGTGAATTTCTTACGAAGGTTCATCCCTGAGTTTGCTGAGAAAACTTGACACATTGTGAACATGATGAAGGGAAAGGCCACCTTTAGCTAGATTAAAGAAGGCAAGTTAGTATTTGAGGATATCAATACTGTCATTGCACATGCCCCAATTTTGGTTTGTCTAGACTACAACAAAGAGTTCATCATATATAGTTATGCTTTTAAACACATGCTTTCAGCAATTCTAGTTTAACAAAATAAATAAGGTATGGAATCTCCCATTTATTTCATGAGATTCCCTCTCAAAGCTCATGAGCTAAAGTACTCAAACATGGAGAAGCATGCTTATGTAGTGGTGAAGGAAGTCAAGCATTTCTACTTATACATCTTGAATTCTCACACTACTGCCTTGGTTCCTGATACCATGGTCAAATCCATACTAACTCAATAGGAGTTTGGGATGAAAAGAGGTAATTGGATTGTAAAGGTCCATGAATTTGATCTAGTCATCAAGCCAACAAAGTTGGTATGGAGAAAAGGCCTATGCTAATTAATTGTTGATAACAAACCAGAAGAAATAGAGCATAAATAAGCAAAGGATGAAGACATGCCAATAGTCCTCTTTGTCTCCACCACGAATGAGTGGTATTCAAGTATTTCTCATTTCCTTACTTACAGTGAGTGTCTTACCCACCTATCTCATAAAGGAAGGAGGACTTTTAAACTTAAAGCTGCCAATTTTGTCCTTTGGGACAATGGCCTGTACAAGAAAAGCCTTGATGGAGTGTTCCTTCACTGTGTGGACAAGGAGAAATAAAGACAACTTTTGGAATCCTTCCACAATCTAGCCTATGGAGGACATTTTTTTGCTCTTATAACTACCCACAAAATTCTATGAGCTAGGTATTATTGGCCTATTATTTTTCAAGATGCATATAAGTGGGTAAGAAAATGTGAACTATGTCAACAATTTGTTGGGAGACCCAAGTTAGCTGCCCTACCTCTCAAGCTAGTGGTCATAGAGGAACCATTCTAGCAATGGGGAATTGATTTTATTGGAGCTGTAAACCCATCTTCAAGTGATGGACATGATTGTGTCCTTATAGCAATTTCCTACTTCACCAAGTGGGTGGAAGCTATCCCAACCAAGCATGCTACTTTAGAAGTAGTGTGCAATTTCCTCAAGGAGAATATCATTTCCATGTTTGGGGTCCCAACCAAGATTGTCACAGATAATGCAACTTGTTTCACTTCCTAGGAGATTACTTAGTTCTATTTTTACTATTGGATCACCCTCTCCCACTCTTCTAATTACTTTCCACAAGGGAATGGATAAGTTGAATCAAGTAATAAGAACTTGATGACTATCATCAAGAAGCTGGTGGATGACAACCAAAGGACATGGCATAAAGCATTGGTTGATGCTTTGTGGGCAAATAGAATTACACCAAAAAGGGCAATTGGTATGTCTCCTTTCTAACTTCTTTATGGTATCAATGCTGAGATACCAATCACCTTGGAATTGCCAACACTAAAATTGGCTAAGGTAATTGAAGATTAGAAATATGAAAGCCCCCTTGATAAGAGGATCATGTGCTTAACTGAGATAGATGAGTAGAGAACTAAGGTGGTGGACTAAATTGGTGCCCATCAAAGTCTGGTGAAGAAGCTCTTTGACCAGAAGGCAAAAAACCATGATTTCTAGGTTGGAGATCAAGTCATGTTGTGTGACAAGAGAAGAGAACCAAAGGGGATGCATGAGAATTTTGATTCTCTTTGGAGAAGCCCATTTATTATCCATAAGCTCAATGGTGAAAATAGTTTCTTGCTAAAATATCAAGATGGCACTCTCTTTTTTTTGCCTTACAATGGGCAGCATCTAAAGTACTTTAACTCTTGAAGTATCAGATAAGTTCACATATATATATATGTATATTTGTATAGTCTTTGTTTCTACTTTGTGTTGTTCATTTGTTTTTTTGGAGCCTTTTTTTTGGGTAGCACGACTCCATATCCCAATGGCATACTTCAATGCACTAGAGATTTTAGCTTCTACTCCCCTCAGCTATTCCAACTGAAGGAAGTTCCCCAATTGGAGCTAGCTATTGTCCCCCAAAAATATCACTCATTTTTGGGACAAAATTTGAACTATTTTGGTCCAACAGACCAAAATTCTCTCTCCCCTTCTCAAAAATTATTTTAGGCATTCAAATTCTTCATTGTTCAAGTTTTTTTAGATTTTTATAGACTCTACAGGCTTAAATCTATGGACTCAATTCTATAGGCTTCACAAGAAGGAATCTACGAACTCATATCTATGGACTCTGCCAGTTTTATGAACTCATTTCTACAAACTCCATAGGCTTAAATCTATGAACTCTACAGATATGTTTCTATGGACTCAACATGCTTGAAATTAGTAGGTTCAATAGGTTTAACAAATTTAAAGGCTTCTACAGGTTAGTTTAATCAAATGAACAAGTTTACAACACTTAGTCATTTTTAGGATTGGTTTAATGCCTTGGTTTAACCAAAAGAGTTCATCGACAAGATTCTATGCAGTGTTTGAACCATTGAACCATTGAACCTTGAACCATTTTTGTTCAACGGGTTCAATGGGTTCAAAGGTTCAATGTCATCAACAAGAGTTAAGTGCATTTGTCAAGGTTTAAAGTTCAACTGCTTCAAGGTTCAATAGCTTTAAAACACTTATCAAAAAGAAGAAGGCTTGAACCATTGAACCATTAAACCATTGAACCACTTTGGTTCAAAGGTTTAATGGGTTCAATGGTTTAACAGTTTCAACAAGTTCAATAACCATATGGTTCAACGCATTTGGTTCAAGAGATAAAAAAAGAATTTGTCAAATAAAGAGATTAAACCCATTGAACCATTGAACCAAATTTGGTTCAATCAGTCGGTTCAATCAACAGGTTCAAGGGGCTACCCCAAAGCCAAAGGAAAAAGTGCCCTTATAAAGGGTAGTGAACCAAGCTGAGTGCCCTTATGGAGGGTAGTGAACCAAGTTGAGTGCCCTTGCGGAGGGCAGTGAACCAAGCTGAGTGCCCTTGTGGAGGGCAACGAGCAAAAGTGAACAAAGAGAATTCCTTCAAAAAAGTGAACCAAAGACAAACAGCCCTTACGAAGGGTAGGCGAGGAGCAGATGGACCGTTACAAAAGTTCAAAGGATATTTCTAGGATTGAATATTCCTTGCAGAGGGCACAATTATCTTTTGGGAAAAGAACGTGAAAATTTGACTAAGGCAAAATGATTAAGGCATTTCCTTTCGACAAAATGTCTGAAGGAATTCATTTGAACTTTTGTTCAAAGAAATAATTCTGAAGCAAAGACAAAATCCCACCAAAATAAATCCTGATGGAAAGTAGAGGCAAAGTGAAGGAAGATTTCCTTCGAAAAAATTATCTAAAAGAATTCCTTTAGACTTTTTGTCCGAAGGAAAAGTCTGCCAAAAAAGGGAAAACCTTCCAAGGAAATAAAAGCCCGAAGGCCACCCAAAAGATCTCAAAAGGTAGGTACTCTTGCAGGAGGCTCTTGCTAGGGAAAGTGGACCATTTCTTAAGACCTTGAAGGGCAAGTTCCCTTTGGGAAAGATCAAACCTCAAGTTGTAGTGGAACGCACCATGTGTCCCTCATAAAGTTGTAGCAGAAGCCGTCACGTGTCCTTTATAAAATTGTAGTAGAATTTGCCAAGTGTCATCTTCCAAGACATAGTTTCTAATAATTTTAAAGATATGTAACATGCCACGTGTTTAATTATAACTTAACGCAAGTCACCACGTGTCAACATCCATAGTTTCTTCCTTTTGTTTCATAAGGACTGTGGTGGGCCTCAGGTGAGGTGCTAAGGTCAAGTGGAGCACAACAAGTGTCTATGTCCATGTGGATCCAAAAGAGTCTTGAATGTTTCTACAGTGATTCTATAAGCTCAGTAGATGCTGCCACATGTCCTCACCTATTTCATAGTATAATGTGCCATGTGTCACTTGATAAGAGTAGCAGAAAGTGGCCAAAGCAAATAGGAAAGACACGAAGGAATTACTAAGGAGGATGATAGGCCCGCAGTCATCAAATTTAGGGTAACCAAGTAGCCATTAGCTTTCAAATGATGATGGAACTAAACATGTCAAATTTTTGACAATGAAATAACTATTAATTCTTGCAGGCTTAAGCATAGACCCTGTAAACAAATTCAGCAACTAGCTAAAGAGATAGCCTGAGAGCTCAGATCTCATAAAAAAGGAAAAAATACAGCCAAGAAAAAGGGAATGATGGAGAAATATTATAAATATCTATGCATGGTATATGTTTATATAAGGTGAAGCAATCCACTAGGTGGACATCAAAGAGCATGAACATTCAATGGTGCAGCCTATTTTTTTGCATTGAATAGAGCGAATAGCTGTGCACACATAAGCAAACACATCAAGTGGCCCATATTAAAAATTGATGCTCCATTCCAGTATAACCCATGGACATAATTTAAAATGCATTAAAGTCATTGAATGCATTGTAAGCGATTTTTTATGAAATAAAGTACCCAAGTATTTCTTGGAGCACTATATATTGGACTCTCTCTTATTGTTGTTGAAATATCTCTCTGTTATCAAAAACAAAACTCTACTTAAATTGAAAGGTATCACTGAGACTTTGAGCTTAGATTGTTGATCATATTTCATTATTTGAATAAGAAAACAAGTGAATTTTTAGACTTTATGCTAGAATAGCTTGGTTGTTGGGGAAATTATTCTTATGTCTATTTCCTTAATACATTTTTTGTCCATTTAATTAAATACGCAAAATTAGTGAAAATAATTAGAAAGGTGTCGTAAAGCCAATTGTGGAGAGACTTTGTGCCCCCACAATTGCCTTTAGTGTGTTTTCTTTCTATTCCTATGTAAAGGATCTTGGGACAACTTTGTGCCCTCATTATCCTTCATTTTCTATTTCTGTGTAAAGGATCTTGGGATGACTTAGTGCCCTCATTGTCCTTTGTATTTCACTCTTTGTTAGTCGAGGTGGAGACTTTGTGCTACATTTCATCCTGTTGTGTTACTACGTCCTGTTATAATTACTTGTCACTATCTAAAAGAATTCCTACTATTTCCTGCAAGATCACTTTTGAAAGAAGAGAAGTGCCTTCAGTGTTTTCACCAAGATTTTCTCCTCTATTTATTAAACATCATCTCTAAAAAAATAGATATGGATGGTTTATCCTACCCCTGAGTGTTATTTTTGACTTATATATATAGTATATATCTCCCACATATTTATAGGGAACCTCCCCTTGATGAGAGGAGAGATTTGTCCCCTTTTGATGTAGTAAACCTACACATCTAGATGACCAATTTCCCTATGTTGTGGTTGAAGAGACCTATTTTTCTCATCAGTTAGCTGATTGACAAAATATTCACCCAACAATATTGTCATGTGTACATACCTTTTATTCTCTTGTACATAATTTTATCCCCTTTTATCACTAAAACCACTCATTATTAGTCACACACCCATCATCCACATCTCATCTTGTACATCATTGTCAACATCCCATTATACATCCCTCATCCCTTCTTAGTCCCACTATATCCCCTATCCTTGGTCATCGCCCCATCATCATTTCCATCCTTGCCTAATCATCATCTTGTATATCCTTTTCTTACCCTCATGTGCATACCTTTATTCTCTTTTACATCACTTTATTCATATCATATCCTAAACAACCCATCATTATTCATCCTTCCATCACCTACATATCCTAATCACATCATCTTTTATCCACATCTTATCCTAAATCCATACCCCATCACTTGTCTTGACCTTGTCTTCATCACCCATTTAATTTAACCTCATCCTATCTTATCCTAGTTGTATTTTTATGTCACATACAAGTCTAAACCATCCCTACCTCATTCATCTTACCCTTTTATCCTTTCATCATCACCTTGTATCATACTTGTCCATATCCTATTATCCTAATCACCTTCATCACATAATCCCATCTAATCTCCATCTTGGGTAAATCGATTTCAAGGCTTGAACTAGTCCTTTTATCATCCACATTAACCTATCATCCTAATCCACTGTCACCCATTTCTTAGTAAAATATCATACCTATTTAATATCCTTATATCATCTTGTCACTTTGTTATTTTTAATCGAGCAAACCCCTCATCATCAATCTAGTCTCTATCATCCTTGCATATTCATAACTAGCACCCATCATACCATGATCTTGTTAGTTTGAATCCAGGCACACATAAAATCTTTAATTTGTTTTGTTATCTTGACAACTAGCCATTGTTGATAAGTCATTAGCACCTATTGCACTATTGGTCTAAAATCTGATCCTAATTTTTAATCCCTCCATCCATCATCACCTAAACGCATTAGCTCACTTATTAGACATAGTTTAGTTCAAGAGACCTATTTTCATCATCCCTCTTCATCATCCATCACCATGAAGCTATACCCCACTTTCATTGATGAATGCATAATTTCCCATAAGGATGATATCCTCTTGAAGTTCCTTATGATGGGTGTATTACTCCCAAAAGGTGTTGACCCCCTTCAACTAATTGCACCTCCTATCCAAGCCCCTTCATGTGAATCCCATACCAATCCTCCATCTGTTAGTCATAAACCATCAACTTCCCCTTCCCATACTAGTAAAGTAATCCTATCTTGGCCACCTTGAATACATCCACCCAGTCCCATCAATGACCATTTAATCATAAGTCCCATGCTTTAAATATAAATCACATATTTAAAAGGATCCTTACACTCTCATTCTTATGTCCTTGGAATCCCAATTCAAATAAATAGTCACCACTAACAAGATGGTTTATCAACATATCTGACATCTTGATCCCACTAAGCATATTCCCTTTTATTATAAATAGAATCAATATTATGCATATCACCAAATCTAGAGGCATACCAATAATATATGTTAACCTTTCTAAGATTATGTCAAATACCTCTTCAAATGTGGTGACATAGTGATTGAGGATGAATTAGATGAATCTAAATCCCTAGGTAAATAATAAGAGGAATGCCAAGATTCCATTCTCTATCATGATCAAGCCATTCCCCTTCTAATCTAATGTCAAGACATAATTTCCCTCTTCCATGATCCCCCTATCATTGCCTAATCCTCTATCTGACACAAATATCTTCCCCATAATCCTATTCCCCCCATCCCTTATGAGTCCTTCCATAGGTCTACTTTTTCATACCCTCTTCCTTTCACCCATCACCTCAAATACCCTTAATTGAGAGGTTAATCATGGACAATGAATCTTATACTAGTAGCATTTTATCTTGCCCATCAAATCCAACATAGGTCTTATCATCATCAATATAATGTTCAATGCCAAGATCTAAATCAGATCTCTCATCAAAAATAACATCCCTCATCTATGTTGATAATGCATATCTTTTTTATAATGCCTCTAATCTAGGTACCTCCAATCCATCTTTAGGCATACCTTTAGATCCCATTAATTATGATGAATTCATAATATAATTCTTACAATATTTATCTATCAAAGATAATTAGAGTGAATATGATCCTCCTTTAGATGTGTATACTATAACTAGTCCTTGTGATCCTTTTGTTAATATTGAGGAGATTTTCTTCAATGTCAAAATAGGGTCTCCTAGGAACCCCTATGAAGACTATGTTTCCCCATCACCAGTTATTTACATCATCATGCCCTCACCACCACCTTCATCTATTATGGACCCTTTTCTCCCTATTGATAATCATTTAATCACCTCCCTCCATAATGAAAAATATGAACATTCATCATTGGACCCTTCCTTAAGAAATATAAAATGTACCACCAATATAAATTTCCAAGACCATATTCTAGAAGTCAATCATAATAATCATGTCATCTTTGATCCCATCAGTCAAAATAAAAAAGAATAAAATCACCAGCCTAATACAAAAATGTCTTCTCTTAATGAAGCCTAATATATTTCACTAAAATAATGTCAAAGTCAAAATAATCATCATTTATCAAGTCAAAAATCAATCTCCCTTGATGAGGCCCAAAATTAGGCACCAAGGGGAAGCCAAAGTGAAATACAGTCTCAAAATCAAAATAATATCCAAAGTAGAATCTAAATGGATGATAATCCATAAAATAATTGGATCAAAGATGAATCAGTAAGTTAAAGTGTCTTCAATCTCTTAAAGTCTTTAGTCACATGGCATCAATCAAATACAAAATGTGTAACATCTCCAATGGTGTATGTGAATGCTAATCCTAATCCTCCATCACTCATCACATCCTCTTATCATAAACCCATAAACCCATCAAGTCCTATCATCCATTCAATTCCCATACATCCACATCAATATTTAAACCAATCCATATCTCCCATCACCTTCTTAGGTAGCATTATCTCTCCTAGGGGTAATGAATACATCTGGTCCATACATCTACTGTGGTCTCCATCAAGAATTAATGAAGGTCACAATGACCCCAAAATATCTAATAAAAACACCATGGGTCTAACATCACACATCACCATAATATGTGTTGGATAAATAATCCATCAAGTGTCCATACCTTGCATCTTGCTCACCATCTGATAAATCAAGATGTCATTCAAAAATTCAAAAAAATAATCATTCATCCAATGGTGAAAATCAATCTTTTAGCACATTGAGCAAGTACTATGATGAAAATTGGTCTCTGACATCATGGTAAAATAATTAATTGTTTGTATTATACCTTAACACATGGGGGAAAAATCCATCTATCCCTTATCAATCCATCCATACTTGTCTTATCCCTCGTCAACTTTGACCCATCCATGTCATCATTATCCATCTTATCCCCTAGTCCATTCTTCCTACCCATGATCTTCCATCATATCACATTCCTTCCCATATTATCCTTCATAAGGAATGGAAGTTGTCTTGAGAACTATTCTTGAAACATCTCTTCATATACTCTAATGGACACTCAGGAAACAAAACATTTGTCTCCTTCAAATTTTGGTCATTGGCAATCCCTCGTCCATTCCTTCCTTGGTCTTTATATCCTTTTAGGCATCATCCTCAACCTCTTATCACTTATCCATCCTCATCCCAGTTGTTAGGCTTTGTATTCCCTTTCCTAGTAACCCCATTTTTACAATGTACATACATATCCCAAAAATCCTTAAAAATTTAAATATTCTAAAAACCCTAAAAATCATAAAATTTGAAAAAAGCCAAAAATAGTCCAATGTGTCTTGTCTTATTCCTTATCTCTTAATCAAATCCAATACTCATCCCAACTATCATTTTATCCATATCCCCATCCCAAATGGCATCTAATATCCCATCCATCATTTTATCTTGAACCCACTCCTAGTGATCACCCATCCATATCTTCATCCTCATCCTTTTTTACAAAGGTATTATCGACATACACAACCTTATCAAATAATTTAGTCTCAAACCCATCACTTATTTATCATTTCCTCTTCATATCTATCACCCATCTAATCCTTATTTGCTAGTATGAATTCTGTATGATCCCATCACATCTTTATCAGTACCTCTCCATATCTAGCACCCATCTAATCATTATATTGCTAGTATGAAAGGTATTTGATCCCATCATCTCCTAACATTTTTCTATATTTGACTCTTTTAAGGTTTTTCCTTTCATTAATCCTTGGTCATCTTCACATCCATATCCTCATCCACATTCTTATCATAATCCTCATCTCTCATCTAAATCCATACCTTTATCTAAATCACTAGTCAATTCTCATCATTATCATTAGTTATCCTATCCACATCCAAGTCCATCCTTATTCTAAAATAAAATCATTATCATTGTAGTCATATAAAATGTAAAAATTGGTAACTTGAGCATGGATAATGACACCCAAACCTTAGGTCCCTCTTGCTTGCTCTCATGACCCTTATAGGCATCTTTTCATTGATTCCCAATCATTTGTAGCCTTCCAAACTTGATCTCAGCTAAGCCAAATTTCTTTTTCCATGACCAATCCATCCCTTAGGTCTTGTTATCTTAGGACAATAGTGCCACACTTGGACTATAGCACTGGTGCCATTTTTGTCCACTTTTGGTGCTCTTATCCAATTGTAATTTTGGCTTCAATAGTTAATTCCTTCTAATTCCCCATCATTATCCTTTTTTACCTAATGTGAGCATATTTAATCCATGACTAATATATCCCTATAAAATCCCATTCAATTATCATTTATAAAGGGTTGATAAATATCACTAAGCAAGCAAGACTACTCAAGCAATCTTCCCTATTCACTGGATACATCTAGCCAATATACTTACAAGCTTATTAAAATCCTTACACTAGTCCCTATCCACCTCAAGCACATCCATTTTATCATTATTCATATTCATACACTCAATTTTACAAATCACATCAAGTGGGATAGCTACATATTGCTTGATCCCTCTACAGAGTATTAGTATGTAGGCAGCATGTCCGCATAAGGGGTGTGGATACATGTTTAGTGAATATTATACACACTAACCCCCTTCTTATTTCTCAAAATTGGTAAAATAGTAATGGATCATAGGTTTTTAATAGAAAATATACTCTACAAGGAGCTCTATAGACTTTTGGCTACAAAAATTTCATAGACAGGGTCACACATACCTAATAAACAAAAACTAGAAAGCTCAAATCCTTAGGACAATAGTGGTAGAGGTGGACTATAGCACTAATACCACTCCTATCTACTTTAAGTTCTCCTATCCAATCATAAAATGAAAGTTATATTTTGTTTTTATGATAGTTTCATGGTCCTTCATAGTGAATATCATACCCTATCTTAGTCATATCAGTCAGTTTCTAGCTAAGTCTTCTTTTCTACCTTTTATTAAATTTTTTTAAAATATAAAAAATAAATCTAATTTTAAAAAATTAGTATATTAATTATTATATATTTATTTACTAATTTTAATACTTAGGCCCTTTAACTAAATTAGGAATAATACACCAATATTACCAAAATTGTTAAATCATTTGGTGAACCTGACTTACTTCATTTGCACATAAAAACCCTAGAAACCCTAGGGTAAATTTCCTACTAATTTTGCCTATATTTTTTTGATTTTTTACATACATAATAAAATTATAAATTATCATTAAGTTTTAAATTTTCATATTAATTTTAAAATATTTTTTATTTCAAACCCTAGCTACCCATACTAGGTCCCAGTATTTTTCCTATAATTTTCTAATAACTTTTTGATTTTTTAATAGCATATTAAAATAAAAAATTCACTTCAAATTTTAAAATTAAATAATAATTTTCTAAAAAATATATTTTTCAAGAACCCTAGTCATATCTTTTAGGTCTCTTTAAATCATAAATTTTCCAATAAATTTTTGATTTTTTACTTGCATGTGTAACTCAAAAATTTAATTTAAATTTCATATTAAATTTCAAAACTAATCATATTTAAAACCCTAGTTGCATATACTATGTCATTTCTTCTTGAGGTATCACCTTACATCTAAACTTAGATTGAACATCAAAACAAAAATAGATCTCACTTATTTCTAAATATTTCTTACATTTCTTGGAAATAATAATGAAACCATACTTGGTCCTATCATGTACATAAATGCTGAAATTTACCATATGTTAGTGAAAAGTTTTAGTTTTTCCATTTCATGCTTAATTTTCATAATAAAGGATGATATTACAAAATGTATTGTTAAACATGCACAAGATTTCAATATTTATTTTGCATACTATGTCTCACTCTCATGCGAAATAATTTCCAACTCTATTTTTCTAAACATGTTAGAAATATTATGTTACAATTCAAATATATTTATGAATTAATGAACAATTATATTCTCTCTACCCTTTGCTTTCTATCTCTCATATGGAAAAAAATTCAAGTTTATCCTACCACACATATTAGACATATAATAGCACGTGTCAAATATCTTTATGCATTAGTACAAAATTTCATGATTTCTATCCCTCATTTGATCTCTCATGTAGAATGTTATTAATAATCATATTTATATACAAATTTCATGTATTTAATCTCATATGCATGGTTTCTACCTAGATGTATCTCACTATTTGGCTATTTTTAAGTATCTTCCTTCTCCTCCTCTCCCTAAAGAGGGTGATAACTACTTTCCCTCTAACTCGGTCCATGTTATCACCCCTCCAAAAGGTGAGGCATATTATATTATTGTTCCTAATGCATACATTTAGTGTATAGATTATTCAAACCTTCTTCAACAAATGTGCTTACATGTTCAATCGAGATCAACTAGGGTTTGCACTTGTGAGACTCTAAAAGATCAAATCACCAGTATGAGTAAGTTATTTTCATATTTACAAATGTATAATCAGCTATTACATGAAAACATCACAACATTGGAAAATTATATTATAATACAAAATCCTCGAAGGCACCCTAGTGTGAATCATGTATATGCACCTTCACCTAGTCAATTGGTTACAAGCAATGTTACATATCAAAACAAAAAATCACAACAAAGTAACTCTACAACTAGTGATTCAAAAAGAATTCAAATATAAAATAAGAGTTCAAGTTAGAAACTAAAAAAATTTATTAAATCTAAGTTTATCAAACTACCTCCTCTATATCTAATGAGAAGATCCAAATAGTATCATACGTATCATAGAATGCATGCGCATCACACATATTCATGTTTGGCATTGAAAAAAGATATACAATAGATAATTGTTAATGAGGACCCTATACAAGGTAGATTAGTCAATAAATCCATAGTGACATAGGAACACATTCAGAAAGGGTCAAATCTATAAACAGTACAAAAGTGATAACCAAAGCATAACTCAAAATAATAAAAAGATCAAAAATCAAAATTAGAGCAAGAAATAGTATCACAAACATAGGTAAAGCATGAAAAATATGTAAATCTACCTCTCCAAAATAAGGCTCAACTTTAAAAGTAGTATGGGTTTGGTCAAAAATATCTACAATCATTTGATTATCAATGTCAAGGTTTGGGCAAGCATGCTCAAGGCATCACTACTCCTATTCTAACAGTTGATAATGTTTGTCACCAAGTTTTAGGATTTATTGAACATCCTAAGGAAATTCATTTAAAAACACAATTTATCAAAAGAAAAGATCTGGATACAATAAAATTCAACACTAGCATTTTATTAGTTCAAAATCAAGAAGATAATGATGAGTGGAACAATACAGATTATTATGCTTTCTAAGATACCAACAATGAATCTAAATATTTAGAATCATATTCATAGCCATTCCCTCATTCTTCAAAATCATGCGTGACTCCTTTGTTTTATACAAGACACCATGACAGGGAGTCTCCCATGAGACTCATTGGTTAGTATCATTTCTTCTCAGTATTACTTGTGCATAGTTCCTTCTTTCAAATTCTTATACATAGTCTTCCTATGATTGATTTTACATAGTTTAAAACATTTAAAAATTAAAAAATAATATAACATTTAAAAATAATATAAAATTCAAAAACAAGATAACATTTAAAAATTCAAAAATAATATAATATTCAGAAATTCAAAAACAATACAACATTTCAAAATTTCAAAATAATACAAAATATCAAAATTTCAAAATAATACAAAATATCAAAATTTAAAAAACATTCAAATATTTCAAAACACCAAAAACACTTCGATTGTATGGATCATCCATGCTTTACATTTCTACTACTATGCTAGAATTAATTTTTTTATTTTATGCTATTGTTTGTCAATTTATCTACATTACCATGCTTCACTTGATCTACTTTGAGTGTTTACAGTGGCATCCAAATCTTTGATTACTTCACTCTACCCATTGAGGTGGCATCCCACTTATACATCGAGACATACATCGATATACATACCCATTCAGGGCATCATCTACATGACTACACCATCCAAGTTATGTCATTATTACACAACACACTCTAGTTATCATGATGATGTACAATACTAGATTATATAGATTACTCTATCAACACTCACTAGTATATAGCACTTTTGTATTTCTTAGCATATACCTAGTCTTGTACTAATATGTCTTACATAATTTCACCTCTTTCTTTGATTAATTAGGTGTGATGGTATTTCCAGTATTTACATGCTTTATTTTCTTACTTAGCATAGCTAGATGTGATTGCATTAATCAGTTTCTATTTGTCTCATGTATGTACCTTAGGACATTCCTTTACTTCTATTCATGTGTGTTACTTAGGACATTTTCTAATATCCTTCACCTACACTCTTCTATGTGATTGTGGCCCTTGTGTCAAACCTTTTTGGTTTCAATTATATGTGTATGTGGCATTTGAACATGCCTTGTATGCTTACTTTCTAGTCTGAGTGATAGTGCCCATGTCCCTTATTTTTTTGGCCCATTGGCCACCCCTATATGTTTCTTTTTCTTGCCTTATGTGCTTCTTGAATGATTATTTTTCAATTGTTTACAATTCCATGATCCAAATCATGCATTATCTTGCTTTCTTAGATGCCATGATAGACATCATGCTCCATCCCTCATTGAAAACTAACAACTAATCAGATTTATAATTCTAATTCAGTACATTTCACATGATATTGCATTGTTATATCTATCTAGGTATACCCCTATTGATATAACAATCTCCATTTCAAACATTATTATATCATGTATCTTTGCATCATAACACACTTACATGGCTCTTTATTATAAGGGTAGTCATTGTAGGGTATTCATTCCTACCCTCATAAAAGGGGGAAACAAATAGGGGTTTTGTCACAGACATTAGAGCTCTTAATAGTTAAAAATTTAGTATTTAGAACACTTAGAATAGTAACCAAACATCAAACCAATTAGAACAGACTAGGTAGATAGTGAAAATGTTAGAATAGATATCATATTTGGCCCAAAAAAATAGCACCGAGATTAGACTATAATGCTGGTGCCACTACTATCTATTTTTGGTGCTCTTATCCAAATAAAAAAAATACTAGACTTTCTAGAAATAGGTATAAAAATATGTTTATGTATAGTTTTACATAGTCAAACTAGTTTAGAATTGGTAGTTTTTAGTACACTTTTGCTTAGAAAATCTAGATATAAGGGGCATTATGAGTGGCATGATGGATATCACTTCCAATTTCAGATATGGTAGTTGATATAACTTTTAGATCATCATCCATGTTTTAGACACTGATGATTGGGGGTAATGTGCACAACACATTTCTTTTCTTTTCTTTTTAAGTTTAGCATTACCTAGGCATTCTTAGTAGTTGTGTGCCTTACTCCATCTATAAGTGGTTGGCATCATTTTGGATTGGCTTTCATATAATCTTAACTTCCACATTTTAGAGTGGCTTTCATATAATCCTAGTGCACCAGTTTTAGAGTGGCTTTCATATAAGCCTAACTTCCACCTTTCGAAGTGGCTAAGAGTAGCCTAGTTTCTAGCATACATTTAGTTATCCATGCTAACATTTTTAGATCACAATACATTCTTGGTTTTTAGGATCTATCTCATATGGCATACATTTTATACTGGTATCATTTCATAGCTTCACTTCATGGGGTAATAATGGAGCTAAAGGACTAACTAGCCTTTATATTCTTGAGCCACCTATTCAAAGGGATTGGACACATAATCCAAACATTGATTAGGATATGAATAACTAATTAAATTCACTTAGTGGGTGACAATGGAGCCAAAGGTATAGCCTTTGCATTCTTAATCTACTCCCATGGAATTGAGCACTTAGCTTCATTAACAATATCACTCTTGGTATAACATACCGAACATACCTAACATATCCATCATCACTCAACATCACAATAGGTTTTATATTAGTTTATATACCTGGTGAAGTGTATTTATTCCTTTCTCTTCCTCTCTCTCTTACCAAAATTTATATGTTCTTATTTTAGATATAACATATCTAGTAAGAACTAATTTACTCTTTATTTTCTTTTACATATTTACACTTCATAGTGTGCTCTCTCTATCCACATCTAACATCACACAGCTTCATGAGATTCACCCTTGCATGTAAGTTTAGGTATGCTTTATATTTTTCCTTTATCCTAGTATTTTACATTGCTACATCACTAGAATAAAGGAAGGGCAAATATGGTCATATAAAATGCAAAAATAGGTAATTTGAGTGTGGTTAATGGCACCCAAACCTTAGGTCCTTCTTACTTACTCTTAAGACCCTCATAGACATCTTTTCATTGATTTCTAGTCATATATATCCTTTTAGACTTGATCCCAACTAAGCTAGACCTATGTTTCCATGACTAATCCATCCCCCTAGGTCCCATAAGCTCAAGACAATAGCACCACACAAAGACTATAACACTGATACCACTCCTATCCACTTTTAGTGCTCCTGTTCAAGTGAAATTTTGGCCCCAATGGTCAATTCCTTTGGGTTTCACATCCTTATCCTTGTCAGCGTAATGTGAGAACATTTAATCCATGACCAATAGATCCCTATAAATTCCCATTCAAATATCATTTGGGAAGGGTTGGAAAATATCACTAAGCAAGTAAGAATACAAGTAAGACTACTCAATCAATCTTCTCTATTATCTACATACAATCAACCAATACACTTACAAGCTTATTTAAATCCTTACACCAGTCCCCAGCCACCTCAAGCACATCTAGTTCATAATGTTTCATATTCATACACTCAATTTCACAAAGCGTATAAAGTGGGAGAACTACATATGGATTGATCCCTTTTTAGATTATTGGTACGTAGGTAGCGTTCCCACACAAAGAGTGTGGATATATGTTTAGTTAATCTTTTACATACTAACCCCCACTCTTTCTTTAAATTGGTCAAAGTATAATGGAGTATAGAGTTTGAAGAGAAATTTTTCTCTACATGGAGATCTATATACTTTTGATTATCAAAAGTTAATAGACAAGGTCACACAGACCTGGTGAACAAAACTCAAAAAACTCATATCCTTAGGACAATAATGGCAGAGGTAGACTACAACATTGGTTCCACTCCTATCCACTTTATATTCTCTTATATAATCATAAGAGAAAAGTCAAATTCTAATTTATGACAGTGTCTCAATCTTGTATAGTGAATATCAGACCCTAACTTAGTCATATCAGTTAGTTCTTAGCTAAGTATTATATTTTACTTTTTATTACTATTTTTAAAAAGGTCAAAATTTCAATCTAATTTAAACAAATTAGTAGCTTAATTATTATGTATTTATTTATTTTACCACTCAAGCCTTTAACTAAATTAAGAATAATACACCAATATTTCTAAAATTATTAAATCAATCATCCTAGTCTAGTCCATCACCTAATTGCTCATCCCATCATTAGACAAGACATTATGACATTCCATGTAGATACTTATGTGTGTTTCTTATTTGTGTTGTTTGAATTGTTGGCATCATGTGTATATATATATATATATATATATATATATATATATATATATATATATATATATATATATATATATATATATATATTATCATAGATTTTGTTTATGTCATGTCTTTTTTTGTCTACTGGGCAATGAACTAGGATGATATGAGGACCCCAAAGCTACAATATTGCTTATAAATGCCCTCAATTATACATAGTTTACTATTTGCCCATAAAATATAGCACAATGTCATGTGGGACATACTCACATCATAGGTCATACTACCAAATGCTATATTTAATGGATTTCTTAGACTATGATGACCCTTGTGATAGTTATGATGGCTTGATCACCTACACCCTCATCATTTATCTATTCATCTTTATATAATCCCTTAATGTGTTTGACTAACATAAAATATTTTATCTTCATATCAGTCATATCCAATAATCACTAAAATAATCTTATAATCACTAATAATCATCATCATCATCATCATCATCATATTTTATTCCCTCATCATCATCCCTTATCCTTTAGTTAGAACTACATCAGCTTGAGTTTTTTCAAACTATATAGGTAGCACTTGGCCACTTTTTAGTGCCCAAAGATAACTCAACCACTATCTCCTCTCTCACTCCCTTGCATGTGTATTTTCTATGGGCATCATTGCTACTCATTGGTCATTCAACCATATCATTTATTTTTTATCATCACTATTATCATATTAATTGATTTAGATTTGATCTACACCCATCATCAATTTTTTCCAATCCTTATCTTTCTTAACTTATATTTTGCCATTACATGCATCCTTAATTTAGATATATCTAAATCTTGTGGCCTTTGTAATCCTCTAATCATCATTTTATGGTTGATTCCCCCTTAGTATGTGTCAAAAACTATGATTATAGTCATCTCTAAACCCTATGCATGTGTCATTTCTAGGGGCATCCTCAATTTGTAGCTTACTGCTCAAATTAAATTCATCTTCTATCTCACATTTTTCATCCCATCCCCTTATCTATCCATATCATCCCACCCACCATTTATTTTGAGTGGCCATGCATCTCATTCTCCCAAACATGTCCCTTTGAGGGGGCATCATATCCACTAACACCATCTACTAACATTCATTCATGACATGATTTTTCTTTTAAATATTATTACTCCTACTTAATTCCACTTAAAATGCCCTTTCAAAGAGGGTAAAAATGTATGCACCTAAATTTTATCACTTACATTATTGTCACTAATATTCCTATTAATTGATACTATTTTTTCTTAATCTAATTTATCCCACAAATAAATCACCCCTTTTATCTATTTTTCTAATCTCCCCCTTCTATTATTCTTCATCTACTAACCTTATTCATTCCTACTTCATCATTAATTTATCTTAAATCCCCATTATTCTATCCTAATCCTATCTTACCTATTATTTGGGAATTTTAAATTCCCATGACCCACCTACCCACCTACTTAAGCCTATCCCTAGGCTCTTTTACACCCCTAGTCCCTAATTCCTATCTAACCTCCCTCTAATCATCATTAATCCCTAAGATAATTCTATAATTGGAGGATTTTAGAATCCTCTCTATTCTAACCCATCCTCTCTAGAAGCCTCTAAATCTAGAGGCTTCCAAGGAATTTTAAATTCCTTAGATAATCCCCAACCCTTGATCTCCTTCATCCAAGTTTGAATCTCCACCATAGATATTTCCCTCCTCTTTCTATTTAAACAACTTCTCTCCTCCATGGAAGGCCAATGAGAAACTATCTAAATTCTCCATGTCAATTTATTCATTGAATCCTTCATCAAACATCCTTATCATGCCATTATAATGTCACAAATATGAGTGAAGGTATATCAATCCAATCTCAATCTCTTTTTATTTTGCATTATATTTGATCATGGTGTAGAGCACTTAGATTTAGGATTCTAATGATGTTATAAATTTTTTGGATTCATCCATTGCTTTTAGTCTTAATGGATCTATCACTTTAACTAGGTAGTTGGTTATTTGGGTTGATTTAATTACATGATTTAATCTATAGAGATCAAAAATCATCTACAAATGTTAGTGTCCAGAGAGATAAAATCATCAAACCTAGAATCTAATGACTACTCTAAAACTATCTTCCAACCTATTTTCTACTTTTCTAGATCCAACACTATTTTTTCATCATAACTAGCTAAGTATATTACTTATTTTTCATTTCCATACTTAACTTAGTTTTACTTTATATATTTATTATATACTCAACATAATAAATTCAATTTATGCTTATATCTAACTTTAGCATCCAATTGGCATAATGTAGATATGATTATCACCCTTGTACATCATAATTTCTATATTATTAATCCTTATACCAAAAAGGATAGGATATCCATCTTATCTAATTTAGGGATAAATATTTCGTCAACTTGATCTTTGAACATCAAACCCTAGGTCATTAGGTTTTTCTAATTCTTATGTCCATCATTACTAATTGATATAATTATGTAATCATCCTTTCCATGGACATCTCTTTAAATTATTCCATGGTCCAATATCTTATATTTGTTACGGATTACTACATTGGTTACATTGTTCAAGCTATTAGGCAAATTTATGCTAATAATTAAAGGGTTTTAAATCAGAAACAACACTTGATCTCTCTTCAAATTTCCTTTTTAAATGTCATAGAGATAGTATTATATGCCAATGTGCATGTGCTCAACCATTTATTCTACTTAAGTCTTATTTGAATGATAGATACCATCTTGCACCCATTATTCACCCATGACTTATATTAGATTTTTCATTCCATTTTGTTACCACTCAAAAAGTTAATATTTCCGAACATATCCCTCCACCTATTAATATAAAATAGGTACCTCCTAAACCTAAGACTATAATAAAATCTAAGGGATATGAAATTATTCACCAATTAAATAATAAGCATGCAAAAATTTCAATCTTCAAGATCATAAATTAATTTAATATCTATAAATATATCCTATACAAGGTATTGCATGAGATACAAGTTCCAAGTAATATTGAGCCTACTTAGTTTTTGTATATTATGAAATATCTCAATAAAAATAACAATCTAATCACCTTTGATCCAAAAAATTTACCATTAAAGGATATTATTGACAAAAATTTACCTTTGTTCATACAAGTAACAATATAAAGTAAAGGTATCATAAGAGTGATCATAGATAATGGATCAGGCCTAAACATTTGTAGCACATAATTCTTAACCACCATGGATATTAACACAAACCTTATTCAAAAATGAATTATGCATATAAAAGGGTTTGATAATCTACATAGCCCTCTGATTAGTGAAATTACCGTAATAATTATCATTGGTCCCTATACATTTCCCACTTTGTGCCAATTTATGCTAAATTATTTTAACTATAAAATTCGCTTGGGATAGCCTTGGATACATAAAATGTATGTGGTTCCCTCTACATTACATGTATTCTTAAATTTTTGTCATCAAAAATTACTTTACACATATCCAATAGATTTTAATCCCTTCAAACATTATGTAGTGCTCTAACAAATAGATAATCTCAAACCACAACACTTTAAATACGAGTTAAAAATTGATACACTAGTACAAGAACCTAATTAGACTATGCTATTTAAGATATCGAAGAGATAATTCTCATGTTTACCTGACTCCCCAACTTCATTACTCCCATGGATAATAAAATGTGAGCATATATCTCTCCCTCATCTTATTGAGGTTGATATAAGTCAACCTCTACCCAAAGGGTATAATTTGAATGTTTATCATCACTATCATCAAGGACCAGGGCAATCTATGAACCAATGATTTACCTTGAAACATAAGATCCAAGATCTCATTGATGATGACGTGATTCTATTTGATGATCCTCCAAAAGAATTAGGTTCATAAAAACTCAAAAATCATCTATGTTAACAAGATTTAACAATTACATTATACATGGGTGGTTCTTATTTTTGACATAACCATATTGGCCCTACATAAACAAAAAACATTTAAAATATAAAGTATTTTTAGTAACTTGGTTTTGGACTACAATACTTTCAAAATAAGGTCAATTGGAAAGACTCCTTTGGAAACATACAAATACCAATTGCTTTTTGACCTAAGATAATTTAAACATAGGTTTGGGTTATGCCCACCACATCTCCATATGCATTTACACTAGAAAATCTTTGGATATTCAAAATAGAAGAAAACTTTGATCCATATTAGCAAGGTATTTCCTTTCCTTACAAAGGAATATTAATATATATTATAAATAATAGAATTATTTATTCTATTTCACATGAAAAATGTGAGGATAAACATGTTATGTACCTTTTCAACCTATCCAACCATGATGCAAACAAAGTAAAATATCCAACTTAGGATTTTCAAGCACCAAGTGGGGGAGACACATATGACCATCCATTGGATGAGATCATAAATTAGTCTCTTCAAATATTCCAAAAATACAAAAAAATCAAAAACATTCAAAAATCTAAAAACATTTTCAGCACCTACATGTTATATTGGCTCTTTGGCATCTATGTGGTAATTCCATGTTGATGGATGGCATACTCAGTTACTCCTACATATTCATGTGTGTCACACTTATACTTGATTTTTATATAGGCATACATAGATACATGATCTAATCCTATTTTATGTGTTAGTATTTCCCTTTACTCATGTTATGTAGACATTGGGGACATCCAATTATTTAATATTGATACACACAGGCTATATGATTTGATGATCACTCTTCATTATCAAGTTTGAAATTACATATGTACTTACACATGCCAATACCCATGATTATATCTTACAAAGGATACTTAATATGATATACACTTAAAAAAATTTCCTAACACAATTTATCCATATGATAATATGACATGTTTATATTGGTTGCTTATGCTTTACCTTATGCACATGCTTAAGTGTCTTGCCTTGCTATTGTATTCCTTGTTTGAGAATTTGAGTATTCTCCTTTGATTGTGGCCCCTATGCCTATGTATGTTTTCATTGACATTTTCATATGTCATTTTTTATTGTATGGACATTTGAATATGTCATGTTGCTTTTATGGACATTTTACTAAGTCATGTCCCTTAGATTGTGTGGCATTTGAACATGCCCTTTATTTGTGGTCTTCTTGGACCATTTCCTTTTGACTTGGTTTTGAGTGATCTTATGTGTGTGTTTATTTTCTTTTTGAACTTGTGCTATTAATATCTAGACATTTACATGATCCTTATCTTTCATATTTGTCCTTCATGTGATCATATTAGTTCTATGTGATTCAATGTTATATCTACTTAGACATGTTCCTTCTATATGCTACATGGTTGTGTTCATAGATTATATTTTTGTCTTATCATTTTGAGTTGAGGTAACTAACAATTCCTATTTTTTTCCTCACCCTAAAGGGGGGGAATATTAGTGGGGGTAGGTCATAGAGACATGTTATTCACAGTTGGCACAATTTTTAGATTCAATAGGGGCATGATTTATAAGCATTTTCTCCACACTCATTCAGTATATGATACTTGTATCAATTTTTAGATTAAATGGGAGCATGTCATATTGGCATGGGTTTCACACACTTAGTTTTTAGATTAATTATGGGCATGATTTGGATTCATGTTTTTCACACTTATTCACATTTGGCATAGTTCTCAAATTCAATGGGGGCATGTTTCGGAAGCATGTTCTCCACACATATTTAGTATTCAACATCTATATATTATAGTGGGGGAATTTTTTGGAAACATGTTCTCGAATTGGTATATATATCAATTTTTAGATTTCTCCATATATATTGGGTACATGATTTATAAGCATGTTCTCCACACTTATACAATTTTTTAAATTGGATAGAGCACATAATTATAAGATTCAAATTCATAGTTGTGGTAGAATTATATACATTGGTACCATTGTTATACATAGTTTCATGATGAGGCATATCTAAGGTGAATATGTTACAAATTATGTGCCTAATATTACAAAATATATACTAGTTTTAGATTCAAAAAATCTTTTGTATACTATTACCACATCTCAAACTTTTCTGTATTGATAACCTAAAAACTTTTACTTGCTTTATTGAGCCAATATACTATAATAGATAGTTCACTTTTTGTAATTATTAAGGAAATTAAATCACTCAATCTTGAAAAAAAATTAGTTTAAAATTTATTGTATCATCTAACCTCACCAGATTATAAGTATTATTAGGTTGCATGGTTGAGTTAATCTCAACTACCAAGTAGAAATTCATTTTTGTCTCCAAGGTCAGAGGCATGGGCCTTCCAATATCTCTCTCTCTCCCTCCCTTCCTCTCTATCTATCTATCTATCTATCTATCTATCTATCTATTTATCTATCTATCTCTTTGGATATATGCACTTTAAAGATTTATCTATATTTTCCTTGGTCTTAGACTTATAGCCTTACAATGATACATATTTTTCAAATCAGCTTAGGTAAGATAGTTACATCAACACACAAGTTTACTCCTAACACTCTCTTTTAATTTCAATCAATTTCAATTAATTTCAATCTAGATCATATTCATTGATTATATATTAAAACATGCACTTGGATTTAGGTTAGTCACTATCAAATCACTCAAATTGGGTACACACAAAGACAAGGTGTGTTATCCACACCTAGGTATGCATTCCTTTCCTTAGTCTTGTAAAATTTTAAAACTTAGACCTTACTTTTTCCTCTCAGTTCTAGACCTTTCCTACTTCAAAAAGTCTTACACATGTTCTACCTTGTGCCCGTTAGCCTATATCTCTTAGTCTGACCAGTCTCATGTTGACCCAATTCTTATATCTTTCCTAGGAGGATAAAAATATACTTATCATCCATCTTTACAATTTTTGAACCCACACCTATGTTCCTACTCCATAAACATTAACGTCTAGAATAGACACTAATGTCAACATTAATCCCCTAACCTATGTAAATGTCCAGTGTTATAAATTCATCTAATTTGAAAATGAAACATATCCTAATTTTCATCTCAAGTTATTTAATGTGAGTTATTACTCCAAAGGGATTGATACAAATAGAAGATTAACCGTCATTCATTTCTCACCTAGAAAAAGAACAAAGATACCAAGGTAACTTATTAAAATCACTCTATCAAGAAATAAATTAAAAAAAGATTTCATATTTCCATACAGTCATAGGTTTATCACATCTATAGGTTTGAAGTACTAAATTAGTAGCCTAAGAGGTTGATTTTACAAGTTACAATTGAGATCACTATTTTACTTACTTTACACATATTGTATGACTTTTTGGTTGAATATTTTGTCGATTAGCGTAATGATAAACAAAATAAATCTGATCAGCCAAAGTAGGAAGATTAGTCATCAAAATGTGTAGGTTTACCACATCAGAAGGGGATTGATCTCTCCTCTCATGAAGGGGAGGTTCCATATAGATAGGCTATATATATATATATATATATATATATATATATATATATATATATATATTTATCTTTCTTTCTTTAGAGATGATGTGTGTGGATCAAAGGAAAAACTCAAGGAAAATGATACAAAGCACTCCTCTTATTTCAGAATTACTATTTAGCAAGCCACAAGAATACTCCAGGTAATAACAGCAAAATGTAACAAAAGATGTAATGACCAGGAAATTGAGATGCAGCACAAAGTCTACGCCTGAATTGCTCAAGAGTAAGATACAAAGGACAATGAGGGCACAAAGTCACCCCAAGGTCATTTACATAGAAATGAAAATAAAACACACTAAAGGCAATTATGGGGGCACAAAGTCTCTCCACAGTTGACTCTTCAGGACACCTTCTTGACTACTGTCACTAATTTTGCTTTTTGAATTAAAGGAACAGAAGATATATTGAAGAAAAAGACATAAGAACAGTTTCCTCAACAACAAAGATATTACAACACAAATTATAAAAAACCACTTGCTTTCTTATTCCAATAACAAAATATGACAAACAAACTGAGCTCAAAGTCTCAGAAGTGTCTTTCAATTTGGGCAGAGTTTTGTTCTGATTGTCAAAAAGAGATCCATTTACAATAGAAGAGAGTCCCTTATATAGCCTTTTATAGAAGGACTCGAGAACATTAACACATCATGTTGCATTGGAATCTATTAAGAAGATAGGCTAGAACTTAGGGGCATTTACCCATTTGATTTTATCAATGCAGAGAAACAAGTCATGCTATTGAAAGTTTACAACTTTCAATGTCCACCTGGTGATCTGATCCTACCTTCATCATTCCTCCTTTTTTGGTTAATTGAATCGGGTCCTAGATTTAATTTGCTATTATATTCCTTCCTTGCTTTCTGTTGGTCTTGGCCTTGAAGTCTGTGAATGCATTCAGTTCTATATATTTAAAGGATCAATGGCTATTTAATAATCTTTAATTTGACATTTTCAGGTGCATCACCACTTGGTCCTTCTTTGGCTTTCCTATTTGAGCTTTTTTCCTGAAGGGAAACTACCATTTGAGCCTTAAGAAATGATCTGCTTTGGGTCCCCCACAAAGGTATCTGCCCTTCAGGCGGTCTTTAGATGGCCTTTAAGCTAGTTTTACATCTTTTTTAAGGGAAGGTGACCCTTCGACTTTAGGGAAGTATTCTTCAATTTGGCAGCTAAGAGTCCCCCGCAAGGACACTTGCCCTTTGGGGTCCTTCAATGGCCTTTTCCTTAAGAGTCTCTCATGGATTTTTTCTTTATCAAACTATTCATCAAGTTTTCCTGCAGACAATTCCCGCAGGTATTTTCCCTAGGCTTTCTCTACGGACAAATTCCCACGAACAAAAAGTTTGGGGACAAATTCCTGCAGACAAAAAGTCTGCGAAAAATTCCTGCCTTTGTAAAATCCTTAGGGTTTTCCTTTGCCCACGGCTGATTCTTAAATTCTTTCAGACTTTTTGTCTAAAGGAATTCCTTCAGACAAAAAGTCTAAAGGAATTTATGCCTTTATTTTCCTTAAGTCTTTTTTGAATTTTGAAAGAATTACCTTTGCAGCCTTTTTGAAAATGACCCTTTTGAAGGGTAATTTCGTTGACCAAGTGCCCTCCACAAGGGCACTTGTCCTTTGGGAGGTTCTTCAAAATTTTACATTGGATTGCTCCTTTGAACCAAGTTGTTGAACCACTCTATTAAACCAAGGCTTTGAACCTCTTCGTTGAACCAAGGCTTTGAACCTCTTTGTTGAACCAAGGCTTTGAACCATTTGATTGAACCACTTGGTTGAACCAAACATTGAACCGCTTGGTTAAACCAAAATGGTTCAAGCCAATGAACCCTTTGATTAAACCAAGTATTTGAACCAAGAAAATAAAGCAAAGCCTTGAACCAAGCTGATGAACCAACTGTTGAACCACTTCATTGAACCAATCAGTTGACCCAAGCTTTGAACCAAAATGGTTCAAGCCGATGGTTTAATTGAATGAACCAAAGCGATGAAAACCAAATGAATTGAACCTACTATTGATGCTTGCTAATGGAGATTTTTGTTTGAACCAAGGCACTGAACCAATCCCAAAAATGACCAAGTGTTAGAAACTGATTCTTTTGGTTGAACCCGCCTATAAAAACCTTTGAACCTGTAGAAATGAACCTGCCTACAGAGTCCATAGAAATCAAGTCTGTATAAATCAACCTATAAATCCCATTGAACTTGGCCTGTAGATTTCATATATTTTCTCTTCCACTGAGTCCATAGATTCAAGCCTGTAGAGTCCATAGATTTAAGCCTACATAGTCCATAGATTTAAGCCTGTAGAGTCCGTAGATTTTTGAGAAGCTTGAAAAATGAGGAATTTGAATGCCCAAGATAAATTTTGAAAAGGGAAGAGACAATTTTGGTCTGTAAGACGAAAATAGTTCAAATTTTGTCCCAAAAATGAGTGATATTTTTGGGGGACAACAGTTGGCTCCAGTTGGGGAACTTCTATCAATTGAAAAAAGAATTGAAAGGAGTAGAATCCAGAATCTCCAGTGTCTTCATGTGTACCATTGGGTTACAGAGTCATGCTACCCAAAAATGAAAGGCTCCAAAAATGGAAATAAACAAAACAAAATAGAATTAAAAACTATACAAATATACATATGTACAGATGATATGATCTGATACTTTAAGAGTTGAAGTGTTTCAGATACAACTTTATCCTGGTAGACCATGAAAATAGTGTGCCATTTTGGTAAACTAGCAGGAAAACATTTTTCCCCCAAAAATGGTGATGGGTGAATGGAGCTCTCCACCAAGAAACCAATTTTCTAGTGTCTTCTTCTTGGCCTTTTCTTCTTCTTGTTCCAAAGCAGGATGTGGTCTTCAAATTGGAAACCATAACTCCTTACTTTCTTGGTGAAGGGTTCCTTTGCTTGATTTTGATTTGTAGCAGCATGATCCATTACCATAATTGGTTGTTCTTCTGGTTTAGTCTACCATATGATTGGATTGTCCATATCAAACTCCTGATAAACTATCAGCTTAGCATCTCTTTTGATGTGAAGGAGTTTGATTTCTTCATCTTGAACACTCTTTAATCTAAGAAATAGAGATTTGCATCCAACTATGTTGTTGGTGTTGCTGACTTGCAAATTGCATGAAGGAAGAATATCTCTTGGAAGAGATATCAACATAGTCCCAACTCCCTCATTGGTGAAAGAATTGTTGTCATCATCAGAAGCTGATCTCCTATCAGATTTCTCTTCATTAGAGATGGAAGATCCTTCCTTACTTGTACTGTGTCCTACCAATTCCCTTGAAGTCTTGTTTGGATCAATTCTTGGAATGTCAGCTATAGTATTTTCATCTATTGAAACATCAACATCCTCTATGATAAAAAAATAATTACCCCTACCTGAAGACTCAAACAAAATTTGTGCCACAGGGGCTGACATTTGGATGACCACGTATTTTTCCTCCTTTTCAAGGATCAATCTCTTAATCATGCCTTAGACAAGGATCCTTACCTTAGATAGGTCCATGCTTAGTTTTCCTCCCATGTCCTTACAGAAATTTCATCCAAGCAAAATGCCATAAGATGTTGGGACATCAGCCACCAAGACAATCATCCTAATTCTCTTGTTTGGAAAGGCTGCCAATGTAAATTAGGCATCTTTAATTTGCCCCAGCAATGGTACTTGCTTGTTCTCCATGGAGAAACATGTCCCAAATGTCTTGGTTAGTGTGAGACCTAGAGACTCAGCTACTTTACCAGGCATGACATTGTCAAATGCCCTGAAATCAATGATGCAATTGTTGAGTTGATAACCATTTATCAATAAGGAAACATAGAAAGGCTCTATTTTCCCAGGGGCAGTTGGAGGAGTAATAACAAGATTATTCAAAATGGGCATGTTCTTTGGAGAATAAAGAATTATATTTTTATCTTTTTTCCTTGTAGGAATGGTTTGGTTCTTGATACATTAGACCAACTTATCTAATTGATCAGGATTAGACTGTAAGTATTCAAATTTAGACATTTGTATTTTTGTCTTTTTGACATGATCAATTATGTCAAATGGTTGAATTAGACTAGGAATATAAGAAAGCATTTCAACCTTTTGGGTTTTAAGAGGGATGGGAGGAGGGTTGGTTTGTGAAATGGGAGTAGAAGGTGAAGGTGAAATTGATGTACTTACATTTTGAGTGATCACCAGATCTTTTGACTAAAAAGGAAGAGGGGTTCCATGTTTAGCAATCATAACTACTAGTTGAGGTTGCTCCCTTGTCTTCACTTTATCAACTTGTTGGACTGATTGGTTCTTGGATCTGGTAAACACTACATATGATCCATTAATAGCTTCTCCTTTGCTTTTGGGTTCATCCTGGTAGTTTAGGAAACCAATGTGGGAGTCACTAACTGATTCTTCTTGATCCTCTATGAAGAGATCAACATCATTTTCTTGATTCAATTTAGGCTAGAAAGAGAACTCAGACTCTATTTCAAGATATCCCATTGCTGAATTGGTTGGAGAAGCTTCCAGGGCAAGTTTCCCTTGTGGGGGAGGAAGGCGATTATGTTGCCCTTAATTCCTAGTAGCATTGCCCTGATATGACTAATTTGGGAATGCCCTTCTTTGCATATCTCTATATGAAGGATTAGAAGACAGTCCTTGCACCATTTGCTTTTTCAAGGCTAGCACTTCATTTGCTAGCTTTTGCATCATTGGATCAGTGGTGCCTATAGATGCATATTCAAAAGATGATGAAGGTCTATTTTTTTTGGATCTCTTCTTATTTTCCCTGCTAAGATGAGATCATCTTCTACCTCAATGGCCAAAAGTTGAGCTACAGCAAGATTTATTTGACCAGCACATCTCAAGAGAAAATTTACTTCAGGTAGTTGAGAATTAATGAAAAAGCATTTGAGATTCTCAGTTGTAGGTCAAGTTATTATGGGGATTTTGTTCCTCAATTTGTCAAATTTGGCTATGAAATCTCTCACAGGCTCATGAGGCTCTTTCTTCATTTGTGTAAGTTGAGCCAGAAGTGTATGTGCATCTTCTATAGGTTTGAATTGGCTTTAGACTTAGCTTTGAGAGTATTCCAATTAGTCACTAACCGAGCCTATAGATGATAAAAATAATTTGCAGTAGCACCTTGTAGTGTTTCCATAAAAAGCTTGACTGTTACATCTTCAAATTCTACTCTGATTACTCCATAAACTATGCTAAAAGCTACAATGTGCTCATCAGGATGAACTTTCCCATCACCATAGAATTTGGGGAAATTCTTCCTAGAACAATGTGCAAGCTTATGTAGAGGTGGAGTAAGATTGAGAGGACCAAAAGCATTACCCCAGGGGCCTTGAACTGCCATTTTAGGATTATAAAAAGGATGGATAACAAATCTCAGAGGGGTAATTATAGGCAAAGATTTATCAATACCAGAAGTATATACTTTGTCTGGCAATGGAGATCTAACTTTAGTAGGAGGAAAGCTCTTGGTTCATTGGAGACGAGATGGTGAAGGAAACATATCAAAATCACTTTATTGTACCAACTCAAATATATGGTCAATGATACCTTTAGCCCTTTGGCTTTGTGTATACCTTAAATTTGCCAGATTGTGAAACAAAAATGGAAAAGAATTGACCTTGCTTTAGTTAAAGCTTGAGGCTTTAAACTATGCATTCTTTCCTAGTTAGTGTGGAGCTGAATGGATAGATTATAAATGGATAATGGATTTTATATCCCCAACAGAGTCACCAAAAACTATTGGCTGAATATTTTGTCGATTAGCGTACTAATAAACAAAATAGGTCTGATCAACCAAAGTAGGAAGATTAGTAATCAAAATGTGTAGGTTTACCACATTTGAAGGGGACTGATCTCTCCTCTCATCAAGGGGAGGTTCCTTATATATATATATATATATATATATATATATATATATATATATATATATATATATATATATATATATATATATATAGTCATAGGATCTAAATCAAAGGCTCACATTCATCCGTACAGATAGATCTTACAATTTGAGTTAAAGTCAAGGATTCAATGTATTTTAGGGACCAATAAGGAGAAGATAATTTGGCATAAAATGATAGGTCCAAGTTGGAAATAAAAAACTAATACACAAAGGGTAAATCCAAAATATTTTGATGGAGGTTGATGAACCAGTTTTGGACCCTAACAAAATAAACACAAAGGAGTTGAGTTTAAGCACGACTTAGTTTGAACCACCATAAAATATTTTAAGATTGAGGTCTCCATTAGAGCTTTATGGAGATGAAATAGGTCCTTAGATATACTATATATCAAAGGTCAACAACTTGCTCTCAAAATGAGACCAAAACACATGGTGAGCTTCATTTGTCAATATTATAGACTACAAGAAAACCAATAGAGGAGATTGGTTTTCATCTATAGTATACCTATGATAAAATATTGAGAAGGGGAAAATATGAATGGTTATAGATAGGTTTGTCATCTTTCAATTGGTCTCAGCTTTAACAAATAGTTGTTAAGAGAAAACTTGGGCATGTATATATCAAGTACATAGATATAAAGACCTTACCCTCATAATGAACTAAATGGAGATGGTGTAGAAGATCATAGCAAATATATCTAGAGATTAGAGTAACACAGTGGAGCATTTAATGTTGTTTAGAATCTTTGAGTATCTTCCCTCCTAGCAAGTATCATGACTCACCAGCTACAAAATAGACCCTTGTCTTCTAGTGCATTTTTGAGCCAATAAGAAAAACTTAAAGATTTTGGAATTAATGAAGGTTAGATTATTGATGAATTATTATTATAATTGGATAAAATATGGTTTATAATTTGAGAAATGTCATGGAAATTTATTAATTATTTTATGTACTCATGCTCCCATTTTTTTCTCCCTCATTTTTTCTCCTATATCTCCCATTCTTTCCCATTTTTGGGGGCTCTCAAATTTTATAAGGACACACTCTTACTTTTGATAAGAAGTTATCTCAATTCTATAAGAGTAGAGACTCTCATTTGATAAGGCTATACCCTACCAAAACTTGTATGAAAGACCTCTTGAAGCTAATGATATTTCCTTTACCTATCTCTTACTTTTAAATTGTGTTTAGTAAGTTTTTGCATGATGTCATTGTGAAGTAGAATCTTCCATGTCTATTTTCCTTATTTATTGACTATTTCAAGGTGTTTTATAGTTGATTTTAGTTTTGTATTTGTGTTCTTTCTACCATTAATGCAAGTTGGGTGTGAGCCTTAGAACTCCTCCTAGCTTCATTCATTGATTCTTGAACGTAATGTATGAAACAATTATGAAATTAGTTATATTTTGAGATTATGTGAGATAGTATTGTATTATGCTTCTTTAGTGTATATTTCATACTTTTGTGAGTTCTCACTTAATTTGGTACATCACCTAGTTAAATTTCTTAAGATCCCTTTCTCCTTTTCTAACCCTTTTCTTAGTGCAAACATTAGTATATGTGATCCATTTGAACGAAGCCATCATTCTCTAGAGGTCCAACCCCACTCTAGGTGACCCACATCTTGGGGTTTTTCCAATAGTGTAGCTCAATTGGAGAGATAATGAGGAATACTCTCCAAGGCTACCAAATTGATGCTATAATAGTAACACATCTAATACACATGTTGTTTCTATCGCTAATTCGCTTTCTACATTCAAAAGATGAATAAAGAAACTAAAGAAATGGACAAGGCTAGAAGTACCTGGATAAAGATTGCACACCGTAATCTAGACGTTTATGGGCACCCCTCTTTGGCTGTGGAGGAATGACACCTACAAGGAAAAAAGAAACTTGGACAAGAAAATGTTAGATGGATAGGCAGTGGGTTGCCAAGCGAGAGCTTGTTCCCGGAAGTGTGAAAACTTCCTCAAGGGAGGTCAACCCACTGATAATAGATAGATAAAAGACTAAGGAAATATAGAATGCCAGAATATAGGAGTGATAAACAAACTAGAAATGAAAGAAAAGATCAATGATTACCTGAAAAGAGTTATCAGGCTGATGACAGTCACCGAGGTCGGTAATGTTGCCGTCGTCGGTTTCTTGGTCTGCCGACTTCGGTTATCCTGTCGACGTTGGTCGGGGAAGTAACCGGTGTCGGTCAGGGAAGTGGCCTGTAGTCGGGTCTGGTCAGGTTTTTGGACTGTGGATGGGTCTGGAACGTGAACAGGGTCGAGACAGAGCTCAGGTTTGAATTTGAATGGACTGGGGAATGGTCTGGTTCTGATTAGGTGCCCTGTATAGGGTCTTTGTTGGCAGGAGGGATGAGGGAGTTGTCTGGGATTGTACTGAAAGGATGATAGGTGAAAGGGAGATGGATAGAGGATAGGGCCTGAGAAGGCTTTTCAGCCTCTCAGGGGGTAGGACAGAGGATAGTGGGAGACAGCAGATACCAAACAACTGAACACTAAAGAAAAGAAATGAAATGAAATAACAGACTGTGCTTACCTTTTTAGCTTGCTGAATGAAGAGTGGAAAAGCTATTGTTGAGACCACAGAAGACTTTGCAAGAGGAAATCTCTGCTCAAGAATCCCTGCACCTGTTGCTGCTATTGCACGAGGTCCAGAGGGAGAAGAAATGAATGCTAAAACGCCAAGAGAAATCTGTTTGCGAGCTCAAGGGGCCGGGGGCTGGAATGGATGCAGAAAGGAGTCTTGAAGGCTGCCGACGCCGGCATTATTGCCGACGTCGACCGAATGGTCGCCAACATCAGCGGTGGCAGAATGGGGACAGAGACTAAAAATAGCCTCTACCCATTCTTGCACGCCGCCGGGTGAAGGATTGTGGGAAGAACGGCATGAGGATGCTTAAATGGGCACGGGAGGAAGATAATGAGAAGATTTGGCATAATAAAGGCTAAGAGGAAGGTGGAGGGATCCAAGGGAGGATCCAAGGTGGCAAGGGTGAGGTGGAAAGGGGGCCACTTAATTGAAATATTTAAGTTATTTTAATCAAATGAGTGGAGGGGACTAAGGCCAAGGGTTAGGATATGGGTTTGAGGTGGACAAGGGGGGAGAACCAAGGTGCAGACACATTTGTGGTGTCTACATTTGCCCCTTTTTGTCTTGTTGGTTGTTCTTGATGAACTACAAGACAAAAACAGGAGTTGGTTGCCCAAGGAAAAGGATGAGGTGTTCCCCCCCTCAAAGCGATAGTCGAGAGAAGGGAACTGGAGATCGAGTGTTGATTTGACAGAGAGATGGATAGAAGAATGTGAGCAAAAATGCTGCAATAGTCGTGATTGCGCGTATACCACTTCACGGGATGATTGGGTCAAATTGTCGCATGTCAAGGGTCAAGGAGTGCCAAAATTGAAGTAACTGGGCCCCAGCATTTAGTCGTCTGCTGATCAGGTTACTCAATCTAAGCTGAAGCTCTAAATGGTCATCATGTTCCAGGTATCCCAGGCTCAGGAAGTGCTCCCAGAAACATGAAAATGCCACAAGTAGTAGGGATCAACTGGCTTACGATCTTATACTTGTGAAGGGTCAAAAATAGTCTGCGGACAATTCTGCTAACCAGCCGTGAGGTAGCACACACGCAAAAACAACCAAGGCAACATTGGCTTGGAAGTAGTCGAAGGTCGAAAGAGATACGCATGATCTCCGATGGTCATTGGTCAAGGGGATGGATGGACGAAAGGATGTGGCTGAGCTAACCTCAGAAAACGTCATGTGATCTGAGTGCTGCCTACATAGCCCTTGTGTGAAGGGCCTCAAGCCAATGTAGTTCTCCCTAAAAGGGAGGAATGGTCAAAGAAAATGATTGGTCTTGGTCAAAGTCATAGAAGAGAAGGTTTGTCCATCAAAGAGATGAACAAACGGGGGTGGTCGAGCTAACCTCAGAGGATGTGTTATTTGAGTGCTGCCTACATAGCCCTGGTCATAGGGCCTCAGACCAATGTAGTTCAGACTTGTTGATGATTGGATGTGGTCAAGTGTCAAAATGATGAGGGTAAGATGAAGATAAGATGATGTATTCTATAGAATTGGTCGAGATTCTTTCATCCCTAGCAAGTTTCCATAGCCATGATGGATGTATGCTAAAAATGAATGGAGGTCTATTTATGCTTTAGCAAGTATTGGTTTATGCTTAACATAAATTGGGTCTGGTCGATAGTTTCCATGTGTATTGGTGTCCATAGAAACTATGTGAAATGGACGAGGATGATGTCTGATGCCATGAGGATGAGAAATAGCTTGGTTCGAGTCGACAATTGATGTAGTTAAATGTGACCAAAGTGTAGAGAAAAAGTGAAAGGCAAATTGCTCTTTCATTGGCAAGGACCAGAAAGGGAGCATAGATAGGGGTTATTAGAACAAAAGCCCCATGTATGCGTTGCGTCATGGACCAGTGTTGTGTTAGAGTGGTAATCGAATCACTTTGACATTAAAGTGAGCTCAAAGTCCCTTGAGCAGGTAATAGGAGGAGGATAGGGTAACCCAGTTTAAGAGCAGGAAGAACCTTGCCCCTTTTTATAGGAGACCCTGAGACAACAACAAGTCAAGTCCACCTTTTTTTTTTTTTTTTGCGCAGACTGATCGATGCGGGAAGTCTACAGAGAGATGTCATCTGATTTAGTGGTCATGATTCGAAGCTGATCAATGCGGGAAGCTTCTAAGAAAGATTGCTATTTGTAGCAAGATTTAGTCATAGCCATCCTTCGAGGGAGTGGTCTATATTTTTGCTTTATATAATGTTTGAATAGCTGTCCTTCGAGGGATCAGTCTATTAGCTACAGCAATGATAGTACAGCTATCCTTCTAGGGAGCAGTCTATCTTTTTGATTTGATTTTGTGACCTTGGATTATGTTTTGACATCTTGATTTTTTTATTTTTATTTTTATTTTTTTTTGAGTCACGGACAAGACTGTAGAAGTTCAAGGACTCCCTTTTATTAGGACAAAGCATCCATACGTCATAAAAGGGTTGTAAAGGACTTGTTAAAGGGGAATAGGGTTGAAAGGAATGAGGATTAAGAGGATGAGGATTGCTCAAGGGACGAGATCAAGTTACGTATCAAGTAGACGAGTACTTGACTAACAGAAGAATGGTCGAAGATGCAACGCATTAAGAGGCTCAGGTTCTGGCCGTCCATCGAGGGAGGACAGACGATAAGTCCCTGACCCATACTTGTGCATGATGATAAAAGGTCCAAGCCAATTGGGGGAAAATTTGCCTCGTTTACTTCGCTCCATATTGGTCACGTGCTGATTCTCTTTGAGGACGAGGTCTCCAATGTTGAAATCTCATTCTCACAGATTTTTATCGTAGGCTCGCTTTATGCGACTTTGGTAGACATGGAGATGATTGAGGGCAACAAGATGACGCTCGTTGAGTAACTCAAGTTGAGCTAAGCGATCTTGACGAAATTCATCATTGGAAAGAATGTCATGTAGGGAGATGCGGAGAGATGGGATCTATACTTTGAGAGGTAAGACAGCCTCTGTTCTGTACACGAGGGAGAAAGGGGTAGCACCCGTAGAGGTTCGAATGCTAGTGCGGTAGGCCCACAAAGCGAAGGGAATATGAATGTGCCAATCCCTTCCTGTGTCATTGACCACCTTCATGAGAATTTTAGTCAAAATTTTGTTGGAAGCCTCGGCCTGCCCATTTGCTTGTGGGTAGTAAGGCGAAGAAAAGCTGAGTTTGATGCCAAATGAGTCGCATAGTTTTTGGACAGTCTTGTTTTTGAAGGACTTTCCATTGTCAGTGATGATTTTGTGAGGGACACTGAAACGACAGATGATGTGGCTACTGATGAAGTCGACAATTTTGTTGGCTTTTGTGGAGACAAGAGGAATGGCTTCCACCCACTTGGTGAAATACTCAGTCGCAGTGATGATGGACTGATGACGAAGAGACGAGTGAGGGTTAATCTCACCAATGAGATCTAAGCCCCACTGAGAGAAAGGCCATAAATCCTAAGCGACTTGTAAGGCATGGCTGGGGAGATGAAGTAGGTTAGAGTGCTGTTGACACTTGATGCAACGCCAAACATAGTCACTACAGTCCTGATGAAGGGTGGGCCAATAATAACCCAGGCGAAGGATGCACTTAGCAACTGAGTTTCCACTGAAGTGTCCACCACAAATCCCATTGTGGACTTGTTTTATGGCTTAAGGAGCTTCAGTGGAGGTGAGACAGCGAAGAAGGAGGCTGTCAAAGCCTCTCTTATAGAGAAGACCCCCTAGCATGGTATAGCGAGCTGTGCGCTTGATGAAAGCTCGCCGCGCATTGCTAGAGAGGTTGGGAGGAGTGATAGAAAGAGACAAGTAGTCCACAAGTTGCTTATACCAGTCATCTCATGGGCTAGAATTGATAGTGTTGATATGGTCGATGTGAGGGGAGATGTATGAAGGCAAGGGTACATGATGCACCGTGACAAAAAGTTGAGATGACGATGATGAAGATGGGATATGCGAAGCAAGAGAAGCCATGGTGTCAGCAAACTTGTTCATAGAGTGTGGAACAGTCTGCAAGAGATAATGGTCGAAAGATGCCAAAAGAAGGTCAGCACGATTCTTATACCTCTGCAAAACTTCATTTTTACAGAGATATGAACAGTTAACTTGATTGACGACGAGCTGCGAGTCACCGAAGATGTTGATAGACTTGATGTGGAGGGAAAGGGCAGTCTGAGGTCCCAAAATTAAGGCCTCGTATTCGGCCATATTATTGGTACAATCAAAGTCAAGCTTGAAAGATAGAGGCATGGGCTCCCCTTTGAGTGGGATGAGGATGACCCCTGCACCCCCACCGAGTTGACATTTAGAACCGTCAAAGAACATGGTCATTTGGTAGACGGTGTCATCGGTGGAAAGTGTAGCGATAGATTCGTCAGGGAACTCACAATGTGAAGGTTGATTGTTGAGAAGAGGGGCATCTACTAGCTGGTCAGTGATAGTTTGCCCCTTGATAGATTTCTACTGGATGAATTCGAGGTCAAACTCAGCGAGCAGCATGAGCCACCAAGCCATACGTTAATTTTGATATGGCTTGGAGTGCATAAACTTGAGAGGGTTGGTGTGAGTGACGACAAAGGTTTTGTGGTTGAGAAGATAGTGGCAGAGCTTGGTAGCAAAAAATACTAATGCCAAACAGAGTTTCTCGGTATGAGTATACCGAGTTTCATAGTTGACTAGTGTTCGGCTGATGTAGTAAACTGCTTGCTCACGATGATGCTCGTCTTAGTGCGCGATCATGGCACCTAACGAATGGTTGGTGGTAGAGATATAAAGGTAGAAGGGTTGGTCGTCTTTAGGTGGAATGAGGACTGGTGGAGAGACCAGATAGCTTTTGAGGGCTTCAAAAGCCTCTTGACAGTCCTCATCCCATTTTAAGGAGACGTCCTTCTTAAGGAGATGATGAAAAGGTTGGCAGCAGTCTGAAAGCTGCGAGATAAAATGGTGGATGGACTGGAGCTTCCCTTGTAGACTGCGAAGCTGCTTGAGATTGGTCGGGGGTGGCATTTCAAGGATAGCGCGGATCTTGGCGGGATCTATCTCGATACCACGAAAGGAAATGATGAAGCCAAGAAGCTTGCCTGAGAGGACCCCAAAGACACATTTCTTGGGGTTAAGGCGAACATTGTATTGAAGAAGGTGAGAGAAGATGATTTTGAGAATGGTCAAGTGGTCGCGGCGAAGCTTGGACTTGCCGAGAAGGTCGTCCACATAGTCCTCCATGATTTTGTGGAGGAGATCGTGGAAAATGTAGGTCATGGCGCGTTGATATGTGGCACCAGCATTTTTCAAGCCGAAAGGAATGACTCGATAGCAGAAAGTCCCCCATGGGGTGATAAAGGTAGTCTTGTGCTGATCTTCTGGTGCGATCGGGATTTGATTATATCCTAAAAAACCATCCATGAGAGATAGCATCTCATGGCTGGCCATGAGATCAACAAGCTGGTCAATGTTAGGAAGAGGAAAGTCATCTTTAGGATAGGCTAGGTTAAGGTCGTGATAGTCCGTGCAGATCCGAATTCCCCCAGTTGCTTTAGTAACTGGGACGATGTTAGAGACCCACTGCGGATAATCGATGGGTTGGATGAAGGAGACAGAAAGAAGGCGCTGAAGCTCCTCTTTGATAATGAGCACAATGCGAGGATGCATCTTTCAAAGCTTTTTCCTAACAGGCTTAGCCTCTGGTTTGGTGACAATGTTATGGGTAGCGATAGTGGGGTCGATGCCAGGCATGTCGTTGTAAGTCTAGGCAAAGGCCTTGCTATGGTCGGAAAGAAACTGGGTATAGTCAAGCTACTCCTGAGTGTCTAAAGATTGGCCAATCTTTAAGACGTGAGGAACATCAAAAGAAGGGAGGTTGATGTCAATGGTTGATTCATTTAACATAACCTGGGTCTCAGAAGGGAGGGAACGCTGGATGAAAGAGTCATCGACACCCATATAGGAAAGGATGGTGTCATCGTCAACGCAGTGGACAGTGTGAATGGTCGCCGACTCATCCTCTATCATGGTAGGAAAGATGAGAGGGAGAGATCTGGACACCCCATTGAGCTGATAGGTCAGGGGTTCCAGGCGGATGGTGTTTATGGAAAAAAAACTAGGAGGGATGGAAACCACCGACTCCATAGGTGATGAAGGAGAGATGGGTGAGTTTGGAGGAGATTGGTCAATGGTTGGCTTGGGACAAAGGTTAGAAGGAGCCTGAGTGGGGTCATGATATCCCAGGCCATACCGTTTCTTGGCATCGTCATCATTGAGTAGCTTGATGGGCTGATGGGAGCCCTGCTCATAACGTCTGAAACCAAAACCCTTCCATGCACACCTGTAAAGGTAAGTGTGTTCAAAGGTGGGGTTGCCAAGAAATGAGAAGTCTGATGTGAAAGGTTGGGGTGAAGAGAGGGAATTGTCGTTGGTAGGAGCTTGATTGAGCCCCCCATAGACAAAGTTGGTTTGGAGGTGAGGAGGACCAAAAGGCACGACCATCCCGATCCGATGGTCGTAATTGGGACTGTGATGAAGGCGTCCATACTCTTGTGGAGCTTGGAACATGTCAAGGGTCAACAAGTGATATTCCCCAAGTGATAGTCGTTGGAAGACGTCTTCCATGGGGTCTTTGGTCGGCGCTTAAAGAGAAGGGGTGAGGGCGACCGCCAATTGCGAACTGGTCGAAGCTTCTGCAAATGGAGGCGGTGCCGGAGTTGACGGCTTGATGGGAATGAGGACATCATTGGGATGATAGGTTGTGTTGCAAGTCTTGAAGGGTGAAGGGTCAGCGGGAATGGTGTGGACTTGCCTGTCATGCTCAAACTTCACACAATGGTGCAGGGTGGAGGGGACACAGGCCATGGCACGAATCCAAGGTCATCCCAGTAGAATGTTGTATTGAAACTCTCCTTCGATGATATAGAAGAGCTCCGAGACTGTGCGTGGACCAACGTGAATGTGAAGGATGACTGTGCCAATGGTCGTGGCGGTGGTGTCGTTGAAAGAGCATAGGATCACATCAGTTTTGGAGACGCAATTCTTGGGAAGAGCCAACTGGTCAAAGGCATGGGTAGAGATTATGTTGATGCTAGCGCCGCCGTCGATCATAATGCATTTAATGCGTGTTCGATCAACATAGGCAGTGATGAAGAGGGCAGCGTCCTGATCTTCTGTGTTAGATGTGGGAATCTCAGAATCGCTAAATGTGATGGAGGCGACAGGAGATAAAGAATGGATGAGGGCAGCGAGTGGTTGGGGGTCCTCGGGTTGGACCTCCACTGCCTGTAAGGCTTGGATGAGGGCTTGACGGTGCTGAGGTGAGGTTTGGATAAGGTCATAAAGAGACATCTTTACAGGCGTCTGGTGAAGCTGCTTCAGCATGGAGTCATGAATTGGCCCAGAAGAAGAAGACGAAGAAGGCTGGGACACGCCAAGGATAGAAATTTTAGGCTTGGGTGCAAGAGGTGGCTTGACGAAGGGATAGGTCCAAGGAATGGCAGATTTTTCTTTTGCCTTGTCCTTTTGTGACCTAGTGGTTATACGGATAGCATGGATTTTGAAAATGGGAGGCGAAGAAGGGGTCATGTCTTGCTGGTGAGATGTTGACATGGTTGACGAGGTTGGATGGGAAGGAGTCGGGGTCTAGTCAAGAGTGTCCTCAAGGAGAAGAGTGTCCTTTTCCATATAATGGCAGATGATGGCTTTGAGGGCACAGCAAGTCTCGGTGTCGTGTCCTGGTGTACGATGATATAAGCAAATTTTTGTGTCATCAAACCAGGAGGGCTTGGACCTGAGAAGTTGGAAAGGCTTGATGGGTGGGAGGGTTATGTCGGAAGTCTACAGAAGTCAGCACAATATCAATGAGTATGAGCCCACTAGAGGGTCCATGCTATTTGATATGCGCGAGGTCAGGGACTTTTGCTTAGGCGAAGTTGGAAGAGGTTTCCGTACCACCTTATGGGTTGATGGTGCGGTGACAGGCAGAGATGGAATTTTCTTGGTGATTGGTACCGCCTTTGTGGGAGAGGGACGACTGGAGGTAGGCAGAGGAAGCAAAGGAGGCAACGAGTTTTGATTGGAGGCCGGAGTGGGAAGGATTCTAGCCAGGGTCGAAGGATGGGGGCCCAAAATGGATGGCAATGGTGACGGGGGAGGAGGCGTTCGCTTCGGCAGTCTGGCAGTCTCCTTTGACTTGGTTGGAAGACTACTACTGGTCAAGGCCTGGTCTAGGTCCACCTTCACTTGCGGGTGAGTGAGGGTGGAGACAGGACGAACGCCAAGTGACTTGATAGGCTTAGACGAGAGAGATGCAGGTTTCAGGTTTGGTTGAGGTTTGAGAGTCTAGTCTTTGTCACGAGTCTGAAGAGATTCTACCTTGGGAAGATTAGCAGCATGTGATGAGAGGGCACGGGTATGTTGAAGGGCTTTGAGACGCTCCCACAACACCTGATGCGTCACTTTCCTTAGAGGGAGAAGTTCGATTTTCTCCACTAACCGGGAAAATGGCTGAGAAGAAGATGTTGATGGTTGCGAGGTTGAAGACGAGATGGGTGTAGTGGTCTTAGATGCATGGTATGGTGAAGTCATGACGGATTTAGATGGAGATGAAGGGGAGACAAGTTCTTCCTTGGGTGGAGAAGAAACCGGGGAGCGAGGCTCCTCAAGCGAGTAAAGGGTAGGGATGATGGTACCCTCCACTTGCGGTTGAGGAGTAGGAAGGGTCGGGTCCTCCATAGGCAGCAGAAAGGAGGATGGCGAGATCGGTGGTGTTGGTAAAGCTGAGGCATCCTCTAAGATGAGAAAGGTCGATGGAGAACTAGTCGGGGAAAGAGGTTCATCCACATGTGATGGACTGATTGATGGACTAACCTCGAGAGGTTGATTGGGGACGAAAGGTGAGACCGTATTGACTGTTTGAATGTTGTGCTCATGATTGTCATCAATTAAGGTCTGGACATTGTTTTGAGTTGGTGGATGATTAGGGAATGGCTGTTTGAAGATGTCAATGGCCTGATTAGGGGGTGCATTGGGATTGTCTAAGATGAGGTCCCCCTTTTCAAGCATGTCTTGGATTATGTTCTTAAAAGTTTTATAGTTTTTCGTGTCATGTCCCTTAACACGGTGGAAGCTGCAAAAGTCTTGTTCCCTATACCACGCAAGGATGGTGTGTGAGGGATCAAATTGTGGAGGAGGTCGGGCTTGAGGTAGATTGAGGACCCCCTGCTTAACAAGATTTTCCAGCACAGACGCGTATGATTCTCTGAGAGGAGTATACCGTCATTGTACGTATCTCTACTAGAATTGGCGAGTGGCGCTCTGAGATGTGGATGGCTCAGGCTGATTGGTTGAAGAAGATGAAGGTCAGACAACCACGGCATTAGCTGAAGCCTTGGATTTAGAATTGGATGATGATGGCTTAGCAGAAGAAGAGTCGTTGGTCTTAGAGCTAGGATTCTTGCTCCGTAACTTGACTTTATTCTCCTCGATGGCACGCAACTCAAGTTTGCAGGCCATCGTGAAGGCTTCGTCGAAGGTGCAGAAGGTTTGAACCCTCAGGGTGGAAGAAATATGTCTGGCACAGGCTTGGGAGAAGAGTTCAATAAGCTCAGCCTGGGGTAAGGAAAAGGAGAGTTGATTGATGAGGCCTCTCCATCGAGCAACGAAGTTAGCTATGGACTCATCCTTGAATTGCTGGATAGAATAGAGGTCCGTGATCGAGACCTTCTTGGTTATGTTGATCGAAAAGTGATCGAGGAAGAGTTGGGCCAATTGTGTGAATGAGAAGAGAGAATGGTTGGGAAGGGAGCTGTACCATTTGAGCACAGCACCCAAGAGAGACATAGGAAACATGCGTAAGAGCAATGCATCGTCATGGGCAATGAGGTAACAGGCATGTCTGAATGCCCACAAATGTTGCTGTGGGTCTTCCTTGCTTTGAAAGCGAGAAAACTTCGGAAGCTCCCACTGGCTAGGATATGGTCTGATTGGGATAGAAGGATGAATGGGCTCGTTGCAGATCTGCTCGTATGAGAGAGCATTGCGTGAGCCAGAAATAGAGGTCTCTAGATTGGTCATCTTGTCCATCAGCATTTTGATGATGTCTGCCGACGGATTGATGGGTGGTATGCCCCCTAAGTTATAGGGCGCTTGGAAGAGGCTAGGGGAGGCATACGACATAGTCGGTTGCCCCTGTAAAGGCGCAACGTAGGGGTAACTAGTCGTAGGGATAGATGAAGAGGCTAAAGGTGGTTGGGTAGAAGGCATAGCTAGGCCCGATGTTGCCATGAGAGGTTGGACTATGGTGGCGGGGGCCAAGGGATAAGAAGCCACCCTGGTGTTGATAGGGGCCAGGGTAGGCAGAATAGAGATGACAAGGTTTTGAAAAGGAGTGGATAGCAGTTGAGTGGGTTGATGTTGATAGGGGGCCGAAACCCCGGTGGAAGTGGGCCCAAAGATAGAGGGAGAGGCCATGCCGAGAGGATTTGTCAAAGTCTGGTCAGTGGTCGAAGCGATGGCTTGAGTGTCCAAGGGTTGAACTATGGATGCCGTCGATACAGCCGTAGTCGCGGCAAGAGAGGTTGGCATTTCGTAGATTAGATTGCCCAAGGAGTCTCACATTCGGCTATGTGTGAGATAGTGTTGCAAGGCCTTGACGTTGAGGTCCAAGAATCATTTGAAATCTTGGTCCCCTTCTTGGACAATAGGAGTCTGGGGCGGGGTTGGATGAATGGGAGTTCTTTCGGTCTCCGAGTTGAACTCCATTGTAGGCTTGGTCATGGACGGAGTAGACGGAAGTGGTTGACAGCTAGCATGGTTGACAAGAGCCTTGGCTTGGCTACGAGTCAAAACCATGCAAGGCAAAGAGGGTTCAGGTTTCAGAAACTGTGTTTTTCTGTTTCAAAAAACCAGAAGGGAGTTTTTGACAGAGAAGGGACAGGTTTCAGGCTGCTGGTTTTGAAAAAAAAGGACAGTGACAAAGACCAACGTCGGTTTAAAAATCGATGTCGGTAAGGAAGATAGACGACGTCGATCAGATAACCGATGCCGGTAAGAGAGGAAAGCCGACGTCGATGACAGAACTGATGCCGGTGACTGTGTCTTCCAGAGAACCAAAATATTTTAAGATTCTTGGAAAAACAATGAAGAAAGCGTCCTCACTCACTCAAACAAATAGATGAGAAGATAAGAACTGAGAGAGACAGACAAGCCTAAGTGATAAATCCTAGGAATTAACCTTAGAATCTTGTGGCTTATGCCTTAGATGAATGTTTAGGGAGATTGGCTGTAAGAAAGGTCCTAGAAGAGGCAGTCTAGAGCTGGTTTCAGGTCTTGTTTTAGGTGCTCAAAAATCTGTGTTAGGTCTGGTACATGGCCTGGTGTTAAGGAGCAAGCTCCCCTCACTTCACGATTCCAGTGGTTAGCTGGTCTCGCTTAGCCAAGATATACCTCGCCTAGAGTTTATCCTCTACCAGAGAATGGAGTGGGATTCCCCCTTGGTGATGAAATCCAAGTAGGGTCACCGGGACAGGTAAGGTATCCGCTGGGGGATGAAATCCCAGTCGGGCCTTGTCTCAAGTAAGTTTTATGTTCGTTTTAGTGCATGTGGTTTAGTAGTGTAACATCAAGTGTCTACGATTTATTCAATATGTGGATTTAAGTTACTAGATGTGGACTAATGCAAGCACAAGTAGAAATGAAAGTGCGATACGTTTTAAGCCCAAGTCGAAATGTGAGATTTGTTATGAAGACAAGTTTGAGAAAGGGTTGAGAGTATGATGTTTAGACTAGTCTAGAAATGCAAAGAAGAAAGATTCGTTTTAGTCCTGCTTATAGTGTCATTTGGAATAGAAGAAAGAGACAAGAAGGAAGGAGCCTAAATGCACCTAAATGAATGAAAGGAAGAGGAACTCGAGGAAGAACCTAAGGTCCCACCGGGCGTGCTAGAATGTTTCTATCGCTAATTCGCTTTCTACATTCAAAAGATGAATAAAGAAACTAAAGAAATGGACAAGGCTAGAAGTACCTGGATAAAGATTGCGCACCATAATCCAGACATTTGTGGGCACCCCTCTTTGGCTATGGAGGAATGACACCTGTAAGGAAAAAAGAAACTTGGACAAGAAAATGTTAGATGGATAGGCAGTGGGTTGCCAAGCGAGAGCTTGTTCCCGAAAGTGTGAAAACTTCCTCAAGGGAGGTCAACCCACTGATAACAGACAGATAAAAGACTAAGGAAATATAGAATGCCAGAATATAGGAGTGATAAACAAACTAGAAATGAAAGAAAAGATCAATGATTACCTGAAAAGAGTTATCGGGCTGATGACAGTCATCGAGGTCAGTAATGTTGCCGTCGTCGGTTTCCTGTTCTGCCGACTTTGGTTATCCTGCCGACGTCGGTCGGGGAAGTAACCGGCGTCAGTCGGGGAAGTGGCCTGTAGTCGGGTCTGGTCGGGTTTTTGGACTATGGATGGGTCTGGAACGTGAACAGGGTCGAGGCAGAGCTCAGGTATGAATTTGAATGGACTGGGGAATGGTCTGGTTCTGATTAGGTGCCCTGTATAGGGTCTTTGTTGGTAGGAGGGATGAGGGAGTTATCTGGGATTATACTGAAAGGATGACAGGTGAAAGGGAGATGGACAGAGGACAGGGCCTAAGAAGGCTTTTCAGCCTCTCAGGGGGTAGGACAGAGGATAGTGGGAGACAGCAGATACCAAACAACTGAACACTAAAGAAAAGAAATGAAATGAAATAACAGACTGTGCTTACCTTTTTAGCTTGCTGAATGAAGAGTGGAAAAGCTATTGTTGAGACCACAGAAGACTTTGCAAGAGGAAATCTCTGCTCAAGAATCCCTGCACCTGTTGCTGTTATTGCACGAGGTCCAGAGGGAGAAGAAATGAATGCTAAAATGCCAAGAGAAATCTGTTTGTGAGCTCAAGGGGCCGGGGGCTGGAATGGATGCAGAAAGGAGTCTTGAAGGCTACCGACGCCTGCATTATCGCCGACATTGACCGAATGGTCGCCGATGTCGGCGGTGGCAGAATGGGGACAGAGACTAAAAATAGCCTCTGCCCATTCTTGCATGCCGCCGGGTGAGGGATTGTGGGAAGAACGGTCATGAGGATGCTTAAATGGGCGTGGGAGGAAGATAATGAGAAGATTTGGCATAATAAAGGCTAAGAGGAAGGTGGAGGGATCCAAGGGAGGATCCAAGGTGGCAAGGGTGAGGTGGAAAGGGGACCACTTAATTGAAATATTTAAGTTATTTTAATCAAATGAGTGGAGGGGACTAAGGCCAAGGGTTAGGATATGGGTTTGAGGTGGACAAGGGGGGAGAACCAAGGTGCAGACACATTTGTGGTGTCTACACATGCATGAATAATTTTTATTCTATTTTCACTAACATTATGATTAACCATTGTTTGTGTTTGTTTCATTTTGTTCCCATTGTTTTGGTTGCTTTATTCATTTTTTATTTTTTAGTGTTTTTATCTTTTTGTTTGTCTATTTCTTTGACTATTTATTTTATTTCATTGTTGTGCCTTGAATTAGTATCTCTAAATTCATTAGGTGATTCCTTACGCATTATACTTAAGTCCATCCATATTCAAATTTTAACATTATCATCATGATTTTATCATTGTTGCATTATTTTTAATTGTTTATTGGATCACATGTTAGTCCATATGCATATTTTGGTTAATTTCTCATGGTGTTTTATATCATGATGCATACCATCATGTGATACACCAAAAATTAGCTTAGGAAATATTATAATCATTAAGACTACGACACTTCTCCTTGGTCACCTAAAAAATTCTTTATTTATCAAAATCATTTTACAAATATAGAGTAATTAATTCATAAAAGAATTTTAATCCTTGCTAGTTAGGATGTGCATTTCTATACTAGTAGGTTACCTAAATTCATCTCTCTCCTTTATATTGGCTTACTCTTAATCCATGATTATAGACTCAGTACTTAAACCCCATTTTTTAATTTTACATCTTGTCCCATCCATAGTGCTAATGATTATAATTACCTTTGGGAAAATCATTGTGTTTCTATCCAAACTATCATGTCAATGATTATATTACCTTTGAGAAAATCATTATCCCTATCTGCCCAACTAGGGAATGTTTTCATTTTGCTAATGATTCTAACCACCATTGGGCAAATCATTATCATTATCTACCTAATTGGGGCATGCTTTCATTCTACCAATGATTCTAATTTATTTTGGGAAAATCATTGTTTTCTTTTTGCTAATGATTATAACCACCTTTGGGAAAATCATTATCTTTTTACCTTGCTATTCCAATGATTATAAATACCTTTGGGAAATTCATCCCTTTTAAATACCCAACTAGGGCATCTCATTATTCTATTGATTATAACCACCTTTGGGAAAATTAGTCCCTTTCTACCCCCTTTTACCTCTTTTTGGTCTAATCATTTTTCCTTATTTTGAGGGACTGATCCAACCTTCTTTGTCACCCACTCCCTTGAGGGGGCATCTAGGGCTCATCCATCACCTATTGGGGCAATAGGAATATAGTACCTTTTCATTATTTGAGAATATTATATTGTGCTTATATATTTTAATACCTTCCCAAATATGGGTAAACTCTAGACATCCCATTCTAACCACAACTGGCTTTCAATTGGACTTCAGGCTAATTCCTACCAAACATTAAAAATTAAGCATAAAAATCACTAAAAATTCAAATTTCATCCATGAATCATTCATAAAATCTCATAATCATGTTGAAGCATCCCTATTTTGGGTATTATACCACATGAAATAATAACCTCTCATTGATTCATCCTCAATCGCCTTACAACCTAACAACTGGTAGTTTGGCCTATGGACCCATTAAGCAAGGCACTTGACTAATTATCAAAAGAGATAAAATTATAATAAAAATGAATAATATAATTAAAAAATATTAAATGATTATTTGAGTTATCCATTTTTAATTAATAAATATCTAAAAATGAAAATTTAAAAAATTAAAATATCAAGCCTTTTCATCATTGCCTTTATGAGTTGTCAAGTTCTTCCAAAATTTCTAATTTTAGATCCATGCCTAATAATTGAAAATCATAATTACATGATTTTTTTTGAATAAAATAGAGTTACCCTCAACTAACCTATGGTTATTTTGAACTCATTCCATGTTTAAACTCAACCTTAATTCACATTAGGTGAGTGTTAACTCTGGAGGATATAGATACAAGGCCATACCTATTGATATTTAAGCTATCATGAGCCAAAGTTATAATTCTCATTTATTTAAAGAAAATAATTTAAATTAGAGTTACCATGTCAAATTCATAATCCAATCAGCCAATCCAAGGTGCCAAGGATAGAAGGAACAAATAAAGATTCATTGGTAAGGACTTCTTGAAGCAAAAACCTGAGCAAGCCACTTTAACAAGCCATTTGGAACTACAAGGAAGATTAAAAAATGGTTTATTTTTTGTTCTATTTGTGTTTTCATTTATATTTTTATTACATATGCTCTCCATAGTGTCTATACTAGCGGTGTTAAGTATTTAGTGTGGTATTTTGATTTTGTTTTATTGGACTAACATTATACTAACCTCCCCTCTACATAATCCTTGTTCATAGTAAATTATTTTATATAACTTAGTTGTTTCTCAAATTTTATTTATTACTTCTACACATAATCCAAACATCTTTTAGCCCTTATTTTTATATTTTTATTTAAGGGCATTTGTTCCTTATTTGCTTTAACCCCATTTGAACAACCTGGAACATCCATCTTATTAAGCTATACATACATATATATATATATATATATATATATATATATATATATATATATATATATATATATATATATATATATATATATATATCATGGAAACCCATTTGATTATTATTTCACAACTCTACATGTTCCTATAGATACTATTTTTTTATTTATATATTACCTCAATCTTTTACACTTGGAAAATACCTATCATGGATGTACCTTTTAATTATAGACCTGTCCATTACCGAAAGACATGCGTTCATTATCTCTTTATGCTTAGTTTATTATATCTTATTCTAACCATTGTTATTATAATGATCAGGCCTTATATATTTTCAAAAATATCTAAACATGATTATTATCTTTCACTGCTAGTTCTGAACCTATACCTAATTTATAACTTCTTAGACACTTGCATCACAGACATACACCTGCATTGATGTAAGTGCCCACTTTTTTTGAAAAGTGTCAAGTTCCCAAAAGTCATCCAAATTTGAAAAATAAACATATATTAAATGTTAACCTAAGTTATTTAGTGAAATAAATTTCTAAAAGGGATTGGTATATATACAAGATCAATTCTCATTTGTTCCACACTTGTAAACACTTATAAATCACATACAACTCATAAGGTAATATACCAAGAAGAACTCAAATAATAATTAAAGTGGAAAAAACTACCCTATTCATACCCATATGTTCTATATCTATTATAGGATCAATATTTCCATATGTTTGAAGCATTCAAGGATCATCCCATGAGCCATATTTTCCAAGTTACAAAATAGATCATTACATGCCTATGCTAATCACATAGTCCATCCTTCTATACACAAAAGACAACACATAGGGGATAAATACACAAGTATAAGGCCCTCTTTGGAATATTTTATATGTTGGCATCATCCATTTATAGATGTGTCTTTTTATCAACTTGATATTGTGATCCCATAAACCCATTTTTCCTATAATCACTCCAAGGGTGAAGATTTAGGGTTTGAGTATTTGACAAAGAGAGACAACTCATGCATGATATATAAATAAATTTGAAGAAATTAATAAAAAATTATAAGGATATATTTGGTCACACCTAGATCTAATCAATATTATGTAAAAGACACCTATGGCAAGGGTAGACACCTGCATCGATATGACTATCTAAATCTAATGCAAGTGTCTGAAGCCACATTATAAATATTTATAAAATCTGATGACTATTCTAGTATCAATTTACAATCCACTTACAGCATGTTGCATATTAAACCTATATGTGCACACCAAACCAACTAAGTATCATTTTTTAAAATTCATTATAATATCTATCAATAGATGTACTTTAATAGTTTTAGTTATATAAATTTAAAATACTATTTGTCTAAGTTTTCTATTAATTAGCCTACTCATTAGGTTAGTTCACCACCATTGTGTAGAATCTAATCTATCAATATTAACCCTAGATAATCAAACACATATAAATTTGGGATCAAGCAACCCCAAGCTCTCATACATGTTTTCATGCTCACATCAACCTAATTTTATATGAATTTACATAGCCATGCTTTCCATGTTTACAACACTAAATTTACATTAGTGGCATCTCATATGTCTTCATATTTTTCATGCTTGGCTTCAAAACTTTGTTGAGGTTTGTTAGAATCTTCTTCCCTTTATTCTAATTTTAAAACCATGTTTATTTTTATTTTCATAGATTTTTAAAATTTTAATTATGTATGCTTATTTATTTTTAGATATGCAAAAACAAAACAAAACATTCATATATGTTTAACCCTAAATTGGATAAGAGGGATATCCAATAAATTTTGGTATAAGGGTTAATAATATATAAATGATGATGTAAAAGGGTGATAATTTGATCTAAAATAGGCCAATTGGATGCTAAACTCAAATACAAGCATATACTAAATTTACTATGTTGAGTATAAAATAAATATAGAAATTAAAACTAAGCTATTTATGGAAATGATAAAGAAATAATATAATTATTTGTTTTTGATGTCAACATAGTGTTAGATGTGGAATAGGTAGGAAATAAGATGGAAGATGGTTCTTCAATAGTAATCAAAATTTAGATGTGATACTTCTATCACTCTAGACACTAATGTTAGCTTGGGATCATTGCATTGATGTTGTTGTCTAGGTTTGACATAAGTTTCCTATATGGAATGCATACTAGAAAGAAATGCAACCACTTATATGCTTCTAGGTTTAAATTTACCTTTGATTTGGTGTATTCAAATCTAGGACATGGACTATCTTTCCTCATGAATTTACAAGACCCTTCATCATCATGGTGACCTTGGGGGAAACTGGGTTAGTGGGAACATGGTTTTGAGATAACCCCAAAGACCTTGATATCATAAGGTATTGCCTACATAGCCAATACTCTAGAAGAGGGCCTTAGAATCATGTACTTCTCGTTTGTGTGTTAGATTATGTATGAGTCATGTTGTCCCCCAAAAATATCACTCATTTTTGGGACAACATTTGAACTATTTTGGTCCTATAGACCAAAATTGTCTCTTGCCTTTTCAAAATTTGTCCTGGGCATTCAAATTCCTCATTTTTCAAGCTTCTCAAAAATCTATAGACTCTACAGGCTTAAATCTATGGACTCTGTAGGCTTAAATCTATGCACTCTGTAGGCTTGAATCTATGGACTCAGTGGAAGAGAAAATCTACGAACTCTACAAGCCAAGTTAAATGGGCTTTACAGGTTGATTTCTATAGACTTGATTTCTACAGACTCTGCAGGCAGGTTCATTTCTACAGGTTCAAAGGTTTCTACAGGAGGGTTCAACCAAAAGAATTAGTTTCTAACACTTGGTCATTTTTAGGATTGGTTCAGTGCCTTAGTTCAAACAAAAATCTCCATTGGCAAGCATCAGTAGCAAGTTTAATGCATTTGGTTCAATGATTACTTTATCGCTTTGGTTCATTCAATTGAACCATCAGCTTAAACCAGTTTGGTTTAAGGCTTAGTTCAACTGATTGGTTCAATGAAGTGGTTCAACAGTTGGTTCTCGGCTTGGTTTAAGGCTTTGCTTCATTTTCTTGGTTCAAATACTTGGTTCAATCAAAGGGCTCATCAGCTTGAACCATTTTGGTTCAACCAAGCGGTTCAACATTTGGTTCAACCAAGTGGTTCAATCAAATGGTTCAACAGTTGGTTCAAAGCCTTGGTTCAATGAAGAGGTTCAAAGCCTTGGTTCAAGGAAGAGGTTCAAAGCTTTGGTTTAATAGAGTGGTTCAACATCTTGGTTCAAAGGATCGATCCAATGTAAAAGTTCAAAGAACCTCTCAAAAGACAAGTGCCCTTGCAAAGGGCACTTGGTCAATGAAAGTACCCTTCGAAAGGGTCATTTTCAAAAAGGCCGCAAAGGTAATTCTTTCAAAATCAAAAAAGACTTAAGACAAATAAAAGCATAAATTCCTTTGGACTTTTTGTTCGAAGGAATTCCTTTGGACAAAAAGTCTGAAAGAATTCAAGAACCAGTCGCAGGCACAAGAAAATCCTAAGGATTTTACAAGGGCAGGAAATTTCTGTAGACTTTTTGTCTGTGGGAATTTTTCCCCAGACTTTTTGTCCATGGGAATTTGTCCATAGAGAAATCCTGGGGAAAATACCCATGGGAATTGTCTGCAGAAAAACTTGATGAATAGTCTGATAAAGAAAAAAGTCATGAGAGACTCTTAAGGAAAAGGCCGCTAAAGGACCTCAAAGGGAAGGTGCCCTTGTGGGGGACTCTCAGCTACCAAATTGAAGAATACTTACCTGAAGCTGAAGGGTCACCTTCCCTTTGGGAAGATGTAAAACCAAAATCCTGAAGGCCATCTGAAGACTGCTCGAAGGGAAAATACCCTTGTGGGGGACCCAAAGTGGATCATTTCTTAAGGCTCAAAAGGCAATTTCCCTTCAGGAGAAAAGTTCAAACAAGAAATCTGAAGAAGGACCAAGGGGTGACAAGCTTGAAGATGTCAAATTAAAGCTCATAAAATAGCCATTGATCCTTTGAATCTATAGACCTAAATGCATTCACAAACTTCAAGGCCAAGACCAGCAAAAATCAAGGAAGGAACAGAACAACAAATTGAATCTACGACCCAATTCAATTAACCAAAAAAGGAGGAATGATGAAGGTAGGATCAGATCTCCAGGTGGACATTAAAAGTTGCAAACTTTCAATAGCGTGACTTGTTTCTCTACATTGATAAAATCAAATGGGTAAATGCCCCTAAGTTCTAGCCTGTTTTCTTAATAGATTCTAATGCAACATGATGTGTTACTATTCTCAAGTCCTTCTTGAAAAGGCTATATAAGGGACTCTCTTCTATTGTAAATGGATCTCTTTTTGACAATAAGAACGAAACTCTACCCAAATTGAAAGACACTTCTTAAATTTGAGCTCAGTTTGTTTATCCTATTTTGTTATTAGAATAAAAAAGCAAGTGGTTTTTTAGACTTTGTGCTATAATATCTTTGTTGTTGAGGAAACATTCTTATGTCTTTTTCTTCAATATATCTGTTGTTCCTTTAATTCAACAAGCAAAATTAGTGACAACAGTCAAGAAGGTGTCCTGAAGAGTCAACTGTGGAGAGACTTTGTGCCCCCATAATTGCCTTTAGTGTGTTTTCTTTTCATTTTTGTGTAAAGGACCTTGGGGTGACTTTGCGCCCTCATTGTCCTTTGTATCTTACTCTTGAGAAATTCAGGTGTAGACTTTGTGCTGCATCTTAATTTTCTATTCATTACATCTTTTGTTACATTTTGTTGTTATTACCTGGAGTATTCTTGTGGCTTGCTGAATAGTATTTCTGAAAGAAGAGGAGTGCTTTCTATCATTTTCCTTGAGTTTCTCCTTTGATCCGCACACATCATCTCTGAAGAAAGAGAGATGGATGGTTTGTCCTACCCTTGAGTATTATTTTCTATATATATACTCAATAATAGAAATTAGGCATATAAGCACAATATAATATTCTCAACTAATGAAAAGGTATTATATTCCTAGTGCCCCAATAGGTGATGGATGAGTCCTAGATGCCCCCTCAAGGGAGTGGGTGACAAAGAAGGTTGGATCATTCCCTCAAAATAAGGAAAAATGATTAGACCAAAAAGAGGTAAAAGGGGGTAGAAAGGGACTAATTTTCCCAAAGATGGTTATAATCAATAGAATAATGAGATTCCCTAGTTGGGTATTTAAAAGGGATGAATTTCCCAAAGGTATTTATAATCATTGGAATAGCAAGGTAAAAAGATAATGATTTTCCCAAAGGTGGTTATAATCATTAGCAAAAATAAAACAATGATTTTCCCAAAAGAAATTAGAATCATTGGTAGAATGAAAGCATGCCCCAATTAGGTAGATAATGATAATGATTTGCCCAATGGTGGTTAGAATCATTAGCAAAATGAAAACATTCCCTAGTTGGGCAGATAGGGATAATGATTTTCTCAAAGGTAATATAATCATTGACATGATAGTTTGGATAGAAACACAATGATTTTCCCAAAGGTAATTATAATCATTAGCACTATGGATGGGACAAGATGTAAAATTAAAAAATGGGGTTTAAGTACTGAGTCTATAATCATGGATTAAGAGTAAGCCAATACAAAGGAGAGAGATGAATTTAGGTAGCCTACTAGTATAGAAATGTACATCCTAACTAGCAAGGATTAAAATTCTTTTATGAATTAATTACTCTATATTTGTAAAATGATTTTGATAAATAAAGAATTTTCTAGGTGACCAAGGATAAGTGTCGTAGTCTTAATGATTATAATATTTCCTAAGCTAATTTTTGGTGTATCACGTGATGGTATGCATCATGATATAAAACACCATGAGAACTTAACCAAAATATGCATATGGACTAACATGTGATCCAATAAACAATTAAAAATAATGCAACAATGATAAAATCATGATGATAATGTTAAAATTTGAATATGGATGGACTTAAGTATAATGTTTAAGGAATCACCTAATGAATTTAGAGATACTAATTCAAGGCACAACAATGAAATAAAATAAATAGTCAAAGAAATAGACAAACAAAAAGATAAAAACACTAAAAAATAAAAAATGAATAAAGCAACCAAAACAATGGGAACAAAATGAAACAAACACAAACAATGGCTAATCATAATGTTAGTGAAAATAGAATACAAATTATTCATGCATGTGTATTAGATATGTTACTATTATAGCATCAATTTGGTACCCTTGGAGAGTATTCCTCATTATCTCTCCAATTGAGCTACACTATTGGAACAACCCCAAGATGTGGGTCACCTAGAGTGGGGTTGGACCTCTAGAGAATGATGGCTTCCTTCTAATGGATCACATATACTAATGTTTGCACTAAGAAAAGGGTTAGAAAAGGAGAAAGGGATCTTAAGAAATTTAACTAGGTGATGTACCAAATTAAGTGAACTCACACAAGTATGAAATATACACTAAAGAAGCATAATACAATACTATCTCACATAATCTCAAAATATAACTAATTGCATAAGTGTTTCATACATTACGTTCAAGAATCAATGAATGAAGCTAGGAGGAGTTCTAAGACTCACACCCAACTTGCATTAATGGTAGAAAGAACACAAATACAAAACTAAAATCAACTAGAAAACACCTTGAAATAGTCAATAAATAAGGACAATAGACATGGAAGATTATACTTCACAATGACATCATGCACAAACTTACTAAACACAGTTTAAAAGTAAGAGATAGGTAAAGTAAATATCATTAGCTTCAAGAGGTCTTTCATACAGGTTTTGGTAGGGTCTAGCCTTATCAAATGAGAGTCTCTACTCTTATAAAATTGAGATAACTTCTTATCAAAAGCAAGAGTGTGTCCTTATAAAATTTGAGAACCCCCAAAAATGGGAAAGAATGGGAGATATAGGAGAAAAAATGAGGGAGAAGAAAATGGGAGCATGAGTACATAAAATAATTAATAAATTTCCATGACATTTCTCAAATTATAAACCATATTTTATCCAATTATAACTAATAATTCATCAATAATCTAACCTTCATCTATTCCAAAATCTTTAAGTTCTTCTCATTGGCTCAAAAATGCACTAGAAGACAAGGGTCTATTTTGTAGCTGGTGAGTCATGATACTTGCTAGGAGGGAAGATCCTCAAAGATTCCAAACAACATTAAATGCTCCATTATGTTACTCTAATCTCTATATATATTTGCTATGATCTTCCACACCATCTCCATTTAGTTCATTATGAGGGTAAGGTCTTTATATCTATGTACTTGATATATACATGCCCAAGTTTTCTCTTAACAACTATTTGTTAGAGCTGAGACCAATTGAATGATGACAGACCTATCTATAACCATTCATATTTTCCCCTTCTCAATATTTTATCATAGGTATACTATAGATGAAAACCAATCTCCTCTATTGGTTTTCTTGTAGTCTATAATATTGACAAATGAAGCTCACCATGTGGTTTGGTCTCATTTTGAGAGCAAGTTGTTGACCTTTGATATATATTATATCTAAGGACCTATTTCATCTCCATAAATCTCTAATGGAGACCTCAATCTTAAAATATTTTATGGTGGTTCGAACTACATCGTGCTTAAACTTAACTCCTTTGTATTTATTTTGTTAGGGTCCAAAACTGGTTCATCAACCTCCATCAAAATATTTTGGATTTACCCTTTGTGTATTAGTTGTTTATTTCCAACTTGGACCTATCATTTTATGCCAAATTATCTTCTCCTTATTGTTCCCTAAAATACATTGAATCCTTGACTTTAACTCAAATTGTAAGATCTATCTGTACGGATGAATGTGAGCCTTTGATTTAGATCCTATGACTCTTTGACTTTAACTCACACCATTAAATATAAATATATGAATGAATGTGAATTATATATCTATCTGGGCCCACCATTTGAACTCAAATGACTAATTCATGAGACCCAAAATTGACATCTATGTGCCTGTATTTGACGTTTGTGTGAATGTCTCAGGATTTTTTAAACCCCTATAGTTATTTGTTGTGGCTTAAATTTGATGTCCACATGCCCATCATTTTATTTCCATGCAATCATGATCAAATTCCATGTGCCTATCACAATTTAGTCCCCATGGTTAAATTTTGACACTTGAATTTGATGCTTGCATGAACATCTTCATTTGTTGGGTAATATTTGAAGGCTTATATCTTAAGATAGAAATCTCATCAAGACATGAATTTTTCATAGTAATATCTTGGAACTAAGAAATTTGATTCCATGTGATATTTTATCCCCCACAAGTCTTTCTAGGCATACTTATAAAATACACAAGTAATTAACCCATTTATTTCTATATGATGTATTGATGATGGTCTGGTTCGTTTAGAATTGTGTTATGAGTTTTTTCTTGATCCTTGAAATCTCTATGATTTTCGAAGGCCCATGTGAACTTGTTCCATGATTTTGATTGCTTGGGCACCAATAACCTTCATTGATATTTATCTTTACAATTTTGGACCCATTTTTCAAGGATCAATCATATCAAACTTTAAGATAACTTAAAGTGTTTTAAAATATTTGTAAGTAATGGGGTCTTCTTCTCCATCATGGATCCTTCATTCTATAGGAACTCTGCTCAACCAAGACTTTGCTCAAATCCTCATACTAAAGACCCCTCCAGGAAAAGTTTTTTATATAGGGTAGAAATTAGCCAACATTTTTGGTGACATCTTGAGGTTGCATGCCTACTATGTAAGAGACTATTAGCCTTGAACTAATCCATTGGGTATACATAGTCATATTATTTCCTCTTAAATGATGTGAGACTGATAGAAGGTTGAACCTTCCTAAAACCTTCCTTTGAAGCAAATTAGAAAAAAAGAAACAAACAATAAGAAAGTTCCCAAAGCACTTATTAAAAGTGAAACACTCAACTGAAAGGGAAATGTGCACATGACACTTAGAGGAAAGCATATAAAGCTACTCTAATATGCCACAATATCATACTATAGATCCAAACTCTTCTAATAACAAGAATTTAAATTAATACCATTAACTAGGATGGGTAATACCTCTCCATCTAGTTGGGAAAGTTAAAAAACATTATACTATTTACATCCATGGATCAAATACGGGCCATTCCACAAGCTATCAAACCTAGTATGGTTGCCTAGCTTAGAATTATTTGAGTCACACTAGAGGACTAAGTCCCCTTCATTAAAGTCCCTTATTGTGGCTCTCTTGTCAAAGGATTTATTTACTTGACCTTGATGTGAATTTAATGTCTTCATTACAAGGTCCATGGTTTTTTCAAGCTTGATGAGTTATGTTATCCTTACACTCATAGGCTCACTTCTATCAGCTCAAGTTGATGGGCCAACTCTAATGTAGGTAGTTCAATAGAAATAGGCAATATGGATTCCCTTCCATATATAAAGGCATATGGAGAATTACCAATGGTATTTTTTGGAATCACTCTACCAGCCCATAAGGTTCTCCTTAGCTTTGTATGTCACACTCTTTGATTCTCTTCCATGGTCCTCCTTATCAAGTTCTTGTTGGTGGACTCACCAGTTTATTACCTTGGGGTAGTTGTTGGAAGATGTGTTGAGGTAGATGCCCAAATTAATTTCCCATTCACTTGTCTTCATGCAAATAAATTCTAAGCCATTATCTAAGATTATAATAGCTAGGACCCAAAACTTAGTCACTATGATGTCATAGAAGTCCAACACTACTCTCTCATTGGCTTCTTTCAAGGCAATTACCTCCACCCACCTGTTGAATTAGTAAATTTTAGTGAGCACCCATTTATTCCCTACACTTGAAGGTGTATTTATCATCCCTATAAAGTCTAAACTCCAATGTATGAAGGGTTTCTCTACCTAAATTGGGTTGAGTGGAAGAGCTACTAAAAATTGCTTTCTTGCAAATAGAGCACACTTTTAGCATTTTTTGACCCATGCAAAGGCATATTTAAAAAGGCTAAGATAATAATATATATCTCTCATTACCTTTTTTTCTATTGTTCTTGGAGAATAATAGCCTCTTATAGGTCCATCATGAAATTGATCCAATAGCTTTGTCACTTGATTGCCATCAATGCACATACTCTATTGAGGTCTCTTATGAAAATAACACCATCAACAAATGCATAAGGTATAGACTAAAGTCTAAAATACCTTCTTATTTCTTGATCCAAACTTTGAGGGCATTCCCATGTCATTAATAAATGGGTCATATCTTAGAGCCATCTATTTTGAAGTGAAGGTATATCTGATTGTGAGTTGTCTTATGTCACCAAAATAACCTTTTTGTCTTCTTGATGGTTATCCACCATATTCTCACACAAGCCTTTACCTCTTACCAACTTATTGACTTTGATCTCCACATAATACTCCATGACCTTGGTAATCTAGCCTGCTCTTTTCTCATTTAGGTCCTTATTGAGTAGAAAATCCCTCACTTCAAGATGAGACACCATAAAGTAAACCTTACTATTGGAGAGCATTGGTCTAAATTTATTTAGACTTCTTAAAGCTTCAAGAACCTAATTTTATATGAAGGTAAACCTTACCTCATATCCTTCTAACCCTTGATTAAAAAAATCAATTGGCTACTCAAGTCCTTCATCATTCTTATGTATTAGCATAGCTGATATGTTGTCAATATTGGCAAAGGTGTATAATATAAAATCCTTTTAGAATTTAGGATTTATGAGTGAGATTGCTTGGGAAATGGCCTACTTGATGGCCTCAAATGATACCTTACCTTAATTTAACCAAGAAAACTATAGAGTAAATTTTTACTCTATGTTCCATTCAAATTTTCAGTCGTGCACTGTAGTTTTGGTTCCCACATACCTTGGTCATGGTGGCAGAGTTTTGGAGTAGAGCGCGGATTTGTTTCTTTTGATTATTTTCTAACTAAGTATCAAAGTTCAGTAGAGGATACCAAGTGGCACAGTCTGAGCACGGGTTCTCTTTTCCCCTTTTTTATTCTTTCATTTCATTTTTGCCTAAGTGTTGAATTCAAGCGAAAGCTGCCAAGTGTCAATTTCCAAAACACGAAGCTGGCCAACTGGCATCGTCTGAGACACTTTTCATAACTTTTAGGAGGGCCATAGAATGTGCCATGTATCTAATAGTAGCTAAGCAGAATGCACCACATGTTGGCATCCACATCTCATATCAACACCCACATTTCATCTATTTTTTGGTGAAAGGGTTTCAATAAGCTAAGTAGCAGGATCATGCAAAAAGTGCCAATTGGCAGTCATGAAAGACCTTAGACTACTTTTATAGAGAAAAGCAGAAGCTACCACATGTCAATATCTGAGAGATAGTTGGTTCAACACCTGGGTCCAATGCCTTGGTTCAATGTTTATGGTTCAATACCTCAGTTAACGTGTAAATGGTGTGGAGTGTTGAACCGTTGAACCATTGAACCATTTTGGTTCATTAGGAATTTTAAGGGAGTGTCCCAAAAACCAAAGGGGGTCAAGTAAATTTTTGGAAGGCAGAAAGGCATTGTTTCATTTTGTTTAAATGTTGAAGAGCAGCGAAGGCCGCCAAGTGTCACTTTCTGAGCCCCTTTCTACTCCATTCTCGAAAGAAGTAGAAGATGCCACATACCCCTAGAAAGAGAAGTGGAAGATGCCACATATCTTCCCAAGAATAGTGGAGGCCACCACATGTCAACTTCTGAGAGACCATCTTCAAGCTTCATTGCCGAATAAAGATTGTGGTGGATCATGGGTTTTATTTCAAAGGTTTGTGGAAGTGCCAAGTGTCACCAAGTGAAGATGGCCACATGCATCCATCCTTTTTAAAAGTTACTCAGGCAAGGAATGTAGTGAGTTTTAATTTGTTAAAACTGCTAAGTATCAAAGAAGTGGATTGTAATAGGTGTCGAAGGTGAGGTGTTTCTGAGCAGCATAGCTAAATGGAAAGCAGAAAGAGCTGCATGTCTTCAATAAATCAGGCAAGAAGTGCCAAGTGTCATTCTCCAGTGCCTTCTAAGTAATAAGGAGAATTTTAGGAAATTAACTAAATGTCTTCTCCCACTTCAATAGAATAGAGTGTTCTGTGTATCTATTGCCGCAAAGTGAGATGGAGGGAAACTTAGCGGGAGTTATTTCTGGTAAATGGAGCAGTTCACTAGGTATATTTTTGGGGCAAACAAACATTAAAAGGGCTATCTATTTGTCCCCTATAAGTGGAGGAAGAATAGATAGTTGAGCGGCTAAGCAGGTGATGGAATGAGAAATTTAGGTGTGGAAGGAGGTATTAGTCATGAATCGACATGCCGTAGATAGGGCAGCTGCCCCGCTCTAGCATGGCCCTTCCTGATAAGAATAGGATACATCTAAGGAATTGAAGGCGTCGAATGCCACAATATTTTATCTATAAAATCTAAGGCTATAAAAGAGGAGACAAGATACAAGTGGTGGAGGATAGAACTATAGGATTGTAAAAAGTTTAGACTTTCTAGAGTATTGTGACTAAGTAATATCATTTGCTTTTGTCTCATTTTCTTGAATTGTAAATTTGATGTAACTGTGCATGTTTCTATGCCTTTTATGTGGCTAAAAGAATTAAGAAGATTGAACTCTATGCCTTTTGTTGATATTATCTGTGTCATCTGCAGAAGTAGTCTATACTGTAGGTTTTCTAGAGTTATGATTAGGAATGTCATTTGCTTTTGTCTCATTTTCTTGAGTCAAAAGTTCTACATAACTTTACGTGTTTTTGTGCCTCTTATGTGATTGGAAGATTCTTATAAGAAGATTGATCCTTATGCCTTTGTTGACATTTTCTATATCTCAGCAAAAGAAGTCTCTGTTGTGAGCCTCTATTTCTATTATTTCAATCTTTTACATTGATCATGCACTTGTTTGCTCTTAAATGTAAATGAATCCTACATATAGTCTCACTGTGCTCAAGATTAGGATCAAAATTACACTTAGGCGCATCACCATAGTTATGTTTCATTTCCTACATTTGTGTTTCTATTTAATTTTCTATCCTTTTTCCCCACACTTGATACAAAAGAAAAGACCAGCTTCTCTAAAATCTGGAGGTTGTTTCAAGCCACAATATCCCACAACTTGAAACTTCCCATTGTTGTTGATTAGAATCAAGCACAATTTTAAGCATCAACAATTTTTGGCACACCCAGTGGGACCAGTCTTGAAGTTTCTTTTAAGACCATATGAACAAGAGAGCTATCAAGAGTCAGAGCTGTGGACCAGTCACCAGATCATAGTCTACTACAAATCCAGGTATTCTTTTACCACCTTTGGTAACTAGTCCAAGAAGAAGAGTCAATCAGTTTCAACCAGTATAGAGAGTAAATATGGGAGTTCCTATTTCCCTAGGAAATTATGAAAGTTGGAATGCTGGTAGTCCTCTGATCCTCCCAGTACCACTAGATACTTATCCTATCCTAGTAGCATATATATTGACTCCTGATGAAGAGCAAATAATCTCAGACTTTCTTCTCACTTTGCAAGCTAATGAGGAAGAACATGGACAATTCCCAGATCATGTTTTAAATGATTTGTTTGAAATTATTGGGTCAAGTTATACCATTTTGCAAGATAGTTGTGAATTAGTTACAGATGAATGGAATAGCATTAAGCCTCAATTACATGTGCAAAATTATTTCACTCTTTCAATATTATCCTTTCAAAATGTTAAAGTCATGAAAGAGGAGGATAATGCAATAGAGCTGGAGTTTGAAGCAGAAGAAGTTAAGTCAACAAATGATATAGGTCAAAAGGCTTTTGTTGATGAGAAAACTGTCATTGATTTCTTGATAAGGCATACCAACATCAAGAGCCGATATTTGACAGGCTTCCAAGAACAAGAAGAGCTTATGGATGTCGAAATCATGTTTGACTCAGACTCACTCAAATGTAGGCAAATCCGTGTGGCCTACACAGAGGACTTTTCACTAAAGATATACCCATTTCAATCCCTTATATGGCAACATAAGCTGGCTTGTCATGAAGAAGATGTTAGAAATTTTGCTTTTGATCCCAGAGGGAGATAAAGATGCTTAATTAATGTACTTAGGTAGTTTCCCATTCTAGCATTATTTTTGTTTTTCATTGTTGTTTTCCCTCTTTCCTTTTAAGTAGGTGTTTTAAACATAGAGTTGGCGGCTTAGAAAGTTTTTTAAATTCTTCAAATTTTTTCCGCATTGAATGCTTCCCAGTTATTTCAAAATCTCTAAGGTACCTTACACCGCAACTTGAATAGCGTGTCCACCTCACTATTCCCTAAAGATTGAGTAGGATCTGCTAATGGTCATCTGAATTTAATGTTATTTGAGACTTGATAGGTCCATAAATATCTCTTAGCAAGATTTAAAGTTTACAAATTCTCAATCATTCCTACACCTGCAAAAATATCCTGCTCCTTACGATTTGTTAGTGCCTAGTAAAATTTACTTCAGCAAGAGTGTTTCTATATTGCATAAGGTTCATACCAGGTATTACAGAAAAGATATAGAGATGGCAGGAGCATCATCTTCACAACAAGGAGCTAGAACTTCCAAATCTCTTGATAGGTTGCTTACTAGTAAATCATATGCTTCAGCTCCCACACAACTGTCAAGAGCCTATTTGAGGACCAGAATCCTAGGAGTTGGTCAAGCCAGTGACCCATAAAAATTAAAGGATTACACAAATGGAATCATGGACCCAATCTTGCAAAAAACTAGTAGCAAGAATCTTAAAGAAGGGGCACACCAAATGTGTCTTCAAAGGGCCAGAGCAAGACAATATAAGACATTCAAAATGAGGATATAGACCTCACAACTAGCTCATTTCATTATCCCAACTTTGCATCCATGCCCTGACTTGATTGAATTATGCACAGACTTTCTCCATGCACCATCTTACACCATTCAATAGGGTCCCTTCATGGTGCAAATCACACCACCAACTATCAAGGACATGTTAGCCCTACATTATGACAATACTGCTACATTCCCCACTATTGCTAGGATGAAAAAAATGTGGGTGAATGTCAACACCTAGACAAGGTTTTTGAGGTTTGAGTTAAAAATAGCCGATGGTGATACTACAGTAACCATGCTCCCTATGCCAAGAGCTCAATTCATGCCAGCTAGCCAAGATGTGCTGTCAATGATTGCTCTCATCTTTGGCATGAAGGATGATATGGTGGTGTATGCAGAACAAATGGCCATCTTTTTCAAGTTGAAGATAGTCGACAAGACGTAGGAGTATCAACTTGACTTCTCAAAGCACATTACTTTTTCAATAGTTGAACAACTAACCCAGTTCAAATCAAAAGGGGTGTTTAGGTATTCCTCTTATTTGTTCCATCTCATACTATATCAAAACCTTGACTTTTTCACCCAACATATGAATTTAAACATGTATGACCTAGGTTTTGACCCCCAAAGGACCATTCCTGTGTCTGCATGGACACACGTTTTATCAAGAACTAGTGACCTGTATGATTTTTGGGAACTATTTGTTACCCCTAATTTTTGTTGCTTGAGCCCTAAACCTATCATGAATAGGTTATTTCCAAGTGTTTTAAACCTTTTGGTCAGTTGTCCAATCCTGTGTGACTTCTATTTTGGGTCCCACCACATGATCATAAGGGTTCATGGTTTTTTTAGGGAACCAGTGTTGCTACCAAAGACTTTAACTCTTAGGTTGGCATTCTTGGAAGTCACCAGGTAGGTGTCAGTAGTCAACAATGAGTATGGCTCTAGGAAGAAGAAGAGAAAAATGTATAATCTCCCATGGATGACCAACAACATAGTATTAGAAACTAGAGACGTTGAGACTATGCTGCTGAGAAAGCTGGCCTTCTTAGGTTTCTTGCTAGTCAAAGACAAATGGGTTTATGACCCAAGTGGTTTCATAGCTTCCTGGGTAAGGATTGCACATGAAGGCTACCCTTTTTGGGAGACCAAAAAAAACCCTATAGAAGATGCTCTTGGTCTTTGTTTTGAATTGATAGATTTGCCCTTGCCATAGAATAGGCCATGGGAAACCTTCTATGATAAGCAAAGGGATTATGATCCCAAAGTCAGGATGACTTCTGGTTTGAGAAGGACATTGAAGAACAAAGATTGGGATGCAGAGAAGATTGAAGCCTTTTGGAAATATAGGAAGGAAATTTCTCAAACCACCCATACTTTCAGAAGTGTGGATTCAAATGAAAGATGGGAGGAACTTTGGGATGAGTGCCATCCCTCCCCTACATCTATCCCAAAAACAAGCAAATTACTAACACTCGATATAGGGCAAGAAGCTAGAGCGGGACCAAGCTAGTAACCACAGGCCTCAGAGCAAGCTATAGCTGCAGTCACTACATCAACCTAGCCCCAACCTCTTAGCATCATGGAACAATAAAGGAGTATGGTGTCTTCACCACCAAAAGCTTCCCTATCATTGAAACTGATTTAAATCCTTAATTTTCCAAAATCACCGCTAGCAATAGTAGATGTGGAAAGGAAGTAGACGTAGCCAGAGTTAGAGACACCTAGGAAGAGAAAGAGGGTGCAGTTCCATTTTGATTCAGAGGAGGAAGAAGAACCTTCATAGTGCTAATTATAGAGCACTATAATTCCCCCTCAAGTAAGTATTACTCCTCCTCTTCCCTCTCAGTCTGTTCCTTCCCCTGTCAGTGCGATGCCTCCACCTAGCCAAATGACACCTCCTGCCAACTCTGCCATCCCCATTTCACACTTCACCCCATCCTTGACACCTCAAGCCCTAACATTACCTCATTTTTTCCCCTCTATTCCCAAAAATATGACCCTTTAGCTCACCTATAGCCAACTATTGGCTATTCAATATGGCCTGCCACAAGGATATCCTTTTGTGGGAGGACACATTACATCCCCTTCCACCTTCTAGATGCAGGCCGATGCTACTAAGAAGGCAAAAGAAGCCCAGATGGAGAAAAATAAAATTAAAGAGAATAAAGCATCTAGAGGATTATACAATGAATGTAGTGGCCACTGATATGTCCCTGTTCAGGCCCCAGGATAGAGTTGAGCTATTGATAGAATCCACTTTTGTAGTCACAAAAGATTATTTGAAAACATTAAGAAGACTACAGAAGATGGAGGCTAATTTGGCCAAAGAAAATGCAAACTATAGAAGCTTGGCCAAAGAAACCAATAAGAAAGATAATGAAATAACAAGTCTAAATAAATAGTTGCAAGATACTATTTTCCTTCAGATTCACCAGGTAGTCCAGGCCTGGAATGATTCATTAAAAGCAAAGCTAACACAGGCAAAGGATGTAGTGATGACCCTTAGGTGGGAGAAAGTAGCATTGCAGGGAAGATTTGAAGGACATCAGCTGTAAGTTACCCAATTGCAGTAGAAGCTACTAGATGAACAAAACAATACTATGGCTTTTCAAGCCTCATTCTAAGTAGAGCAACAAAAAGTGGCACAACTAACGCTAGAGCTGGCTAATAGCCCAAAAGGTGTCATAGTGATAAAACTGGTAAAGGAGCTCTATGAATCAATGTGGAAAAGAATCTCCTTAGAGATTATTTAACTCAAGCCATCTCTCACCTTCCTGCTCAACGCACAGAAATTATGTGAGAAGGTGGAAGATTCAGTGAAGAATACTCTGGCTACAGTCTTTGACAGAGTCATGGACACTCAAACCTTATTATAGAAGCTCTATAATGTAACAGATGTGACATTGGTAGCCCTGGGAATCACTAACAGAATGGTTGCCGTGAAATGAGTTAATGAGGTGCTCAGTTGTAATGCCACGGCCAACAATTGCAAGGAGCTTCTCGAAGTCATGAAGGAAGGCATCAGCGAGATGAGATAGCATATTGAATATCTATTGTAACTAGGTCTTCCTTCTCCATTTTTGGATGCCAACATGGTGCTAATGGTTGATCAAATTAAACCATTACTGTTGGCCAAACAGAAGGATCAAATAGTTTTCTAGAACCTACAGGATGATTCCTCAGTCTCAAAAGTCGAAGCTGTTTTGGTTCCTATTTCCCAGATAGAATTCAAATTGAAACCTACAATCTAGATTCTACTAAATTTTTCACACAAGGATATCATTAACCTTAATCTAGCTTTCATTGAATTGCAGAATAAGCAAGGGTTATTTGACAATGAAATGTCCATCTACTAGACAGAACTTTTGAAGCTATAAAATTTTGAAATTTTGATAGAGTGGGAGTTGTGTTTCTTTTTTAGTAGGCTCAAAAGTCCTGGGGGTCACCAGTAAATGTAGAGTAAATTTTTACTCTACGTTGCATTCAAATTTTTAGTCACGCACTGCAGTTTTGGTTCTCGCATACCTTGGTTGTGGTATTAGAGTTTTGGAGTAGAGCGCGGTTTTGTTTCTTTCAATTCTTTTTTGTCTAAGTATCAAAGTGTAATAGAGGCTGCTAAGTGGCATAGTTTGAGCATGGGTTCTCTTTCCCCCTTTTTGATTCCTTCATTTCATTTTTGCCTAAGTGTTGAATTCGAGTAGAAGCTGCCAAGTGTCACTTTTTGAAACACAGAGCCGACCAACTGGTGTCATTTGAGACACTTTTCATAACTTTCAAGAGGGCCACAAAATGTGTATCCAATAGCAGCTAAGTGGAATGCACCACATGTCAGCATCTACATCTCATATTGGTACCCGAATTTCATCTATTTTTCAGTGAAAGAGTTTTAATAGCTAAGCAATAGGATCATGCAAAAAGTGTCAATTGGCAGTCATAGAAGACCCTAGACTACTTTTCTAGAGGAAAGCAAAAGCTGCCACATGTCAGTATTTGAGAGACAGTCAGTTCAATGCCTGGGTTCAATGCCTTGGTTCAATTTTTATGGTTCAATACCTCAGTTAACATGCAAATGGCATGTAGTGTTGAACCATTGAACCATTTTGGTTCATCAAGTAGTTCAAGGGAGTGTACCAAAAACCAAAGGGGGTCAAGTACCTTTTTGGAAGGTAGAAAGGCATTGTTTCATTTTGTTTAAATGCCAAAGAGCAGTGGAGGCTGCCAAGTGACACTTTCTAAGCCCCTTTCTACTCCATTCCCAAAAGAAGCAGAAGATGCCACATACCCCTAGCAGGAGAAGCGAAAGATGCCATGTATCTTCCCAAGAATAATGAAGGCCACCATGTGTCAACTTCTGAGAGACCATCTTCAAGCTTCATTGCCAAATAAAGATTGCGGTGGGTCCCAAGTTTTATTTCAAAGGTTTGTGGAAGTGCCAAGTGTCACCAAGTGAAGATGGCCACATGCATCCATCTTTTTTAAAAGTTTCTTGAGTAAGGAATGCGGTGAGTTTTATTTTGTTAAAACTGCTAAGTATCAAAGAAGTGGATTGTGATCCTGAGTAGCATAGCTAAAGGGAAAGTGGAAAGAGTCGCGTGTCTTCAATAAATCAAGTGGGAAGTGCCAAGTGTCATTCTCTGGTGCCTTTTAAGTAATAGGGAGAATTTTAGGAAATTTACTAAATGTCCTCTTCCATTTCAATAGAATAGAGTGTTCTGTGTATCTGTTGCTACAAAGTGAGATGGAGGGAAACTCGGCAAGAGTTATTTTTGGTAGATGGAGCAATTCATCAAGTAGATTTTTGGGGCCTGTAAACATTAAAAGGGCCATTTATTTGTCCCCTATAAGTGGAGGCAGAATAGATAGTTGAGTGACTAAGTAGGTGATGGAATGAGAAATTTAGGCATGAAAGGAGGTACTAGTCATGAATCAACATGTTGCAGACAGGGCAACCGCCTTGCTCCAGCATGGCCCTTCCTGATAAGACCAGGATACATCCAAGGCATTGAAGGCACTGAATGCCACACTGTTTTATCTATGAAATTTGAGGCTATAAAAGAGGAGACAAGATACAAGAGGTGGAGGATAGAATTATAGGATTTTAAAAAGTTTAGACTTTCTAGAGTTTTTTGACTAAGTAATATCATTTTCTTTTGTCTCATTTTCTTGAGTTATAAAGTTCATGTAACTGTGCATGTTTCTGTGCCTTTTATGTGGCTAAAAGAATTAAGAAGATTGAACTCTATGCCTTTATTGATATTATCTGTGTCATTTGCAAAAGTAATCTATATTGTACATTTTCTAGAGTTGTGATTAGGAATGTCATTTGTTTTTGTCTCATTTTCTTGAGTCAAATTTCTATATAAATGTACGTGTTTATGTGCCTCTTATGTGATTTAAATATTTTTATAAGAAGATTGAACCCTATGCCTTTGTTGACATTTTATGTATCTCAACAAAAGAAGTCTCTATTGTGAGCCTCTATTTCTATTATTTCAATCTTTTACATTGATCATGCACTTGTTTGCTCTTAAATGTAAATGAATCCTATATATAGTCTCACTGTGCTCAAGATTAGGATCAAAATTACACTCAGGCGCATCACCATAGTTAGGTTTCATTTCCTGCATTTGTATTTATATTTAATTTTCTATCCTTTTTCCCCACACTTGATATAAAAGAAGAGACCAGCTTCTCTAAAATTTGGAGGTTGTTCCAAGCTGAAATATCCCACAACTTGAAACTTGCCATTGTTGTTGATTAGAATCAAGCACAATTTTAAGCATCAACACAAACACTTACCTCTTTTTTAGCATGGTGGTGATGGGTTTGACCAGGTTTACAAAACTAGGTATAAACCTTCTCACATAGTTGATCTTCCTAAGGAATCTCTAGATTCCTTTCTTGTGCTTGGGTAGAGATAGTGCTAAGATAGCACTTACTCTATCAAGGTCAATAGATAGTCCTTCCTTTAAGATAATGTGACCCAAAAAAATTACTTTATAGATGGAAAACACACATTTTTTGGGATTTAAAGATATCTCATACTCTCTACATCTTTTAAATATCATCTTTAGATGGTCCATGTGCTCACTAGCCTTCTTGGAGAAAACTATGATGTCATCCAAGTAGACTAGCACCATTTGATTCAACAACCCTTGGAAATCCATGTCCATGGCTCTTTGGAAATTTTCCTTATCGTTTAAAAATCTAAAAGGAATATTTGGTAAGCATATGTGCCCCACTTTGTGGTGAATGTAGTCTTATATTGATCTTCTTATCTCATCAGTACCTGATTGTAATGTAAATATCCATCCAAGAGGGAGAAGCATTCTAAACAAGCAACTATCTGAAGGAGTTATTCCATTGATGAAAAAAGATAGTGATCCTCAAAAGAGACCTTATTTAGATCCCTAAAGTCAACACACAATCTGATATCTCCTCTCTTCTTCTTCACAAGTACCAAATTGGCTACCCAAAAAGGAGTGCTTAATGGGAAAGATGATCTTGGATTAAATCAACTTGGTCAATTCTTTCTTCATGAGATTTTATATTTTGGGGTTTATAGGCCTCTGCTTTTGCCTAATAGGATTGGCATTAGCCTCTCATTCTATAGTGTGTTGGGCTATCTTGGGATCAAAGCCTCTCAGGTAATTATATTCCCAAGAAAAGATGTTTGCATATCCTTTATAAAGTTCTATGAAAGCATGACTTTCAAATTTAGAACTTACCTTACCAAGATTGAGGAGCCTATCATTAAAGATAAGGACTCTTTCATAGTTCTCTCTATTGGTTTAAATCATTGCCTTGTCTTTTCTCATATGATCTCCCTCACGAAAAAGACCTTCAAGGGTGAAAATCCATTTAGGAAGCTTATTAGATCTCAATTGAACTATTAGCTATTCATATTGATGTTGAAACTTTTCTTGGTTCATTGAAGAGAATTTTGCTTCTTGCTATAAGAAATGGGCAATTTTCTTATCATTTTTAAAGACTTGCCAATGACATTCATTATTTGGCACTGATGATATCACCACCACTTTGAGATATAGCTACACCTTGGTCTTTTTCAAATCATTATGGATATCAAATTGCTCTCCTAAAGCTACCCACCTATCAACATGTTGATTTTGGTTTCTTGGTATGGTTTAGATGTTAAAATGCTCAAAATCCTCAATTAGGTCCTACACTCTATGTGTGTAGGACTTCATCAAGAGATTCTTATTGATCTAGTGTACTCTTAAATCACTATCCCCATAAACCTACAATTGATTTATTCCTCTCTTATTATCCCATTAAAGGCCATGGATGAGACTTTCATATTTTGTTGCATTGCAAAAATAACTAAATTAGAACATGTAAGAAGATAAATACTTGTCATTTTAAGGAGATACCAGCATTGCACCTACAACCACTCCATATTTTATCCTTTAACCATCAAAGAATAATTTCTCTTCTTATACCAATGAGGATGGCATGGATTGATTCTCTTCATACAAATAGTAGACACCCATGTCTCTTTATTCAAATCCTTCCAAGGGATCAAATGACTAATGTTCAGTCCATAATTCATCTAAGAACATGTTCGATATCTCCTCAAGGTGAGTGTTTAATTCTTGACCAACAAAATGTTCATCTTCATCAAAGATTGTGCAATTGAGGTTTATGTTATCTAGCCCATAAGGATCTATGTGGAAATGTGACATGGGCTCAGCCTTAATAGACACTTTGGTTCCATATCTTATCCTAAATGCCATGTGTGACTAGTCTGTTGCAAGATAACCTCTAATATTTGTTGTGGATTCCCTAGATAAGTATGCAACAAAATAAGGAAGCAAATCAAGGATAAATAAATCTTGAACCATTGAGACATTAGGATAATCATGCAATGTTAAGTTGAGGTCCTTGATGAAACCAGATGGATTGGTGAAAGAACCATCAAGTTTCAACACTCCCTTATATTGGGTCTCATACTTTAGACCAAGCTAGTTTGCTATATATTTTGACATTACTAAGGTGTTATCCCTATTGTATACCAAGAAATTATACACTAGAGAGTTACCAATGATTATTACAATGTATAAAGGAGGAGTTTTGACCATCTTACTTGATTTCCCTTCATTTTTTATTTTGGTCACATTGGTGAGAACCTCATTCATCTTTCTTGATGGCTTGTTTTCAACTAATGCAACATTAATCTTAGACAAACCTTATTGAATAATATCCACCTAGTCAATCACAAAAATAATATCCCACATTGGCACATTCATATTGGACTTCTTCATTTGTTCCACAATGTTGATGGGTGAACCACCAACCTTTGCTTATGCTTTAGGAGCCACATTTGTCCTTTGAATGTGAGTTTTAAGGAACAAAGGTATTCCCCTTATCTTGATTCCTTAGATCTATTGGAACCTTTAGAATAATATCAAACCTAATTGGCTTTGATATTGAAAGAGTAATGGTAGGAATCTCTTTGACTACTTCTTGGTTACCATCCATGTTCCTTATTTTGAATCTTATATTATTTACCATTGGGATGTATGCCTCACTAGAACTAGTCTACTAATTGATTTCATAACACTCTTCTTATTCATAGTTAATCATGTTGATACCATACTAGCTTGGTCCTTGATAAGGGATTTAACCTTTTTAAGGATCTTTTGGATTTTTCATCATGGGTGGCTCTATGTTCTAAGCTATAAGATCTTGATTATACCCATAATTTATAGCCTGCTACCATTGATCATTGAAAGCTTGGTTAAGGTCAATGTTCAAGATAATAGATTACCTAAAATCCTAATTCCAACACATGTTACCCTTATTTTCTTGAGCAAAATTATTTTGGATAGGGACCAAGGTGTTAGAAGTGCTTGCAACATTTGGATTTTAGTTGCTCTATCTATTGTACCTAGCTGCCCTTATCCTTGGTTCTTACCTTAGCCTTGGCATTGGAAGTTTCCTTTATAGGGTGGAATGTTTGTTTAATAAGATTATTATTGAGGTTTATATGAGGCTTGATGAGGAATATTGAAATATTTCTACTTCTTAACATTCACTATCTCATTCCCTAAGGACTAAAACATGCTTTTAAGCTCTTGAAAGTTATTGTGTTCTTAGGAATCACTAGATCCACTAGTGGAAGCCTTTTCTTGATTTTGTGAGGGTATATCAAAAATTGTAGGAATAATAAGAATTACATCAAGGGGAAGAATAGAAATAGGAGATGGTCTGATCTCAGGGAACAAAGGTATTGGTGGCCTAGATGTTAACTTGTCAACTTGGACTGGACAATTTTTTGCATCTGGTAATGTGTTCCCTCCCATATACTAAATCATCACTAAAATGTCACTATTAAGGTTAGTATAGGAAGGTAATATTAGGGGTAGGCCTAATAGAGACTGGGATTCTATCCCAAGTTTTTTTAACCTTGTATTGAAGTCTTGCATGACTTTATGAGGAGCTCTTTTTATTACAATTAACTACTCTACAAGATAAATGATCACATTTATCTTCAAATATTTTACATAAAACCTCTTTTAATTGGTCCCATATAGAAATAGAATTAGCAGTAAGGCTTCTATACTAGTTTAAGGCTTTACCTTTGAAATATATAGCTAATAACCTAATTACTACATTTTCCTCATTGATATCATGAATGTTAAAAAATTTAGCTATATGCATGAGGTAATTAGAAGGGGTTGTATCTTGGTCTCTAGTAAAATGAGGGGCACTTTTGAGAGTTGCTACTAGGATAGGATCATAATGGGGGAGAGCTAGAGGACTTTTTCCATTAAAATCCACAAAATCTATAGGGACTATCATGGCAATAAAAGGGGATAATAAGGATCTTTTAGTAGGGGTAGACCTTGGACTTGATCTAGGAACAAAGTTACCTTTATATGGGTGTGTATTATCAAACCTTAATCTCTTTTCTAAATTTAAAGGTATTTCAAAAAATTCAAAAGGAATACCTCTATAAGTTGAACTTGTAGTCACTTTTAGTATGAAAGACAACTACTACTATGCACCAAAGTGTTGATTTTTATTTTGGAGTCACCAGATACTATTGTGTGAAGCTATGACTGCTACAAACTAATCAAACCAACATCAAACTTGATCAATATTTTCTTCAAATTGGGTCACATTAGGCATGCCAAAAACTATTATGGCATCAATTTTGTACCCTTGGAGAGGTTTATTTAGTCTCTCTCTAATTGAGCTACACTATTAGAACAACTCCAAGTTATGAGTCACCTATGGTGGGGTTGGACCTTTGAAAAAGGATAGATTCATTATTATGGATCACCTATCCTAATGTTTGTACTAGGAAAAGGGTTAACAAATGGGAAAGGGCTCTTATGAAAGTTAACTAGGTGATACACTAAATTAAGTGAGAAATCACACAAGTATGAAATATACACTGAAGAAGCATAAGACAGTACTAGCTCACACAATCTCAAAATCTAACTAATTACATAAGTGTTTCATACATTAGGTTTAGGAAGCAATGAATGAAGTTAGGAGGATTTCTAAGACTCACACTCAGCTTTCATTAATGGTATAAAGAACACAAATATAGACCTATAATCAACTAGAAAACACCTTGAAATAGTCAAGAAAGAAGGATAATGGTTATGGAAGATTCTACTTCACAATGCCATCATGCACAAGTTTACTAAATGAAATTCAAAAGCAAGAGATAGGTAAATGAAATATCATTAGCTTCAAGAGGTCTTTCATACAAGTTTTGATAGGTTCTAGCCTTATCAAATGAGAGTCTTCACTCCTATATAATTGAGAGAACTTCTTATCAAAATTGAGAGAGTGTCTTTCTAAAATCTAAGAACCCCAAAAAATGGGAAATAATGGGAGATATAGGAGGAAAATGAGGGAGAGAAGAAGGGGAGCATGAGTACATACAAAAATTAATGAAATGTCACCACATTTTTCAAATTTTGAACCATCTTTTATCCAATTAGGACTAATCCTTCATCAACAAGCTAACCTTCATCTATTCCAAAATCTTTAAGATCTTCTCATTGGCTTAGAAATACACTAGAAGATAAGGGTCTATTTTTTAGTTGATGAGTCATGATTATTTCTAGGAGGGAAGATCCTCAAAGCTTTTGAACAACATTAAATTCCCCACTATGTTACTGTAATCTCTATATCTCTTTGCTATGGTCTTTCATGCCATCTCCACTTACTTCATTATGAGGGAAAGGTCTTTATATCTATGTACTTTATAGAGCCATGCCTGAGTCTATTATTAATGGCTATTTTTTAGAGCTAGGACCATATTAAAATATGAGACACCTCTATGTAATCGTTCATATCTTCCCCTACTTAATATCTAATCATGGGTCTACTATAGATGAAAACCAATATCCTTTATTTGTTTTCTTATAATCTTTAATATCAACAAATGAATCTATATATGTGGTCTAGTTTTATTTTGATAATAATTTGTCAAATTTTGATCTATATTAGGTTTAAGGACCTATTTCATCTCCATAAAGCTCTAATAATGACTCTTGATCCTAAAATATATTTTTTTAGTTTGAATTGGGTCGTGATCAAACTTAGCTCCATATTTATTTTACCCATGTTGAAAATTGATTCACTAACCTTCATCAAAAGCTTTTAGATTTTATCTTTATTTATTGGTTGTTTATTTCCAACTCAGACCTATCATTTTGTGCTAAACTATCTTCTCCTTATTAGTCCTTAGGATACATTGAATCCTTAACTTTAACTCACACTATTAGATCTATATGTACAAATGAATATGAGCCTTTTATTTAGATCCTATAATGATTTGACTTTAACTCCCACCATTATATATAGATGTATAAATTAATGTGCACCATATATATTCCTAAGCCCACCATTTGAACTCAAATGGCTAATTCATGAGGCCCAAAATTGATGTTTGCATGCTCGTATTTGACATCCACATGAATGCCTTTGATGTCTACGTGAACATCTTAGGATTTTCAAAACCCAATGGTTATTTATTGTGTCTTAAATTTTATGTTTGTACACCCATCACAATTTATTACCCCATGGTTAATTACCAAGTCTTAAATTTGACACTCATGTGACCATCTTTATCTGCTAGGTAATCTTTGAAGGCTTATATCTTGAGATATAAATCTTATCAATACATTATTTTTTTAGAGTAAGATCTTGGCATTGAGAAAATTGATTCCATGTGACATTTTGGCCATTGTGAGTCTTTTGGATAATACTTATAAAATTTACAAGTAAGCTGACCTATCCATTTTTGCATGACATCCTGATGACGGGCTAGTTTATTTAGAATTGTACTATAAAAATTTTCTTGACCCTTGAAAGATATAATGATTTTTTGAGGCCCATGTGAACTTGTTCCATGAAACCTACTTGGATCCTTATATTTAAAATTCTAGACCCATTTATCAAGGATTAATTAGATTACACTTTAAGCTAACTTAAAGTATTTCAAAATCTTTGCAAGTATGGGGTCTTATTTTCCATCATGGATCCTTCATTCTAAAAGAACTCTAATCAACCAATACTTTTCTTATCTCCTCATACCATATACCCCTCTATGAAAAGTTTTGTATGTAGGCCAAAAATTGGCCAGCAGTTACTCTTGGTGATGGGGTAACCCCTAAATGAGATAGTAGAAACATAAGTATGACAACACAATAATAATCACACAAGGTTTCCCCTAGGACATATGGAAGCAAAGACACCAAAAAAATTATAGATATTACCCTGAGGTTATAGGAGATAATTAAATAAACAAACAAAATGGGGGGAGTAGAAGAAAAGGAAGAGGTATCTAAGTTGACTCTAGATGCACTAGGTAAGTGGACATTGCCTACATAGTTCTATGGATGCAAGATACAACATAAAATTTTAAGCCAAATGTATTTCTCTATGTATATGAGATAGAATAAAAATTAGGATAATAAAATGGGATTGATGATGTATAGAAATATGAGAATGATCTCAAAAAATGATGAGTGCATGAGAAATGATTACTCATAAAATGTTGAGAGTGTAAAACTTAAGGCTAACAAGGATGGGGAAAATAAAGGACACATGGTTGCTTTTGAAATATTTAGGGTTCCCAAGATCCTTAAGGTAAAGAAGTTATTGAAAATAAAATAAGGTGCATGGTCAAGCTAACTCAGGATACCCCATGTATCCAAGTGATACTTACATAGTCCATGCAAACCTTAGGTTGATGTAGTTATGCTGGAAATGGAAGGAAACAGACCAAGGTGATCTAGAAATAAACTAAATAAACAAGATGGTCCAAACCAAAAACAATAATAGCTTTATATCTCGTATGGAAATTCTAATCCAATTTTCTTAATTTTATGATTTTTAGGATTTTCTAGGTCATTTATAAATGTGTTTGGAATTTTTTATGTATCTCAATTTGATCAAGGATGATGAGATACTAAATTTTCTAACTCACAAAATGGTGAGAGCATTAAAACTTAAATTGATTAAAAAATGGTGAAATAAAAAAGGGTGATTGAGCTGACCTCAACATGATTCGAGTGTTGCTTACATAGTCCCATTAGGACCTCAAGTCATTACAGTTCTGCTTTACAGTGAAGGAATCTGACTAGGTGGCAGTAAGTTATCAAATTTGGTAAATGGCATAGTATGGCATAATAATTGAAAGGTGAATCAAAAATAAATGATAAATATGTTATTCATAAATTTACCATAGGCAATTATAAGTAAGAAATAATGGCATAGGTCAATGATACTAATTTTCCCAAAGGTGGTTATAATTAATAACATGGAGTCTAATACTAATTTTCCTAAAGGTGATTATAATCACTAACACTCATAATGAAAGTAGAAAAGAATTAAAGGTTGTGACTACCAAACTACTATCACACTGGTCCAAAATACTACCTCTATCTAAATTATTAAATCAACTATTGAAACTTGATATGAATCCTCTTGATTAAGGTGCCAAAAAAACTAATGGAATGAAACCAAGGTTAAATGATTGGAGAGGAAGGCTAAAAACAACTTTGGTTTAAATGGAAAGTATGGTTAGAATGGTATAATGTATAGTACATAGTAAATGATGATATGGTACAACATAACTATGTCTCATAGATAATACTTCAAGTCCTTCATATTAAGTAATGCTTGAGGTGTATGATGTTCATCATCTCATCAATTTCATCTCCATATATTTTCCAAAGCAATAATTTGCAAATGAGATAGGGGCCTATCCAATCAAGTTTGAACCTGCCCTTCTTCTTCTCGATCATGGTTTTATTTTGGTTTTCCTTGAGAACTAGATCACCAAGATCAAACTCTCTATGTTTGACCAGCTAGTTATAATGGCCACAAAGTGTTTTAGTATGCTTGAAGGCTATCGATAGTAGCCATGCGTTTTTCATCAAGTAACTCTAGCTCTTTCAGGTGAGCTACTTTGTAGTCTTCATAATCTAGTACATGTTTCAATGAGATATGTAGAGAAGGTAATTCAATCTCAATGGGAATAATAGCTTCAGTGCCATAAACTAAGTAATATGGAGTAGCTCTTATTGGAGTATGATAATTAGTGTGATATTCCTAAAGGGTGCAAAATATTTGGAGGTGCCAATCATGGCCAAGATTATTGACAATCTTTTTAAGGATGTTGATAATGGTTTTATTAAATTCCTCTACTTGGCCATTACCTTGTAAATAATATGTGGTAGAAAAATGTTGGGTGATATTATACTCAACACAAATGGTTTTGACATCCTTGTTCTTAAATGATCCACCATTATCAAATATAGTGGCAAATGGGATACCATAATGACAAATGAGATGATTAAAGATTAACTTGGAAATCTATATTTCAATCACGTAAGTGAGGGGTGTAGATTCAACCCACTTAGTGAAATATTTGATAGCAGTAGCGATGTGTTTATGGCCATAAGAGGAAGTAGGGTTAATCTTCCCAATGAGATTGAGTCCCCACATTTCAAATCACCATGGTGTAAGCATTAGTTTTAGTGTTTTGGCTAGGGTATGAATTAGATTGGTAGCCATTGACATTTTTCACATTTTTTAACATAATCAGTGGCATATACATCCATAGTTGGCCAATAATTACTAGTATGTAGGAGTTTTTTGGCTAGGACAGCCCCACTAGTGTGGGATCCACATACTCCTTCATGAACTTCCTGTAACACTAATGTTTCTTCTATCAAATTTAAACAATGAAGTAGAGTTCCATCAAAGCTACAGTGGTAAAGTGTTGGGCCCAATAAGGTATAATGTGAGGATTGATGGGTAAAGGCCTTTTATTTTTTATGTGATAGGTCAGGTGGCATGATATGGTCATGAAGGTAATTAAATAGGTCTAAATACCATATAGAGTTGGGACCAATAATATCAAAAATCATTCTAATAGTTAAAATATCATGAGTAATCACTAAAAGACTTTTAGTAAGTAATTAATATTATTTTTCCTTGTTTGTGTGGTAGATCAAATAACTAATGGTGGCCATGGCATACATTATCTTGTTACTAGCCCTAGGAATATGTTTAAACAATATGTTGGTAATCTATTATTTGAGAGTGTCACGATGGCCTTGAATGGCACCATCTTATCATATTTTGGTCTAAAAGTGGTCTGTAACTTGATTGATGATTAACTAATAATCACCATAAATTGTGAGATGTTAAATATTCCATTATACTATCTAACAAATCCCTATAATGAGTACTTCATATTCATCCATGTTTTTAGTACAAGGAAATCTAATATAGAATGATTTAGGGATAATATCCCCCTATGTTTTAATAAATAATAGGCATGCCCCAAATCCATGTGATGTAAATGAACCATCAAAATATAGATTTTAGTGCTACTCCATAAGAAGTGTTTCAATGATGGTCATGATGAACTCATCTAGGAATTAGAAAGTGAGAGGTTTGGTATCTACAAGGGGAGCTTCATCAAGATGATCTACAAGTACTTATCCCTGTATAACTTTATAATTGACATAGTCTATCTCACACTCGCTTAGATGCATGATCCATTTAGCCATCTGCCCTTGTAAAGTTGTCTTGGATAGTAGATACTTGAATGGATCTACTTTAAAAATAAATTTAGTCTTGTTGTTAATTATGTAATGTCACAACTTTTGGGTTATAAAGACCATAGATAAATAATATTTTTTATAGGTGTATAGTTGTGTTCATACGTAACCAATATATGGATTAGATAGTACATAACATATTCTTTTCTATTGTCATCATGTTGAGATATAAGTACCCCTAGGGCTTTGTCTATGGTATATAGGTATAGTAGAAATGGCTTTCTTGGTATTGGCAGCAAAAAAATAGGTGGAAATGTAAGATATTCATTTAGGTGCTAGAAGGATTTATGGCATTCTTCATCCCAAATAAATGTGACACCCTTCTTTAGTAAGTGTGTAAATAGATGGCATTTATTAGCTAAATGCAAAATGAATCGCCTAATAGATTGATTCTTTCCCTAAAAACTATAGAGTTGCATCAAATTGGAAGGTGGTGGCATCTTAGTAATGGCTTGTACTTTGGTAGGATCAACTTCAATTCCTCTATGAGAGATGATGAATCCTAACAACTTTCCTGAAGTGACACCAAAGATGCACTTCTTAGGATTTATTTTGACTTTATACTCACAAATCCTCTCAAATATGTATTAGAGTGTGGCTAGATAATTAGCATGGGTCTTTGATTTACCCAATGTGTCATCGATATAGTCTTCAATAATGTCATGTACCATATCATGAAATATGAAGGTTATGGCTCTTTAGTATGTGTTCCTAGCATTCTTGAGACCAAATGGCATAACCTGATAACAAAACATTCCTCATGGAGTGGTGAACACTATCTTTTTTTGGTATTTAGGTGTAATTCAAATTTGGTTGTATCCTAAAAATCCATCCATAAGTGAAATCATTTCATACCCCATTATGGAGTCAACTATCATGTCAATATTTGGTAGAGGAAAGTCAACCTTGGGGAGGGCCTTGTTTATATCTTTTAAATCAATGAAGATTCTAATTCCTTTTGGATCCTTATTGACAGGTACCATAGTTGAGATCCACTCTGAATAGTCAATTATTTTGATACATCTTGATTCTAAGAGTTTTTCCAACTCTTTATTTACTAGTAAATCAATACAATGTTGTATTTAACATAATTTCTATTTCACTAGTTTGGCATTAGGATGTAAAACAAGGTGGTATACAACTAAGGTGGGGTTCAAACCTAGTATGTCTAAACAAGCCCGAGCAAAGATACCAAAAAATTACCTCAGAAGGGTTATAAAAATTTCATATTCATCCTTAGTGAGGGATATGCCTAATTTGATCCATTTTAGGTTGTATATAGTCCTGATGTTGACCACTATAATATCTTCTACTAGAAGATTTAAGCCATCCTCCAAAATGGTTGGAAATGATTTGAATTAGTGTACAACTACAAAGTCCCCTAGTTGGACTAGTTCTTTAAGCTTGACTAAACAAGAAGAATCTAAATCTCCTAATGGTAGGGATGGCCATGTTACAAATAATTTTGAAAATTCTTGGGCAATGAAATTAAAGGCATGTTGTTTAGTATAACTAAACTTAGACCCAAAATCAAGATCATTATTGGTGGTCTCATGATTTTTATTTGAGGAAAGTTGAACACCCTCATCTAATGGCACATGAAATAGGTTTTCACCTAAAGACTGGCCTTTCTCTTTACTTTTACCCTAGTCCAAAAGTGCCTTAAAGAGGTTTTCACTTTGGTTCCTCAATGTTTTAATCTTTTATTTTTGGTTAAGGGTGTTCATCCATTCTCCAAAATAAGCTTCAGGATCCAACTTTATAGAGAACCCTTATTTTTGGTCTCCCAATGGAACATTGTTTCTTAGGCCTAGAAAATTGCAAAAGGCCTCATCATTCTTAAACTTTTCTATAGGCACTATGGATTATTGTTGCTCCCATGCTCTAAGTTGAGGGTGATATAGAAGAAGAGAATTATGTCATATAATTAGGGTAATGATATAAATGATATGGGTGTTAGATAGGTTAATATTGACAAGGTATTCATAAATGCTATGACCAAACTCTGCTTCACTGTTGGTAGCATCATCAGTAGAATTTGGCATTAGAACATGAATAATATACATAGGGTCACCCCCAGGTGGTTTAAATCTAAGACTATGGGTTCCTTTATATTAAGTTATAGAAATTAGCTCAAGAGTACCTTGATGATTTGGCCTGAGGCCTCCTCCTTCATAGGATTGGTTCTCCATGATATTGATAGGGATAGGATATTTGGTATTTTTGAAGTAATTAGCCAATTTGTCATTGTAAAACCAGGAATCATCATTGGTAAGTGAGTCTTCTTCTTGACTAGTGGATGGTGTGAAAATGATAGGAACTAGACCATGAATTTTTCCTTTACCATTTCATTTCCATTCTATGAAAGATGATGTAGGTTTAGGAAGTCCATAGGACTTGGGGTTCTGTGGAAACTTGGCAATGTGAAATGTGTCATGTGTCAAATACTCTCCTAGGCCATTGGCCAAGATGGTAAAATGATTAGACATTTCAAGAAGAGGTATATGTCAAGATGAATAAAGGCTATCTAGGTCTATACAATTGGCCTTTGGAAACACAATGAGTATTTCTTTATCTTTATCATTTTTGAAAACCAGATATAGGCCAAATCGGTAGTTGTAAGTTTCATACTCAGCCCCTAAATGTTTGTAATGTTCATACGACTGAAAATCTCCATAATGGTGACCTCAATGCCTAAGTGATATAAATTGAGGCATTGATAAAATTTCAAGGGAATCGTATGAATTTAATGTATCTAAAGCCTACCCAAGATCAAATTTTATGATAGGTCTAGGTCTAACACATGGTAGAGTGTATTACGGGTCAAGGGTCCAAGAATAACTAGAAAGTTTATGATGCCTTATGATTCTCATTTTTAATTTTTTCAAGCCTTAATAGTTATTTTTTATAGATGTAGATTGGATTTTGTATATCATATATGTTTGATGAAATTTAGAGACAAAATATTCAAGCCCGATCCATTATCTATGAGAACGCATTTCACTTTGAGCCACGTGATAACAAATTCAATTTACAATAGATTGTTATTAACAGGTTCAAGGGATGACATATTACTTTGGTTGAAGGTTAACTATTGGTATGGGGATATATGTCCAACCAAAGTTGGGAATTTGTCTAGGGTTATGTCATTTGGAACTTAGGATTGGCCTAGGAGTTTTGTTAAGATGTTCTTGTAGATAGTAGACATATATAACAAATCTAAAATATAGATTTGTGTAGGCATCTTCTAAAGTTGTTCCACAATATCATATGTCATTTCCTTAATAGTATTATATGGCTTATTCTTAGCCATCACAGTGGGTTGGATGGGTTCATTGGTAGGAGGTTATGAGCCTAGAATGGTAATATTTGACCACTGAGTTGTGATTACACAATCAAGATCAGATGCAGGACTATTGTTGCTAAAAAATGATGATGGAGATGGGCCAAATCAATTATCACTACACTTTATTATGGTCATGAGGAATGACAAGTTATCAATATAAGGTCCTAAAATAGTAATATATGGTTACTATTGTGCTTGTTTATAGTTTGAGGTTAAGGAAGGATTACTAGCATAAGTGTATTGATTGGAATTATTTGTAAATGGTCATGTTATATTAGCACTTGGTCTAGGATTGATAGTGATGGTGGAAACATGATCTTACACAATATTACCTATAACTTTGTTGTAGTCAAGTGAAACTGTGTAGTAGGTCTATTGGTTATTGAAATCATTCTTGCCCTGGTTCCTCCCATTCAGTTGTCATTATTTTTGTTGTTGTTTCTAATATTATTTTTATTATCTTGACTATTGATAATGATTTTTTTATTGATCTAGCCTTCATTATTGTTGTGGTTTATTATTTTTTCTATGTTGTGGAAAAGGGTTTTGATAGATACCCAGGTTATGATTGGATGTATATTCTCTATTATCTAATGTGATCTCCTTATTTTCCAACATATTTTTGATGAGGTGTTTTATCTACACAAATAGGCATAGATTATGTCCATGAACATGATGGTATTCACATAACTCATTCTCTCTATACCAGTCTAGATATGGAATACCCTTAGGATAATTCTTTAGTATTGGCTAACTAATCATGTTAGTTGTATCCAACTTGTGAAACACTACTTTGATAGGTTCTCCAAGGTTGATAAAGACTCAATGATTAGGGGCAAATATTTTTAGAGGAGGGGTTTACAAAGGTGGTGGTTCTATGTTTTTAGAGATAGTCTAGGTTATTTTGAAGGTTACACTTGCTAAATGGGCTACTGATGAGGAGTAACTTACATTTGTGGCATGGGTTGAGTAGATGGTGTTTTGACCATTTGAACATGATGTGAATTAGTTACTCTATTAACAAATACATTCTTATTATGATTGAATTACTTGGATTTTTCATAATTATTGGGCTAGGCTAGTGTTAGCATTTGTGCTTGAACTTGGTTTTGGTTCTAACTTTGGTTTGATGAGGTTAACTTAATAATCCATTTGTTAATATGGTCCTTTTCAATCAGTAAACTTTTGTGTATGATGTCTTTTAAAGTATGCACACACTGAAGCTCCAAATGATAGGATATCTCATTGTGAATTTTTTTAGTAAACACACTGGTCAATTTTTTGTCTAGTAAGTTGTGGGTAAATAGACTAGGAAGTGCTCTCCATATTTATATATAGCTATCAAATCGTTCACTGGATTTCTACTTATCCTGAGTCAAATCTACTAATGAAATCTCATGTTTGATATTATAAGAGAAATGTTGCATAAATTTATCCAAAAGGTCATCCAAAATTAGATAAAGAATTCTTTGGAAATTTTAGGAACCACTCTAAAGCTTATCGTGATAGACTTCAAGGAAATAAAATGATTTAATAAATGTCATTATAATCCAATAGCTAAAAAGTAGAAAAAAATTCTATCAAATGAGCCTTAGTGTCTCCTTTACCCTTATATTTATCAAATTTTAGTGGTTCATACCCTAGAGGAAATGGTATCTATAGATACTACATGTTGAATGGGTATGAACACACATCATAAAAATTAAACTTCTTGGTCTACTTCCCTACATGAATGGTGGCAATTGCATCTTTTATTTGTTTCAGTTCTTATGCTAAGAAATTGGATGGAACATGTGGTTGAGGCTATGGTTAGGTGGCCAAAGGTGGATTACCTTGACTAGGGTATAATAGAGGAATGGTTTATTATGGAATGTTTGTTTGATGAGTGAACTGACCATAAATATGTATCTATGGACTAGAATGTGGTTATAAAAATTTCACACGTTTTTGTGTGATATTCTAGTTTAGATTCAATGTATAGCCTTGGTTTTGAGGAAAATGTGGTTGAGATGGAAGGATATGGCTCAAGGTAAAGTATTTTGCCTAGTGAATTTGAGTAAGGACTTGTTACTAACTAGTCAAACCTAGTTGAATAATGGGAACTTATTGTGGACCAAGGCCATGCCATTAGATTTATGGCACATGCTAAGTAAAAGGTAATTATTACTTTTTGGTACTTGTTGGATAGTGGTAATATTGACAAATTTTTACCCTAAGTAAAATTTGGGTTAAACCTTACTATTTTTAACTTTTATATAAAGTTTCATATGTCCTATGGGTTCATCTATTGTCCTACATGTCTCAATTACCCTTTCCCTAGTCCTTGTTAGAACCCATCCTCCTTGCACTAGCTCAGTCAACCAAAGTCAATGTTAGTAAAACTTATTCAAAGGATAAATTTATTTATTAAATGTCTTAAAATGGTCATTGATATATTTCCATGTGTTTACAAGTCACAAATTGGCCATTTACTACGTTTCATGTGGTAGAAAGATAATTTGGCCACTTTTCTAGCTAATTAATTGACTTGTATGGATGGAAAAAAATATGTCATCAAGGTGGATATAAATTTGGATAAGGTAAAATCATGTCATAATCATTTAGGGGAGAGTTATAAATCTATTATGATCATAAAATGGTAATTTTTCCTAAAAAATAGGAGTTTTTGGGCACTTGTATGGATTTCTCAAGTCCACCATCATTTGAAAGCATGGTAGAGTGTCCCTTTACCTCCCCACAGGTCATATTAACATTTTTTTTAATAAAATTACATATAATATCCATTTAAAACTTTTTTTCCTTCATTTTCCATTGGCAAGCCAAAGAAGGGTAGATTCAATCACTCACTATGGAAGCTACAGGTGGAATTGGAAAGAGTGCTTCTAGGGGTGGATATTGATATAATTAACATTAAATTTCATATAAATAATTTTAAATTTAGTTCCTCCTCATTTATTAATAATTAGTTACACTCTAGGCAACGTTTTATGGAATTACATTCAAGAGGGGTGTAAGTTTGAATTTGTTTCTTACTTTCAAGAATCTAGGAAGATATGTTAGTTTTATGAGGTGTTTTAAGGTGGTAATAGAGTCATATCCATGATTTTTTAATCATCAAACACATCTCTTTAAATATCCTTGAAGTAGGATTCCAAAATGTGCTTGTTTCTCAAAGTTGGTAGTCATGGGTATAGAACCTAAGTTTTGCATTGTGGAAGGAACTCATAAAGATGTATAATATGCTTGGGTTCATGTTTTAAAATGTTTTTTCATTGTTTTCCCTTGTGAAATATCAAATTATCATACTCCTCCAAATCCAAATTACCTAATCTCATTGTTCACTGTCAAGTCTGCTTACAGTCAGCTTATGCTTAACATCAAGAGATTGGTATGGAGGTGTCAATGGTGAAGACATGATGAAGTTAATTTTTTAAGTAATAACATTATAAAAGGCTCATAATTTTCATTTTTTAGGTTTAGAGGCTATGTAAGGTAAATTTTCACTTCAAACAATGATTGGACTGTATTGAGTTAGCAGTCCCCAAATGGACCAAACAGAGATCATTGAGGTATTTTGAGATAACATATGCCATAACAAAAGAAATATTAAATGGTCTTGGTTAATTTACCTATTATAATTATCCAAAAATAACACTCATTCCAATTTTTAAGTCCAAAGGAGGAGTAGAGATGGAGTTTGAACACACTTAAATATTGCCAAACATCACTGAATTTGAATAGTGACATCTACAAGGCAATGATTGGAAAGTGGTTTTGTACTTCAATTTCATAATCCTAAGCTATGACACCAATATTTATCAATAAAAAATATATAAAATATCAATCCTAATCCAAAATATCAAGGAATATATGAATTTTTATGTTTTGATCATTGATGAACCCTCCCTTGTCCATACAGGTCTGGGAATGCTCATTTACAGTAGGCTTAGTAAATGTTCACCTCAATTAGGCATATAATGATCAAAGTTGAAATTTTGAGGTGAATTTGGATGTTTTTATGGTAATATGCCTAAATTTGAGATAATTATTGTCAATCACATGACCTAGGTAACCCCAAGCTAACCTATAAGCCCTAAAACCCATAAAACATAGTCTTAAGTGCATATGGACAGTGAGGTATAGTTTTGGAGTTTAAACTTTGTTTGAAGCCTTAAAAATAGTTTAAGGGGAAATTATTTAAATTTTAATTCAATATTACCATTAAAATCCTAAACATATCATACACTAGACCTAATTATAGCTAAGATGCATCCTAGAAGCATGACAAACCATTATTGTCACAGTCAGGCAGGGTATTCTAGGTCAAGGACCTAAACATGGATTTGATATGGTTTGAGGAGTTTTAAAGTGAATTTAAATAATTATGATGGTATTATTAACTAATTAAAATTTAATATAATATCCACAAGCATAAATTAAACTCAACCCATCACCTATAGTTAGCACCTATAAGCCTGTCTCAGACCTCTATGAACAGAGTCATAATCTTGAGAAGTAAGGGATGTATCAATGCAAAAGAGTGAGATTGGATTATTAAAATTGATTATAAACATTTATTATATTTAAAACATCATAATATGTTTGTTTTATTCTCTTAAAACCTAGACCTGAGCTAATAGAACCTATAACCAAGCATAAATAGGGATTCCCTTTTCTAGGTAGTCAAAGACCTAGTTGATGATTCTAAAAGCATAAAGAAGTATTTAAGTGTAAAATAGGATATAAAATGTTTTAATATGTTTTAATATTCATTATTTATCCTTAAATATCACGATAAATCTAAATACAATCCATAAAACATCCAAACACAGTCATATCCTACTCACCCTCACAATTTGCTTTATCCAGAAGTCTACCTTAGAAATGGTGTTAGTTTCATGATCAAAACATGGAATAAAGTGTTAAAAATTGGTACCCTTTGTATTTTATAAACATATTATAATAAATTTTTTAGTGAACATAACAAGGAAACATACCCTTATTCTGTCTTAGAGTAGGGGAAGTTTTCTCATGCAAAACCTAGACAATTTGTGAGAAAATAGGTGGAATGGGTGACCAAAGGGAAAAGTGAGATAAAATGATGATTTTAATAGATTTAATACACCAATTTATAAATTATAAATGATCCTAGATATTCTTAAGGAAAACAGGGTACCCCATATCATAAAGGTTGTAGTCACCATGAAGTTTGTTGCTAGTGGGGAAATGAAGAAAAGGTGAATTGGAAGTTGCTTGTAAGGTAAATAGGTTTTTTTTAGGTGTATTTTTATTTTATATACCTTCATATATCATTTTAAAATCAAATTGAAGCTCAATACTCACCCAACATCCATTTTCCTTATCTAGCATGCAAAAAGACCTTGACTAGTCTTTTGGCCATTTTATAGTTTTCATACTTCCACAAAGAACCAGAAACTCAAATTTGATATGGAACATGATATGGGTCATGTGAAATTTAATCAAACATTTAAAAAATCTTTTACAAGTGTAGGAGCCATTTTTTAGCATTTTTGGTCTTCTAGGCTAAAGAGGCCTAGTTAGGCATAATAGAGAGGATTAATTGATCAACAAACACACTTTCCATAGGTGTTGAACCATTAAATTAGGAAAAAATAAAAATGAGGGAAAATGGTACTAAAAATGGTTTTAATTATTCTTATAATTATGTGAATTATCATACATAAGTGGACTTGTGTAAAAATAGGGCTACAAGAGGACTAAGCCTAGTGAAGGCTCTATGAGCAAAATGGGGACTTGAAGAAAGTTTGATGGTTATAGAAAGATTTTTCTCAATAAAATATTATTAAAATAGGCCTTACATGAAAAAAAAAATCACCAATTGAGATAAATCCAAAGTTTGGCTATTTTGGCCAAATTAGGCTTAATGGGACAAAAAAGTCTTGTGACACCAAAGAGGGGAATTGATGATTGCAGGTAATGTAAATATTTGAGATTATTAAATATAGTTTAAAAGTGTCCTTGGGATGAAAATTTAAATATAAAATATATCTCATGATCAAACTCTTACCTTTTTCCACTTGTAAAGAAGGAGTTTCAAGACTTAAGAATGCTTGTGAAGAGTTTCAACACCACATATGAGGAAGGTGCTCAGTTTAGGATGGATACATGTCCACATAAGTTACTTGATATATCCTCTACCTAATTTCCATGAAAAAATTGTCCCTAAATTTATTTTAATTTCTCTTGAAACCCCATCATGAAGGTAGTTTCACAAGAGTGAATGATTGAGGAGATTACTACACCACACTTGGAAAAGAAGCTAATTTGGGATAGGAAAATAAGTTTCATGACTCTTCCTAAACCTAATTCACATGAATTTTAAATTATTTACACATTTTTACACTTTTCCTTATGCATTTTAAAATTCTCTTCTCTCTCTCTTCTTCCAAATTCTATAAATGTGAGCCATCTTGGCTATTGTAATGGAGACCATAGCTAGTATGGCAAGACCCTGCTGGTATGAAATTTCATTTTATCTTTCAACATTGAATACAAGTATGATTCTAAGTTATGAAAATTTTAACTAAGTGTGTGAGTGATTTATAGTGGAACTAAGTGATGGTGTCATCCATACTCCTCTTTATCCTTCATGTTTAAGAAAGAGTTCTAATTTTAACAGATCATGTGAAGTGTATGAATGTACTAGGCTCTTATTCAAGTATGAAATTATCTCTATGGTGTAAAATCTTCCCCTATATCATTTATCTTATTGATTATCCTATGTATGCATACCTTCACATTGAAATAATAAGTTAGGATCCTTCAATGCCTAGAATTGGTCTTGGAAAACTGTATTGCTTAGTAGGAGTGTGATAGTATGTGTGATATGTCTTGGTTTATTACCTCTTTAGTTTAGTTTCATTTTCAAGAAAAATCCTAACCCCTTTCCCATAAACAATCATTATATTAGGTGATAAGCACTTAAATATGAATCTATGGAGCTAGCCCTCATAATCTAAAGATTCATCTCTCTTACAAGTTCCCACAAAGTTGACAGATGATTCCATGTTGCATCAAATTAAAGGAGCTTCATAGAGTGTCCTAGGGTGTATAATTTGATGACAATAGTTCTAGCTGGTGGGACCAATAGTCCTAATTTCTTCCATGTCAAGGTGAATACTAGTCTTTACAATCCCAAAGTTGTATAAGTGTTTCTAATCTAGCATTTGGAAACTCCAAAAGGTAGAATATTTGGTTGTAGATCAATTTTTCCAAATTATATTTCACTATTAGGAGGAAGAAGAAGAGATGGCTAGGCAACATGCTTTCCCATCCTTCAACACCCAAAATCTAATCAATCTTCTTGTAGATGATCCTATTACTCTTAATGCTACCAAAATTCTCCCTAAGGTCCTATTACCCCATTTGAACACATTAGGGACATCTCAAATTTTTGTAATTTCCACAATATCACTCAAATTAACATAGTTATTAGACTACTTGCCATGTCTCTAAAGGGTAAAACACTTGATTGGAATATGAGATTAGGAGGTGGTTACATTACTAATTGAGATAGATTTGGAAAGTTTTTGGTAAATAGGTTTGAGAATAAGAGTGATCACATTTTGCTAATCCATCAACTGAATATGATAAGGAGAGGTCCTAATGAATCCATGGGAGATTTCAATGAAATATTTCAAATAACATGGCATAGGTTGCCACCTATCATGAGACCCCCTCCAAGATTTGTGTTCCCCACTTATCTCAAGGCCATTGGCATTGATGTAGCAATAATTTTGTAATAAATGGGAGGATTTACTCTACCTGATGCATATGAGATAACTATTAAAGCTGAGAATATTTTGATACTAGCTGGGAAATTATCCCCAAGAGTTATTATGCCTTTGTTATCTCATAGTTCATTTAAAACCCCAAGTGTAGATAAAATTCCCAATGCCAATGTCAAGTCTATAATCACTCCCAAGAAGGTGGATAATGATATAGACAAAGATGAAATGATCAAGTCATTACAATATCAACTCAAACAAGCCTAATTGTAAGTAAGTACTCCACCCAATCCCCAATACAATCACCAAGGTCATCATGTTTTTAATAGGTAGCCTAATAGCTATAATCTTAATTCCATTCCATCCAAAAAATATTTTGTTTGAAACCATACAAACCTATTTTAGGGAGAGAAGAATTTAGATCATTGGGGATAATCTCAAGGTCAGTTTCTGTATGATGGTGGAAGAGGTTGCCAAGCCTTACTGGCATAATAAAGAGCTACTCCTTGCCTCACATCAGAATAAAAAAACCTCATGAAAAGGGGTACTCATAGAGAGAGTAGAAAAAAAATTAAAATTCTTATGAACCTTCAAAAATAAGATACCAATGTGGACAAGGTTGATGAAGTACCTAAATCATTGTCATTCAGTACCTCTTCTCTATTGCGTTCACAAACTGAAGATCATCGGATTGTTCCTAACACTCCACAAGAGTTGGGGGAGGATTCTATCATAGAAGAGTTCCTTAAACACACTAAATAAATATCTAATTACATGGATTATCCAAAAAATGTTTTGGGAGAAGAAGACACTTCAATGGTAATACAAGAAGAAGAAGAAGAAGAAGACCTTGAGTGATTTGATGAATTACCATGCTTCATGAAAGATGATGATGATCAACCTATAACACAAGGTGAAGAAGAGGTGCCCACTAACCAACATGATTCTCCATAAGAATTAGTAACAACATTGATAAACTTCAAAAAAAATCTATTGATCATGAATATTTGGAATTTTGGGATGATCTTGAAAAACAATTCTTGAGCTTGGATGATGCATCTCCACTTCATGAAGAACATGAGAAGAGTTTTGAAGGAGATATTACAGCTAAACCTATTGAAGATCATGAATCACCTCCATGAGAAATCAAGGTAATCATGATTCATCTCAAGAATATCAAATTCATAAGATGGATGGAGAATACAAGGTGCCAAGAGAGGTATTAAGTTTTAAAGAACCTCTCCCATGTATTTAGTTGCTTAAACCACCAAAGCTTAATGGAGACCTTAATTTTCTAAATGAATACAACCTTACTGATGAAAAGACACTTAAAATTAAGGTTTAGGTTTAAGGTAAAAATTATTCTATAATAAATGTAAAACCACTTAAATCAAGGGCTATGGTTGCCATTCAAACCAATCAAGAAAAGTATGTTTCCATTAAACACATGTTCTTGGCTATGGAACCAGATGAAACTAATGCAAGCACAATGGAAAGTGAACAAAGCCTTGGACATAAAAAATAAAACCTAAGTGGTATTTTTTACACTCTTATAATCTACTTCAAGGAGATGGTATGAAAATCTTTCCTTTTGATCCAGGCAGATCAATTCTTTCTATCTATTTTATACACTTTTGAGTATGTTTTAGTCTATTTTATGTTTCTTAAGTGCTTTAGAGCACCAGTTTGTTTCCTTTCCTTTGTTTGGTGTGTGTTTTGTTTGTATGTTTCAAATATATTGTTTCCCTTGAATTGAAAGGTTTGTTCAAGTCAATTTGAGTGTCCATATGCATGACTCCATGCCCAATAGAAGGGTTAGGCACCTGGTCTTAGGCATAGTTGGCATGCTACCCCTGGGAATCACCAAGAATATTGACCAAATTTGAACCCAACTTAAATTTGGGTCAACAAATAATATTTTTAACTTTTATATAAATTTTCATATGTCCTATGGGATCATCTATTGTCTTACATGTCTCACTTACCCTTTCCCTAGTCCTTACTGGAACCCGTCCTTGTACCGGCGCAGTCAACCAAAGTCAATGTTGGTCAAACCTAGTAAAACTTATTCAAAGTCTCAATTTATTTTTTAAATGTCTTAAAATTTTATTTTATAGGTTTCAATGTGTTTACAAATCACAAATTGGCTATTTGTTAGGTTTCATGTGGGAAAAGGCTCATTTAGCCATTTTTCTAGCAAATTAATTCACTTGTACGGATGGTGGAGGTTAAAAAATATGTCATAAAGGTGGATATAAAAGTGGATAATGTCAAATAACTTCATAATCAGTAATGGGATAGCTATAAATCTGCTATGATCATCAAATGGTAGTTTTTCCTCAAAAATAGGAGTTGTTGAGTGCTTTTATGGATTTCTCAAGTCCACCATCAGTCAAAAACGTGGTAGAGTGTCTCTTCACCTCCACACAAGTCATATTAAAATTATTTTTTCATAAAATTTCATATAATATCCATTTCCAACTTCTTTTCCTTCATTTTACATTGGCAAGCCAAGGAAGGGCAAATTCAATCACTCACTATGGAAGCTACAGGTGGAATTGGAAAGAGTGATTCTAAGGGTGGATAGTAATATAAGTACACTTAATTTTAATGTCAATAAGTTTTAATTTAGTGCCTCCTCATTTATGAACAATCATTTACACTATAGGTAGCTTTTAATGAAATTGCAGTCAAGAGGGGTGTGAGTTTACATATGTTTCTTTTTTTCAAGAATCCAAGGAGCTATGTGAGTTTGATGAGGTGTTTTAAAGTGGTAATATTTTCCTCTTAATTATTTTTCAATCATCCCACACTTATCTTTCAATTTCCTTGAAGGAGGGTTCCAAAATGTGTTTGTTTCTCAAAGTTGGCAATCATGGGTATAAAACCTAAGTTTTTCAATGTGGAAGGAGCTCATAAAGATGTATAATATGCTTTGGTTCATTTTTTAAATTTTTTTTTCATTGGGTTACCTTTTTAAATATCAAATTAGCATACTCCTCTAAAGCCAAATTGCCTAATCTCATTGTTCACTGCCAATCTACTTATAGTCAGCTTATGCTTAACTTCAAGAGATTGATATGGAGGTGTCAATGGTGAAGACATGATGAAGTTAATTTTTGAATTCCTAACATTCCCAAAGGATCATAATGTTCATTTTTTGAGGTCTAGAGGCTATGCAAGGTAAAGTTTCACTTCAAATAATGATTAGAGTGTATTGGGTTAACAGTCCCCAAATAAACCAAACAAAGATCCTTGAGGTATTTTAAGATAACATATGACATAAAAAAATAACTATTAAATGGTATTGGTTTCTTTACCTAGTATCCCTATCCACCAAGAAAACTCATGACAATTTTTAAGTCCAAATGAGGAGTGGAGATGGAGTTTAAACTAGCTTAAAAGTTGCCAAAAATCATTGAATTTGAATAGTGACATCTACAGGGCAATGATTGGAAAGTGGTTTTGCACTTCAAATTGATAATCCTAAGCTATGACACCAATATTTATCAATACAAAGTATTTAAAATAGAAATCCTAAGCCAAAATATCAAGGAAGATATGAATTTTGATGTTTTGATCATTGATGAACCCTCCCTTATCTGTACAAGCTTGAGAATACTCATTTACATTAGGCTTAGCAAATGTTCACCTCAATTGGGCATATAATGATCAAAGTTGAAAGTTTGAATTTAATTTGGATTTTTTTATGGTAATATGCCTAAATTTTATATAATTTTTTCCAATCACATGACCTAGGTAACCCCAAGATAACTTACAGGCCCTAGAACCCATAAAACACAGTCTTAAGGGCATATGGACAATGAGGTAGAAGTTTGGAGTTTGAAATCTGTTTGAAGAATTAAAAATTGATGCAGGTGAAAGGATTGAAATGTGAGTTCAATATTACCATGTAAATACAAAAAATATCATACTCTATATCTAATTATTACTAAGATGTATCCTACAGGCATGACAAACCATTATTGTCACAGTCGAGCAGGGTATTCTAGGTCAAAGACCTAAACATGGAGTTGATATATTTTGAGGAGTTTTAAAGTGAAGATAAATAATTAGGATTATATTATTACCTAATTAATATTTAATATAATATCCACAATCATATATTAAACTCATACCATCACCTACAGCCAGCACCTACAGGCATGTCTCAGTCCTCTATGAACATAGTCCTAATCTTGAGATATAAGGGATGTATCAATGCTAAAGAGTGAACTTGGATTATAAAAATTGTGAAGTATCAACCTTTATTATCCTTATAAAATCATAATATGTTTTTATTGTTCTCTTAAGACCTATAACTAAGCTAATAAAACCTACAACCAAGCATAAATAGGGATTCTCTTTTCTAGGCAGTCAAAGACCTTGTTGATGATTCAAAAAGCATAAATAAGTGTTTAAGGGTAAAATAGGATATAAAATTTTTGAATAAGTTTTAATATGCATTATTTATCCTTCCATATCAAAATAAATCTAAATAAAATCCATAAAACATCCAAACATAGTCATATCCTACTCACCCTCATGGTTTGCTTTATCTAGAATTCTACCTTAGAAAAGGTGTTTGGTGATCAAAAATTGGATTAAAGTGATAAAAAATGGTAAATATTTCCATTTATGGTTTATAAACATATTCCAATCATTTTTTTCGAAACAATCAAGGCAAAATACCCCTATTCTATCTCAAAATAGGGGCAGTTTTATCATGCAAAACCTAGATAGTTTGCGAGAAAATAGGTGGAATGGGTGACCAAAGGGAAAAGTGAGATAAAAGTATGATTTTAATAGATATAATACACCAATTGATACATGATAAATAATCCTATATATTCTTAAGGAAAATAGGGTACCCCATACCACAAAGGTTACAGTCACCATGAAGTTTGTTGCTAGTGAGGAAATGAAGAAAAGGTGAGTTGGAAGTTGCTTGTAAGGCAAATAGGTTTTTTTGAGGTGTATTTTTATTTTATAATATGTTACAGACCTTAATAGATCATTTTTAAATCAATTTTAAGCTCAGTACTCACACAACATCCATTTTCCTTATCTAGCATGCAAAAAGACCTAAACTAGTTTTTTGGGCATTTTAGATTTTTCATACTTCCACAATGAACCAAAAGCTCAAATTTGATATGGAACATTTTATGGGTCATATTAAAGTTAATAAAACATTTCTAGGATATTTCACACGTGAAAGAGACATTTTTGAGCATTTTTGGTCTTCTAAGTAATAGAGGCCTAATTAAGCTTAATTGGGAGGACTAATTGATCAACAAACACACTTGCCTTTGGTGTTGAACCATGAAACTTGGCATAGATAAAAATGAGGTAAAATGGTACAAAAAATGGTTTTAATCAGTCCTAGAAGTTTGTTCATTCTCCTACACAAGTGGATTTGTGTAAAAATAGGGCTACAAGAGGACTAAGCCTAGTGAAGGCTCTATGAGCAAAATGGGGACTTGAAGAAAGTTTGATGGTTCTATATGGATTATTTTTAGTCAAATATGATGAAAACAGGTCTTACATGAAAAAAAAATTACCAATTGAGCTAAATCCAAATTTTGGCTATTTTGTCCAAATTAGGCCTGATGGGACAAAAAGGTCTTGTGACACCTAAGACGGGAATTGATGATTATATGTAATGTAAATGTTTTATATGATTCGATATACTTTAAAAGTGTCCTTGGGATTAAAATTTAATTATCCAAGAGATCTCATGATCAAACTCTTGCCTTTTGCCACTTGTAAAGAAGGAGTTTCAAGACTTAAAGATGCTTGTGAAGAGTTTCAATGCCACATATGAGGAAGGGGCTCAGTTTGGAATGGATGTATGTCCACATAATTTAATTTATATCTCTTCCACCTCATTTACATGCAAAACTTTTCCCTAACTATCTTTTAAGTGATCTTGAAAGCCCATCATGAAGGCACTTTCACAAGAGAGAATGATTGAGGAGATTGTTATGCCACACTTGGAGAAGAAGCTAATTTGGGATAGAATGATATGAAAATAAATTTCATGAATCTTCATAAACCTAATTCACATGAATTTTAACTTATTTCCACATTTAAACACTTATCCTTGTGCCTTTTCAACTACTCTTCTCTCTCTCTTCTTCTAAATTCTATAAATGTGAGCCATCTTAGCTATTGTAATGGAGACCATAGCTAGTATGATGAGACCCTACTGGAATGACATTTCATTTTTTATTTCAAAATTTAATAGAAGTCTGATTATGAGTTAATAAAATTTGTTCTAAGTTTGTGAATGATGTATAGTGGAGCTAAGTGATGGTGTCATCCTTACTCATCTTTATCCTTCATGTTTAAGCAAGAGTTCTGATAATAACAGGTCATGTGAAGTGTATGAATGTACTAGGCTCCTCTTCAAGTATGTAATTGCATATATGGTTTGAAATATACCCCTATATCATTTATCTTATTTATTATCCTATGTATACCTACCCTCACATTGAAACACTATGTTAGGATCCTTTAATGCCTAGAATTGGTCTTGGAAAACTGTATTGCTTAGTAGGAGTGTGATAGTATGTGGGATATGTCTTGGTTTATTACCTCTTTAGTGTAGTTTAATTTTCATGAAAAATCCTAACCCCTTTCCCATAAACAATAATTATATTAGGTGATAAGCACTTAAATATGAATCTAGGGAGCTAGCCTTCATAATCTAGAGATTCATCTCTCTTACAAGTTCCCAAAAACTTGAGAGATGATTCCATGTTGCATCAAATTGAAGGAGCTTCATAGAGTGTCCTAGGATACACAATTTTATGACAATAGGTACCTCTTGGTTTCATGAACACCTATTTTTAAGTATATGTTTTTTATATGTTCAACATTTGTCTTTGACCAATGGACATATGTTATTGATTAGACAAAATTTGTGATTCTAAATGCATGTTAGTCTGTAACTATTGAGGTACACTTTTCACTACCTATCAAGGTGGAACATTTATTTCCCCTTATTGAGGTGGTGTAGTGTTATACCTCTACAACATTGTTATAGACTATTCTTATTATTATGGAATGTTATTCATCACCTATTGAGGTGAAGTAGTATTTTTCACTTGTTATTGAGTCAAAGCACTATTTGATGCTTGATTACTTAATCCGTTTGGTAGTGTGCTTAATGAAGCAATTAGTTGAGGATTATAGGTAAGTTTTTGTCTTTGGGAGTTAGGAATTCCTTGTCCCTAATGTTTTGAACCACTCATGGTGTTAATTAAAGACACTTTTTGTTTCAAACTATTTTTTAGTGTAATTAAACCACTTTGGCCTAGATTAGAGAATACTTACATGTTTTTCATCATTTTTGGCACATTGTTCTGTAAAGAATTAGTAATCACTTCTTTAATATATGGGACATTATACATGTCACTAATTAAAGTACTTTGTGTAAATAATTTTATACCTAAATTACCCTAGCCCATCAATTCAATTAATACTCCTATTGAAGGAGCTAACTCTATGAGTGGATTTTTTGACATAGTCATGGCATTAAAATTGCATGCTATATTCAAATAGGTTTTATATTCTTGTTTTATTTTTATTAATTGGTCCTCCATAAGTCCCTTTACTTTTAAAATCATATTTTTGTCTTGATACAACATCAACATGAGTGCTTGATAATTTATAGTAGAGGCTTGTTCAATGATTTGGATATAAGGCATGTTGAGAGGCACTTTAAATAGACTTGGTAAATTTTCATGGGGGAATTATATGGGAAAATTGGCCCCTACCTCCCTAGTTTTAACTAAAACCTCATCATTATTTTCAAGCAAGTGATGATCAAACAAATAAGGATCATATGTCGATGTCATAGTAATGTAATATGGTTTTTATTGATCTTGTTCTATAATTGATGGTATGCTAGCAAGATATTATGTGGTTTTATCTTGGTATTTATCTAAATAGGGAGGCCTATTAACCAAATAATGGGCTAATGGATCTTGATTTTGTTTCCTATATTGAGTAGTGTAAGGAGGATAAAGATCCATCTCACAAACTACATCATTATTGTAGGGGTCTTGAATGAAGTCATCATTCGTGACCATGTTATCATAACCTAGATTGTATATGGAACCACTATGAGTGTAATGATACATATATAAATCAATGACTAATGTTTCACAAATATATTTACATAGTTATATAAACTCTAAAATACAAGGTCCAAAAGGAAAAACGGTCTAAACTTGGTCTAGGGATGGAGTTATATCTCCAAAAAGGGAAATGATAAACTTGGTCTAAAATAATTTAACATTAAATGCCTAACATCAAATGTCTTAAAAAAATTTCAAGTGGATGGGTAAAACTAAATTCCAAACTTAGGTAAAAGTGCTTCAAATAATGTTAAAATAGGTCTAGAAACAAAAAAGGTTGCTAGGTCTTTTGGGAATAAGGCACAAAATCTAGGCTCAAAACAAACTATCTTAAACAAAGAGGTAAGATTCTATGACTCTTGAAAACATATAAAAAGAGATAAACTTTTTAAAAAAACAAAAAGGGAATTTTCTAGGTCTTTTGGGAACAAGGCACAAAATCTAAACTTTGAAACAACACTAGGTCTAAAAGGCTAGAGATTTAATCTAATAACTTTGAAACACTTTGACAAAAACTATGCATTCAGATTTAATCATACACTTGATCACTTGGAAAAATACATTGGAACTTAGTCATATGGAAGATAGACCACTTCCCAAATTTTAGGCATAAATATAGTCTTTAAATTGAGAAAGGAATTAGTCTAAGTTACACAACCCAAAAGTGAAGGGTGAACACCTAAGCTAAAATTATGAAAGGCATAGGTATAAACTAATCAATGTTTGAATCTCAACTTATCAAGACCAATTTTTAACTTGATTTAAAAAAATTACCCCTTAAATAGACAACAAGCTATACAAGAACTAATGGCATGATGATACTAGGTATAGACCCAAAAGGCACACATGGTTTCGAATTTGTAATGTAGACAAAGAAATAAGTATTTGAAATAATTCAAGCATTATAACAATGTTATCATGCTATAAAGTTATGTCAAATGGTTTTTTTTAAATAAATCTAAGGCACAATACATGTAATTAATGAGTATCATAATGACACCCCTTTCCAACAAGTGACACACACACAAAGGTTTGACAAATGACTAAGGCAAAGTGTGGTGTCAAATTGATGGCATAACACTTCATAAAACAAAGGATTCATGTGAAAAAATAACTCATTTTTGGACATGGTATGATAAATAAATATTTTTAACTAAAGACAATGTAATTAAAGAGGACAAATCTACAAAAACACCTAAGTGTAACATCCTAAATCCTAAAATTGGCAAGGTGGCATCATACTGTCAAATTCCATCTATATACTTGATCTTGAGAGGATTTTCAAGTTGTTAATATAGAAAGTAAAAGTGCATAAAAATTAGGTTTTTTAGGCCCCCTATTCTCTCAAGAGTTCATATGGTGACATAGAACTTTGAGCTACTCACCTTTCATCAATAGTATATTCATGGCAAGTGGGATTATCTAAACTGTCAATTTTAGTTCATTTCTAAATGGTTTGATATGTATGGAAAACATTAGGGTGCATCATGTCGTTTAGATTCACATTAATTGACTTGTTGTGAAATGGTCTTGTCTTTTTCACAACCAATACTTCTATCAATTACTCTATGTAGTACTATGTATGAGTTACCCTACAGTCCAAGGTCAAGTACCACTAATGGAGCTTGTTAAACTACTCAAAAAAGCATCCTAATGGGTCACCCTTAATTTATATACCCCACCATGGAGTGGGGTTGAAATTATTTTTGGATATGAATTCCTATTTCAATACTTCCCTAGATAACTCATGGGGAGGTAATGAACTCCCACCCACAAGCCAAAATTCATGAAATAACGAAAGTGCAAGGACTTTAGGGTCATTTTGGGGTCACCAAATCTCTTGGAGTTTGGGAAGGGCCTTAGTGAATTTTCTTCTATGATTTTGGACAAAAGCAAAAAATGTAAAAAGTGGTCATTTTTCATCACCCAATTTATATAAAGGGGATGAGGGGAGATCATACATGTGATACTTATCTTACTAAACAAACACTCAACAACAAACATAAAAATGAAAAATCTTATGAGTATTTAACTAAAATGTGAGTTCATTTTTATAGCACCAAATTAAATATGTCATGAGGTTTCATCCCCTTGGTATTGTGTTGAAAACTTAAACAAAATGAAAAATAACTTAAATAAAAATATTTTAAAACACCAAATTCAAATTTTTGTTTTGTAACTTAGAGTGTTTAAAACCATATTTTCTTGGCCTTTGGGTCCTACAAAAGATGTTAGGGGGTCCTTGTGCTTAGAAGTAAAACATAAGTGGGAAAATGGATTTTTAGTTTTAGCTCTTGGGTTTCAAAAATTTTACATAGAGTGCAAAACCATAGAAACATAGAGTAATATTGCCACTTTTCTTGCAAAATCATAACTATTAGCATAAAACCACAAGTTTCCTACAAAATAGAGGGTTAACACAAAATTGCAACTATTATAGTGATATCACAAAAGTTAAAACAATATCACTACTCTCAATTTAAAATCATGACTCTCCCTATAACATAAAATAGTCAAACATTACTACAGTTAAGCAATATCACTAATTATCACACAAAATCACCACTTATCAAGCAATATCATTACTTATCAAGGAATACCAACCATGACTATAAAGTCACAATATTATAATATCATGATTTTTCTTACAAAACATAAAGTAGTTAGAATAAAACTATGACATTTAGGGACAAAATCATGACAATTAATACAATATCATAGAAGCTAAGGCAATATCACAACTGTAAAGTCATGATATTGCTATAATATCATAATTCTAGAGAGAAAAAATGCAACTATATAGATCAACTTCATGATTTCATATAGAACATATGTGATCCTATAATTTCCATTTTTTTAGTTAGTAAGTTTAGATTTTAACATGAAAATTGTTAGGAGGATGTCCTAGAATTCCTTGGGATTAACTTTTTGGGGTGCAGGTCTTACCGGGTGTGCCATCATGTGAACAAGGATTATGTAGAGGGGAGGTTAGTATAGTGTTAGTTTAATAATTAAAAAAAATAACACATTAAATACATAACACATTTATCTTAGACACTAAGGAGAGCATAGGTAACAAACATACAAATGAAAACACAACTAGAACACAAAATAAACCATTATTTTACCTTCCTTGTATCTATAAATGGCTTGCTCAATTTTGTGCATTAGGAAGTATTTACTAATGAATATTTCTTTTCTCCTTATCTCCTTTGCACCTTGGCTTCATTTATTATCTTACGAATTTGGAATGGTAACACTACTTGAAAGGAATATCTCTCAATAAATGAGCATTATAACTTTGTCTTATGAGAGCTTAGGTATCAGTAGGTATGGCCTTGTATTTATATCCTCCAAAATTAACTCTCACCCAAGATGAGTTAAGATTGAATTCAAAAATGGAATTATTTCATAGGTGATTTGAGGCTAACTCCAATTTATTTAAAACTTTTCGTGTAATTATGGTTTTCAATTACTAGGCATGGCTCTCAAATTAGATAATTTGAGATATTTTGGAAGAGCTTGATAACTCATAAAGGTAATGATGAAAAGGATTGATATTTTGATTTTTGGAATTTGCATTCTTAGTTATTCATTAATTACAAATGGATAATTTAACTAATAATTTAATCTTATTTTAGTATATGATTAATTTTGATTAGGGTTTTACATCTTTATAATTCTTCAAGTTCCCCGCTTAATGGGTCCATAGGCCAAACTACTAGTTGTTAGGTTGCAAGGTCATTGAGAATGAATCTATAAGAGGTTATTATTCCACATGGTATAATAACCCAAATATGTATGCCTCAACATGATTTTTATATTTTATGAATGATGTGGATATTAAATTGGGATGTTTAGTGATTCCTAGGATTAATTTTTAGTGTTTGGTATAAATCAGTTTGAAGTCCAATTGGAATCTAGTTGTGACTAGAGTGAAATGTCTATAGATACTAGTAAAGTATGCTCAACCAATGATTTGGTTAAAATAAACCTCCCATGGAGTGGCTACTTAAATATTTTATTCACCTACATTATCTTCCAATAAGCCTTAATTGTGCCAAATTGTTTTATTCATGTGCCATATTTATAATATATATTTTAGATGAGGTATGTTTATCAATGTGATAGGTGATTTTAACTATATTCTATTTGGAAATTGTAACCATTTCAATATCTTACTAAAATGTAAGGGAGTCATAATTATTAGTCAGTGTTTTTCCTATTAATCTTATCCATGATCTCCCAAGGATTGCATTATATTGTTGTAAAGTAAGATCAATATGAAAGAATGTAGGGCATGATTTATGAGCCAATGTGACTATTAGGGTAATAGATCCAATGTATTGTTTGGGACCTACATCTAGATGGATAGGTTGTGTGTCATATCTAGGAGATTTAAAAATAGTAAAAATACATATGTTTACTTCTTATAAGCAAGTTATTGTAACATTGGCACATTGTTTGTTATCTATGAGAAGATTCACTAGAAGAGGCTTAAAATAAGAAGAAAGTTATTTTGGAGTGTCCTTGGTTACCACATTTTAATATTATTCTTTGTGTCATATAATAGATCTACCTTATTAATACATAAATTCTTGATTATATTACAATGTTTTTGTAATTTTAAAATTTTCCTTATGTGAACTTCTACCTATGTGATTTGCATTTTCTCCTTAGAAGATGTAATCATTTTATGATTACAAGTACATAAATAAATAGAATGGGAAATATCTTGTGATATGGTATTTCAATAATTTTGTACAACTTGTTGATTAATAATTTTTACTTTACCATTGTCCTATAAAGGAGGGATAACCCTATATTCACTAATTCGAATAGATGTAAATAAGGAATGAGAGAGATTGTTATCTTCATCAATGGGATTGAAAGATAATTTTCAAATTTTATCATCTATTAAATCTTGTGTATTTTCATATTGCTATTATAATAACATTCTATTTTTCAATAAAAATCATATATATTTTCCAAGATTTGTAAAATGGTGATGAATTTTATATAATCTATAAGAAATCATTCTTGTTTGTGTTCTTTTCCAATAGGATCTTAAAGTTTTACAAAAACATGTTATTTTTGCAAAGTTTATTGAAGAGGATCCTCGATATGTTGAGGACTTGGTTAAATATGTTCAAAATAAGCTACTTTACTATAATCTCCCACCTCATAAATATGAATTTGTGAAATAGGAATTAGGTGTTTATGTGCATTAAATGAGACTATCTCATTGTATGATTTTATAATATCATAATGGTGTATCCTCTGCATGAATTGTATACTCACGTGAAGCATATATAAACTTGATGTACCTATGAAACGTAGAAGGTATAGGCCCCATAGTATGAATATAAGGTTTTACCAATAATATATTATGATGTAATGGAACTAAAATAACTTGGAATACAATAGATAGCATTTTAGGACCTACTAGTATGTCTAATGTGATGATTCCCAATACTGATGTTGGAGTATTGTTAAATTTATAGATTGGTTGCTCAAATTTTTAAATATTACTCTTATTAAAACATATTTTTTTTATGTGAAGTCATAAGTACACAAATTTATTCCATAACCATTGTTAACAAAAACCCTCTTAATAAAATATTAGTAACCCAATTTTCACTCTAATGAAGTAAATTGCTTAGATATCCTTCAAACCTAGACTAATAATGGATTGGCCTATAGGTTGTGGGATACATGTATTTTAGACCAAACCTCTAGATTATGAGTCTAGCTCCTCTGATGTATCAAATTGATTCATTTTCCTAAAAATAAATATAATTGAAAGGGAAAACCTATAATAGTGATGGATATTCACCTAATTTAATCATTCATATACTCAATTTAAATTCCAACTAACACTAATAAGGAATACAAATCACTAAATCTTACAACTCCAAGGGACTCCTATGCAAAAGTTTTTAATATAAAGGTTTCATCAAGTGATCAAAGCATGAGGGAAATGATGGAAGGCCTAATTAAAGGCACTAATCAGATAATATCTCCACTCCAATCTCAATCAATCAACATCAAACACTATATATGATCTACATAGGATTATATACAAATAAGTAGGTGAGATTAGGACCTGCCAAGGGAGAAAACACTACCACGTGTGCAAATAAAATTAATATAAACACACTAAACCTATATCATGGAATCCAAAAATAATAATTTTATTCACTTAAGAGGTTATAATCTCAATCTTGGTAGAGTTTCATCATTCCCCAGAGAGGGATCCTTCAACAAAGCAAAAAACCCTGAATATATAGAAGATGAGGAGAGGAGAATAAAACATGGTATAAAGGTGCAAAGAATAGGTCATCCAATAATTAATTCAAGTAAAAATTTATTTACAACTACTTTCAAATATTCCTCTAATAATTTATCCATGTTAGGTGTCTTGCATGATCTTTGAATGAATTATTTTGGCATTGAAATGAGGTGGTGGGCTATCATAGGTGTATAATAACTTATCTTTCTTTGAACACAAGACCAATTTAAGTGAATAAATCCTTCATACATGAATAATATTTAATATTCATTTATATTTATTTAAGTATCATTTATTGAGAGTAATTATCACTTTAGATCAGTCAACTCATTCATTAGCGCTCTTATGCATTGATTGCCACTTAAGACTAGTTATGCATGTATTACCACTTAAAGATCAATTATGCATGTATTTTCACTTAAATATTAATTATGCCACTAATTTCCAATAAATGTTAAGTTATTTGGCATGATAACTCCACATAATTTCTCATCAATAACCTTCTATGACATATTCCACTTTACTTGATTAATCAAGTAGGTCTAATAAGCCAATTAGGCCTAGTAGCCTAACTCTTAATAATTTATGGAAAATAAAAACCTATATTAAACTTTTAGAACCTATTAAATATTTATTTTTAAACATGAATCAAAATCCCATATCATAACATAGGTCCTCTTGGGAAAGAAACACCTATAAATTTGTCAAATTAGGTGACTAGGTTAATATGTCCTTCATTTCTATAGACTGGCTGACTAGAAGATACTTTAAAAGTAATTTACAAGAATGGTTTTGAGAATATAATGAATTTATAAGGTGAAAAAATTTCCAAAAAATCATCTCCAATGATAGGCATCTCCTTAAACTACATTATACCTCTATTTCTACACTTTTTCCTCTTTAAAACCTATTTTTTGATAGGTATGTACACCATCCATAAAAAAATTCCATGGATATGAATCTCTCAAAGTGTAATATATTATTTAGGTGGTATTTATGTGATTTAAATCTATTTTGGTGCCTTTTATTTCAAATCTTCTCAATCAGGTCTGTAATAGGGTTTTGGGAGGGTTTAAGAGTACTTAGGACTCTTAATGATGATTTATAAAGCTTGATCATTGAATGTCTAAAAAAATTCCAAAAAAAATTATTATATTAGTCCCTTTAAATCTCCAAAAAATCATAACCTCCCATTAAAAATATTTTTACCATGGTGAGCATGTGAAATCACCTCTCAGAGAAGAAAATAAGCTTTCTAAGCATGTTTGGTGTTCTAAATCCAAAATTATCACTTATAATTCTTATTATATGGCTCAAATTAGGTATAAATCCATATGAAATCATTATTATGATGCTCATTAATATTTTAATTGAATTTATTACCTTACCTACCTTATCTTACCCCTCTTTGATGGTAGTATTCATTGATGGCAATAGACCAGGATAGGTGTATGCATGGTTATTCAATATCTTGACCTCATGATGAGTTGAAAGGATATTATACTCTATATATAACATTAATAACTTGTATTAGGTATTTTTTATAAATATTATTATATTTATCAACTAATTTACTCTATATTTTTATTCACACAACTCTCTATTTGAACAACCATACCTATCTACCTATGGAAATGATCACAAAGACCCTTCTAGATGGTTGTTATAAGGTTATTTAGGAATTTTAAGACCCCATATCTCTTATAAAACTAATTTTATGTGAAATTAACAATCATTTCCTTGATTATAGGTCAAAATATCATTCTTTATCCTAGTCATATAGTATGGATTGTTGGGAGAAGAAAATAGATAGTAAAGTTGTGCAGGATATTTGCCTATATTCATGCATTATGCATTTGGTTTTTTGTAAATATGCATATTTTGTTATATCTCGATGAATTTTAATAGGTTATAATATGAATATACTCCATTTTTGGTGTAAGTATGAGAAGAATGTGAATATTCATAGACTGCAAATGACTATATAAATGTATGTTTGTATGAAGAATAGTGTGCCACCTTTGAAGAGATCAATAGATACTATTTTTGTTATGGTTACTTATTGTGTTTATTACTTTGTTATTTATGTGCATTACCATGTTTACTATTCTACTTAATTTCTATCTATTTTAATCTAAATTCTCTATTAATGTAAATGAAATATAAGTTAATCCTAATTCCTACCAAATCACATAATAAATCACCTTTGCTACTCTTTATTTTCTAACCATGTGCATAAGTAGCATGCACTATCCTACTCACTAAAGTATAAACTTAGTTATCTTCAACCTTAACATGTTTTGATTCTTAAAGAACCTCTACTAAAAATGGTTTGGTGATCCTAGAACTCTCCTTCTAGAGTAAACTATGCTAAGATGGTTACTAGGTTAAAGAGACATTGAGACATAGTTAGCCCGATAAGTATGTAATTTTGCATAAAAAGAATACAAATAGACTAGTCTTAACACACAAGAAATCATTTGAGATAATATATATGGAGATATTTATGAAATATTTTGGTTTTAATTACTTAAATGTATATCTAATTGGTTATCTCTCTTTTAATACTATTGATTTAACCCAAGAATGAAATAAACAATCATTTGGACTAAAGAGAAGATAGATCAATTGTAGAAACTGGAAACTGACTAGATGAGGGTAATAAATTATTGTATTACTACCACCATAGATTGATACATCATTGATTTTGTATTAAAAGGATACATATCTTTCGAATCTTTATAGGACTTATTTGTTAGAGGAATTAGAGGGAAATTTTTGTAGTAACTAACTCTCCTTGTGAATTTGTTGGTTGTGGACAAGGCCATGGTGCCAACTCTATCAAATATGTAGTCACTTCAAGCATATGGGGAATGTGAGACATGATGGTAAATTATTATTATATTAGTAAATATGGATTGAACATGAATCTATAATGGAGGCATAATGAAATAAAAGTTAGAAGAAAAATCTAGATTCAGAATGTGAACTATGATAACAGAATAGATGGAATAAATAGAAGAATACTTGGGTAGTTGTGAGTAGAGTAAGAGTATTATTAAATTTTATGATGAATGAGTAATAATACCTGATGAGTGAGATGGCATATAATAATGATTAAGGATAAATAAATAATATGATGAATGCTGACAAACAAAAAGAAATAACGAAGAACGAGATGAAGAAGAGATGTTCAAAGAAGAAGGTGAGAATAGTGTAGAAGTAGAATAGTTAGATGATAGATGTAGTGAAAAAATAAAATAATGGGTATTATCAAAATAATAATAATTAAGTAAATAATTAAAACACATTCATAGGTTAATTTCAAGATCAAGTGCATGAGAAGAAGTCATATGAAAGAATCATTCACTAGAAGACCACACTTTTGGAAGCATAATCACTGAGAGGGGGTGAATTAGTGATGTAATAAAATAAAATTCAATTCAAATTATTTAAAATATTAACCATTCAACATAATAATTCATGAATAATATAAACCATTCATTTCAATGAATAAATAAAATAATGCAAGATCAAAGCACATAACACATGAATTATGTGTGAAAGCCTTATGGGGGAGAAAACCCATTGAAAAAAGCTTTGGACTACTGTCATATAAATTTATTTCTTAAATTAAGACCAAAAATAATTGATCAAAGAAAACTTACCCCTTAATTTTTTCAATTACCCACTAGACCTTTAGCTAGCACCAACTAACAAGGAGGCTAACACACCCTAGATGATCAAGCACCAACTTGATAATCTCCAAAATGATCTCCACCTTTGATCTAATGTTTGACACACCTAATGATGTACTTATCCTTCTTTAACACTTACAAACCCACCTCTCTACCTCATAAAACTGATGATGGTCTTATACAGTTCTTACAAACTCAAATTTGCCCTCTTAAATAGGCATATAACTCTTTATCTTCTTTACTAAAACACCCCTCATACACATGATCATCACCTTGAATCCATTCCTCCTTCACACTCTAATTTTATTATATGAACATATAGTCATGCATCAACATGAATATCATCCTTTCACAACCTCTACCTTATTCTTTTAATTGATTTCCAATCAAAACCTTTGCACTAGGTTACCTAAGCAAAATAGGCCTAATAGCCTTGAAAAAAATCTACTTACTTGCTCATGACCTGTAACAAATACTATTATACCCTTATGTCATAGGTATAATCCACTAAGAGGGGGTGTTAATCAGTGGTGGAAAACAATCCAATTCAATTTCCAAACCCTTCAATCACTTAAGCTTTTAATACAACCATTCATGAAGTATACAAGATATTTTTAGCAATTAACAATGAAGATAATGCATCATCACATACACAATACAATATCTATTTATTAAACCATCATGGGTAAGAAAACCCACTCTCAATCCTAAAACACATGGACTACTTGTCCTATAAGAGATTACAAATAAGAGAATGATCAAGTCCTTTAGACCAGAATTAAGTGAAACAAAAAGTTCCACAAGGAGCACTGGCCCCTAAGATGATCAAGTCATCTTGACCACCTGTTGGTCAAGTAATTTTTACCCAAAACCTTGATCAATTCCTTTTGACCAAAGGACTTTAATGAAACACCTATTCACAAGGAACAACTACCCCTAAGAAAGATCAAGTCCTTTAGACCCTGCTATGAAGTGAATACCTCCACCTTAGAATTGATGTATTCAACAACTGATGATAGATATCTAATTTTATAAATCCTAAACAAAATCCCTCTTTATCTCATATAGGCCTCTCACATAGGCATGACACAATCTCTCCCCTTATTCACTCAAACTACCCTCATATACACACTCAGACCTCTTCACATATCCTTAAACTATAAGATCACTATTCTAACATTGAAAATATGACATACAAGTCATACACAATCAAAAAACTATTCTTCTCGTCAACTCATCAAACAAGCACACTACCTATCCTCTCTTCTTTGCTATAATGCTCACTCTATGCCAAAAAACCTTATACCAATCTATAAACTATCTCATTTGGTTTCACTATATATATATATATATATATATATATATATATATATATATATATATATATATATATATATATATATATATATTCTTCATGATAAATATTTTTTTGGTTAGCCATTAGACATGCCTTCGTCCTTAAGGCATTTTACATGGGTCACACTTAAGCATAACTCTCTTTCAAATAAGCCTAAGGCCCCTTTTAGGTCCTATGATGACCCATTCACCTATTTTACACTTATCTAAGAAAACCTAGAACACAATAACACTTTCCAATATATTTACCCATGCCACATGATCTATAGGTCCCCTTTAAGTTCCAACATCCATCATATCACTCTTCTGCTAAGCCCTAATTAACTCAAACACCTCTCTATACACATAATCGCTATGAATGAAAACATAGTCATCTTCTAACCCTTTATTCATACTACATGTGATTTTTAAAACCTTCATAATTCCCATATATGGTCCTCATTTAGTCTAAAACATACTCCAATATCTAGTTCACCTTTAAACATTGAGATACCAATAAGCACAACTCAATACCCTTCTTAGGTTACTAGTAGAGAAAACACAAAAACATAATCAAATTTGAAACTTCATAACTTTTATTGTATATAATTTAAAACATTCAAATATATATTTCAAAATTTTCCTTTGAGTCCTCTACAAATTTACTTTTTATACCATGAGCAAATTTTACGTGTATCAAAAGGTATGGCCCAAAAACTAAATAGTGGTCTTTCCTTTGTTAAATTCAAATATTTGAATTCAAACGATCACAATTAAACTTTGGTTACTTAAAATGCATCTTTTTCCCTTGAATATTAGATTAATCAAGCACCATAGATATTCTTTTAACTTTAACTCATAGTGCACCACTTCCCAAATGTTAAATTTCAAACACTTGTCATCATCTCACTTCTTCCTAACATCCTGAAATAAACATGCTCCATCGATCTCATGTACATAGATTGATATTTATCTATGTTAAACATTGGACACTTTGAACTCATTTAACTCAATACACATTATTGATCTTGATTATTATAAACACCCACTCACCATCAGATCTTAGAAGTAGTTTGGTTTTTACCTCTGCCTATCATTAAGCAACTATCACTTTGACCTCTTTGACTCAATACGCATTGTTAGATAAATATTTATGATCACCCATGAACTATTGGATCTTCATTTGGTTTTGATATTTATCTCTTTCAAATTTTAAAAATTATGGGAACCATTACAATCTACCTATAAGGCCAACTTTGGACCTCAATAGCTTTTGTAGAGCTTAGATACATGATCTAAAATTTGGACGATATGATATCCTCACATAGGAAAATCCAACCATATATAAATTTTTTCCTAGAACCTTTGCATGTGTAAGATATAATACTATTAATTTTATTAATCATAGTTTTCTACCATAGATCCAACTATTCCTAGAACTTCCCGAAAGGCCAACTTTTCACATGCATATATTTTGATGTGCTTCATCACATGACCTGAAATTTGGCACATAGAAACTAGACACAAAATTGAACAAACCCATATGATCAACTTTCTCTAAAATTTACACACATGCAAAATATGACTACATCAAAATTCCTACTGATGTTTTCTTACCACATGCAAATTTGGCTATGGGAAAACACTATCAAACTACATGGGAGCCCAAATTCGCACTTGCATATATTTTGTCATGCTTAGTTGCATGACTTGAGAATTATCACATAATATATTCTCTCATAGGGTAATTCATCCATATACCAAGATGCTCCTGAAACTTTCATGTGTGAGATATGATGTCACCAAACTACTTACTCAGCTTTGTTTGAACATAGAAAACACTATCAAAATACCTAGGAGCCCAACTTTGCACACACATATCTTTAGTTGTGCTTCATATCTTGAATTGAGACTTGGACCATATAAACTTGGGATTAATGTGATAATAACCATATGACCAACTCCCCCTTACTCATCCACACGTGGTAATTATGACATCATCAAATTACCTCCTCAGATTTTCTACCACTAGACCCAAAATGTCTAGATGAAAAATAATGATCAACTAGATGAAATCCACTCATACAAACAAGAACTCAAAGTTTATAAAACCTTTTTTATGACCCTTTACACATTCTCAATACTTTAGACTCATCTCTAAACATCTCTAAATAGTTCAAACTTTGAAGATCAACCAAGCCTACTTCAAGTACACTAGGGTAAGTACAATGCACACTTTATCATTATCACTTAGACTTCAAGGCACTTAATCCACTCAAAATTACACCTTTATGACATCAACATGAAATCATTGATAATTCTCCAATAATCTCCCCCTTTTTCATTGTTGTCAACACACATCATACAACTTACCTTCTTTCTTTTTCTTCAAGTACTCTCACAATCAAAACTTTCTCCCCTTTTGACACAATGACAAAGTGGGCACAAACTAATCTTGAAGACCTAATAATACTACCAAAAATATAATACCATCTTATAAAGATAGTATAAACTCCCCCTTATCATGAGCATACATATTCTTACCTTCACAACTTCCTCTTGCAATATACCAACAATCTTCTTCAACCAAGCACTGCAACCAATGAATAAAGAACACAAAAAAACACTAAAATATTATATAAATCACAAAAATACATCTGAAAAGGACTCTCCCTAATATATTTGAGCCATTTCACTTCTTGAACATCTTTAGATCTCCACACACCATGAAGAACCACCACACAGGATTACTAGCCTTCTCTTTTCAAACCATCTCAAGGACCACCAACCCAACTTCATGCCATTCCAAAAATATGAAGTGTGCACTAAAATAACCTAAGAACTCACCTTGAAATACTCATTCCTTTCTCATTTTAAAAAAATTGAATAAAAATCACTCTTCTTCTCACTAGACCTATCTAGACTCCTTGTAGCCCTACCTAGAACTTTTAAAGCCTACAACTTTTAGTAGGCATACCTTCAAAACTTTAAACTTCATATCTATAGTACTCTTATACTCCCCCTTAATCACACCAATTTTCATCACCTAAATCATCCTGTACAACATACTTCCTTCACAAACCTACTAGTCAATTAAGCTTTCATTTTGACAAAAACTTGAATAACTTGAAATATACAAACCTTCAAATATTTATGAAGCTTGATTTGACAACCCATTTGACCAATTAAATATATTAAGAATATTTATACCTCAAATCCAAAGGAATACCACTTTTATAGCATAGCCTAAACCCTTAGAAACTCAAAATAAACAATGTCAATAAGCCTCCTTCTAGTCAACACACTCCTCTGAAACCTCGTGCACACATGGAGACAACCATCACATACTTATGAACCAAAATTTGAGCTTCCAAACCTTTTGGAACTTTGAATTCTTATACCATGGCTTTTGACCTGTAATAAGATAGATAAACCTAGGAGCACATAGAAACTTCCAAAAGGCACAAATAGGATCACCAAGACATGGGACCACCTATAACACATCATAAACAAGTGTAAAGACCTTTCTAAGCACAAAAATCTTCTTGACACTCCATTAATCTCATTAAGTCACCTAGAAACACCCATTATAAATTTTTACTATAGCTCCTTTATAAACCTATAGAGAAAGCTCATGAACTTGTTGCTCCCACTTAACCAATGGCCTTCTGAGATCAACACAATTCTCTGTATAGATTGGCATTATGATCTTAAACACACAAACTTGCTTTTACATAAGAAAAATGTCTCCTAAGAAGCATACATAGAGACATCCTACTTCATACTATCTTATAACAATGTAAAACTAGGAGTTTCCCATAACTCCTCATATTCCTTCTCCTCCTTGGTCATTTGATGCTTATATTTCTTCTTCTTCTTCTTAGGCTTAAGAGAAAAAGCATGCTCAACCACTACAAAATTCTCCTTCTCTTTTAAGATTGAATTAATAATGCATGGAGACAAAAAATATTCATGACATACCTTTTCATCTATAGAATCTTCCTTGTATCTTTGAACCTTATCACTAAGCATTAACAACTAATGTTCTTTGAATGATACTTGCTTAATAATAGCAAGATGTTCACTTGGATAAATACTCACTTTAGAACTAGCCTCATCTAATACCTTAATCTTCACCTTGAGCTTGATCTCTTCACTTACAACATGAGCAGACAATGAGATCCCTTGGCAATCTTCAACTTTTGAAGCATTCTCCACCATAGAAAATAGATTACTTGGACTTGTAGACTCATCATGACTCACACTTACCACCTTTGGTTTTTGTTGACCTAATTTGACTTTTAGGTCAAATTAGGGCACCCCTAAGTAAATATTTGACCTTTAAGTGTTCTAGGGGGTCAAAAAAATATGTCATAAGGTGTTTTATAGGTTAATTAATGTCATTTGGTGTTATAGTAGCATTAGTCCTTAGTTATTTTAGTCATTTTCGATCATTTTAAGGTCAAAAAGGGTGCATTTAATGAGTTGTATGGATTTATTGGAAAGTGTGAAGGTTGAAAAATATGATGTGATGACCCATGTGTCTAATTAAGTATTAATCAATTGAAATAAATGAAAAGTGTTAGGTTGTGCAAAAGAAAAGGTAGTTTTCTTGATAAAGGAGAATAAAATGGCACTTGTACAGCCCATGGGGAAGTGTGTCATTTGGTAAAATATCATATAATGCCTCTTCAGCTTCACCATGTTTATTTCCACCTTTAAAATGATCTAGAATTTCCATTTTTGGCATAAATCTATTCTATTCATTTTCACCTTTCTTGGAAAGCAAGAGTGACCTATATGTTTGTACTTGGTACAGTCAACACAAGAGGTTTCAATAAAAATGCTCTTGGAGGTGTATTATAAACTTAGTAATATTCCATTTTATGTTTGGTTTTATAATAATGGTGTTTTGAGGTTTATGAACCATTTCGAAGAAGTTAACCCTTCAATTCTACTTGCTAATCTATGCACCCTATAGTTTTTTCTCTTGTTTTTGAAGGTCCATACGATTCACTTGATGAAATTGGTTTAAAAGGAGGTTGAATCTCTTCTCTCATGTTTTCCATGGTTGGTTTCACATTTGGATTTTATTTAATGAGCCAATAAACTCAATTTTCAAGGAGAAGTGAAGGAGTGAAGTTATAGTCATTTATACCTTATTCTAAAATGTTGGGATTTTGTAGAGGGTTTATGTGAATGGAAGATGATGTTACACATGACTTAGATCCAACTGATCACCCATTCCCATTTTTTTTCATCACATCTTACTTTGGAGTAATTCCCCACTTTGTCTTTCTCCATTGTCAATTCTTTACTCAAATGCACTTGTAGCCACAATTTTAAAGCTTGTTTAAGTTGCTCATGGGATTATAATCAAGGTATTTTAGTTTTCAAAACCATAATTATTTGGATATATATCATTGAGATGTTTGTAAAAAGTTTAATTGTGGTCCCAATCCTATTCATCATGCCAAATCAGTCATGAGATGCCTATGTCTACTTTATTCCAGATGTGTGCAAGTGGTTTAACATTAGAAAAGAGGTGTTGGAACTTGTTTCAAGGTGTTCCTAGTGATAATCACGCATTTGAAGAGTTTGATAATAGATTTGAGCTACCCATGAGGCCTTGTATCCACCTTGTTGCTCTTTTCCATATTCACTATCTACACATAGCCCAATACATACCTATAAGAGCCATTAGTGGCATCATGTAGAGATGAGTAAAGCTTGAAATGGCTTCAAATTCTTAGGATTTCTAAAACTATATTTGCATGTTTGATGAAATCATACAAGGTTCATATTCATTGATAGTCTTCATACTACTTATATTCAACTCATGGTTGGTGCACCAAATATCCACCTACAAGTGGTTGAACAGGGGACCAAAATGTTTATATGGAGAGAATGAAATAGTTTTAGACATCCTTCAGGTATTGGTATGATATTAAAGTCTTGATAGACCCATATAAATTGGTAAATGGTAAAAATAAGTATGCAATCATGTTAAGGAGACAAGGAACTGAGTTTAGGGAAGATTTCCCTAAAATATCGAAATAGAGGTCATGAGGTTTTTGTGATTATTATAAAACATGGAGGTAAATATTTTTAGACTTTTAGATAGGTGTATATGATTTATCCTAATATGGAGAGTTCACATGCCAAAAATGGAGGTAAAATAGTAAGGGGAGATAAGTTGTTTGAGGCCTTGAATATGCTTCCAAAAATACTGAAACGCTCCATTAATGTCTATAGGTTTAAAATCTTAAATGGTCTTTTGGCATCTAAAGAATAAAATAGTACAATTCTCAAGGATAATAAATTTCAACTAGTGAAATATTATACAAATGGCATGGGTATATACCATCACTATAAGGTTGATGCATGATTTTCAAGATCTATGAGTGTCCACAAGTGTCCCTTGTATGGAGAATATATACCTACAGTAAGGTTAGAACAATGACCCCAATATTGATGCCTATTTAATGCTTTAAGATTGTAAAATGGTGAATACATGATGAAAAATGTATTTTGTGATCAAAAAGGGTTCAAGGGAGATTCTCAAGCATCTTGGTCAACCCCAGTCAAGATAAAGAACACCTATAGGTCTGTCAAAAGGTAGATGTATCAGTCAATAGATAGTGACCTAGAGGATTGATGTTAAGAGGGTATAAGAGAATAATAGTGAAATTACATACATGGTCACCTATATGGGTTAAGATAAGATATTTTCACATCATGTTTGAGCTCAGTTGAATCCTAATAAACACCTACAATAACCTATATGTAGAGTTTTTTAGTCCTCTAAGAAAACTCAGTCAAGTGAGTTTAAAAGTGCATGTAGAATGCTTGGAAGATCAACATGATGATTAAAAACTCTAAAAAATTTCTCCATAATATATTATGAATCTATGAGCTTCATAATATTTAGGTAAAGCATACTAACCTACAAGCAGAGGCAAATAAAATGTCTTAGTCATAACAAGGAAACTCAATTTTGAGCCCAAGGAGTAGATAAGGTGAACACAATGTATGGAAAATATCAAATGTTTATTTTTATAATGTTTTATTGGAGAGTATTTTCACACTATAACCAATCTCTAAAAAATTAAATGTAACTTATAGCAGGCTCTAAAAGTCATGTGTCTTAGTCAATAGGTAGTGTAGCACCCAGTTTTGACCAAAAGTACATATGAAAGCCAAAAGGATTTTGGGTGATAATAAAAACATGTGTATACCTAAATTAAGCTAATGGTAAATTCATTAACTAAAAACATGATTAAAATAACCTACAAAGGGCCTCTTAAACCCATGTGTTCACCTGCAATCACCATGTTGCAATCTTGAACATGAAGGTGAAATAAAGAGACAAACTTATGAATGAGATAAAAGAAGGTTATAATAAATTAAAATTGGTTAATTATATGTAATATATTGTTTATACAATCCCAAAATTATACCAAGGTGATCATCTTCCTTCCCTACTTGGCCAAAAGGCAACAATCCATACTATGGACTAGGAAACCATGTTTGTTAAATAGCCAAGTATGAGGAATCCAAGGAAAAGAGTGTTTTTGGATCAATTAAAATATTAATTATATTTAATTGTATGGGAAAATTTTTTAATAAGAATATAATAATTGGTTTATCATGGAAGGGTTACTCTTAGGAGGGTTTGAGGAAAATGTAGGAAAATAGGGGTTTTTAGGCCTTTTTTGAACATTTAGAGATGGTTAGGAACCTAAATTAAACAATAAAAATAAAAAATTAGGTAAATATAATAATAAATAATTTTAAAAACTCCTAAAACACTAAATTTACATTTTAAATTAGGGCTATACCTCACTATTTTGTCTTTAGAGGTCAGCTAGTCTAGGAAAATCAGGGTTTACCAAAGTGATCTAGTGAATGCAAAATGGGTAAAGGGATTAATATAAAGATTTTATAGCTCTATGTAACATATTATTAGGTTTATGTATGTAAAATATATTATATTTAATCACTATACCAATCTTAAACCCCTCAAGGTGACTAAATTACCCATGCACACAGTCCAACTAGGCAAACTTTCACTAGGCCTAGTTGGTAAATGAGAGAAGAAAATGAAGAAGGGTTCTTGGATGGTTATATAGTGGACTGGTAAGATAAAATGGGATGTTAAAATTAATAATACACTAACCTAAACATGAAATATAATTCCTAACATCCAAAGCTAGCAAGGTGCCTATTAGACCTATTATGCTTTAAGGGGACCTAGAACTAATTGAAGGTCCATCTTCATTTATAACTATTGTTGGGATATCCATATGATTTAAAAATATTATGGAGGGTAATATATACATTTTTTAACTCATATTATGCAAAGGAACCGACAAATAATCTATTTTTATCCTACAAAGATCCCAAGCATGTAAAAAGGGTAGGAAGAAGCTTGATGAGGTGTGTTTAAATGCTCATATATTTTCTAAGGATTTGCATGGGAAAAAAAGGAAATAATAGGGTTTATAAGGGTCCCATATCATCAAGTTTTTTTTATTTAGTGATAGGTTTAATTTAAAAACTTTATGAACAAAGATTAAGACCTAAAACTGTGTAAAACCCTACTAAACCCTCAGTTAGGACTCGATGGAGAAAATAAGCTTGAAGAGATATCCTAATGACATATTTTGGAAATTAAAACTATTATAAAATTTAGAGGAATCCATTAGTATATCTCCCACAAATATGAGCTATACGAAATTATACAAATAACATGCAAAATAGGGTATTTTGACCATTTTTTATGTTTTGTAGGTTCTATAAGGTTTCAAGGGATGAAATAAAGTTTGGGTGGAATATTATGAATTTTAATAACTCCCTATGGAAATTTAATTGTAGGTAAAAACTCCTAAGTGTCCAAACCATATCTCTCTTTTTAGCTAGTCAAAACTAGCATAGTGGACACAAGGGTAAGAAGGGTAAAAATGCCAAGTATGAGCCCTTTTAAGGTGTACCTAGGAATTATAAGGACATGGATAGTATTTATAAGTTTCATTCACCCCCTTCCCATGGATTTTCATGGAAAACTGATGCTATTTTTTAGGCCAAGTGTGAGGGTTGACAAAAAGGAAGAGTTTTTTAGACTATAGGCAATGATGGCTTCCTCTCAGATGATTCCAAATGATTAGGACTAGAATTAATGCATGGAGAGGCATGCCTAAAGTAATTACCTCTCATTATAATCATCATACCTATCCCTAGTCATTTTTGAGACATTCAAATAGGTTTAAATTATAAAGGTAGTTTTTTGAGCCAAAACTGAGAGTTTTATGCAATTTTTCATAAGTTTCATGACTTGTATGGACAGGTGGTCCTCGTAAAATTTTATGTTCCATTAGATACCTATTTATAATGAAATTTTAACCCATTTTCTTATATTTAAAAGTGTCCAAGTGACCTTTGGACTTCCTTTGTCTTGTTCTTCTCTCAAAGGCTATAAATATTGACTCTTTTGGCTCTTTTTAGTAGCCTCTATTGGGAAACCTTGGCTAATTTTCCACTTTAATTAATCTTGAAGAAATAAAAAATTTATTTATCCTACTTATATGATGTAAAATTTAGTATTATTTCAATCTTGTTGGTCTTGTCTAGTATAAGTTAATCTTTTCTAGCATGTTATCCTTGATTGTCTACCAAGTGTGAAGAAGAGTAATTGTTATAGGTCTTTGTTACTATTATATTTCAAGTGTATAAGTGTCTTAGAAGTGGTTCATGAATATATTATATTAATTAATCATTAATTTCCCTCCTAATTATCAAAATACCTTCTTGAACCAAGCTTATGAAACACTGATGAAATAATCAATCTTGTGTTATGAGTTTTATGTAAGAGAAAATTTGTTTTTCTCTAAGTGGTATAAGTTAAATCAACAAGAAGAAATAAAATATTCATGCATCACCTTTTTTATCTTTCTTATTCATTTTATTAACCTTTTCATCAAAATTTGATAGGCAAGAAAGTACTTCAAAGAGTGCATCAAGGAAACTAGCCCTTCTAGAGATTCATCTTGTCAATTTGTTACCCATAGAAAGAGAGATGTTTCCATTATGCCAATTGGATGAGGAAATCTAAGAATATCCTCAAGGGGTGAAAATCCAAGTGATAATGGTTTCCATGAGCTAAATTTCCTTCTTCTTTGCACTCTTGGAGCCTAATTGAACTTATTTTAACTTATGGCCTTTGTTTGTAGAACCTAGAAATGTGACCAATCTTCTCACAATTGTAACAAAAAATAATCTTTGATGGAAACTCAACTTTTCTTACCTTGTTTGGTCAAAAACTATCAATATGTCTAATTTTATGACAACTGAAACAAACTACTCTTTTTGAAGAAGACTTACATTGCCTTTCCTTATTTGGATAACGATTAGAAAAGTGTCCCTCATTAAGATAGTTGAAGCACTTAACTTTTCTCACACCTTTTGACGGATGACCCCCATAATAGTTCCATTCAAACTCATTTATAATATGTCTCTTACATTCTCTATCTCTATGCTCAAACTAATTACATGTGTAATATTAAACATTGAAATTTGCATACAACATGACATTTGGTTGTCTAATTTTATTTATCTTCAATTTTCCATCACCTTCATTCCTTATCTAATGATTTGTCTTAAAAGTTACATTAGTATTCATCTTGTCTTGATTTGCTTTCTTTGGTTCTTAATTGTATCCAAGACCAGTTATATCACCTACATGCTTTTGATCATTTAAAATATTATCTATGTCACTTGATCTCTTTTCAAATATCACAAATGACTTCACCTTACTACATGTATTCTCTAACTCAGATTTTAATGACTTATTTTCAATTACATACCTTGAACATTCATCTTCTTTATATTTCATGCTTGTAAATAGGATTTCCAATTGACAACTGAGATGCTTAACTATATCTTCATTCTCCTTGGTGTCTTCATTCATTCTTGCCTCATACACACTAGATTTCTCCTCATAATCTTTGAGTTGAGACTTTATCTTCTTATTAATCTTCTTCACAATCTTCATTTCTTCAATAGCATTTATCAATGCAATCTCATAGTTCACCTCATCTTCATCATCATCGAAATCACTCCAAGTAGACTCCTTTTTATGTGAGAAAATTCCTACCTCAGTTATAAAAAGGGATTCATCTTAAACATGACCATCATCTTCATGATCACAATATGAGTTCGTTTCTTCATTCTCATATAATGAGCTATAGTCTTTATTGGTGTAGAGACTCTTCTTGTTCTTCAAGAACTTTTTCTTGTTATCATACTTCTTGAAACCTTTCTTCCTCTTATTAGACTTGTATGTCTTCTTGTCTTCATCTTGGTCTTCATCATCATTATTATTATGCTTATGAGGGAACTTGTTATCAAAATGTCCTATCTCACCACAATTGAATAATTTGAAGGGTAGTTTCCCCTTATACTTGCCTAACCTTGTTTTCAATTTCCTTGTAAACAAAGTAATTAGTTCATCCTCATCAATATCAAAAATTTCATCCTCTTTGGATATCTTACCTTGAAACTTCTTATTTGGATTAATTTTGTCTTGAATTTTTCTTCCTTATTTGGTGGTATATCATCATTCTTTCTCATCTCATAGGTAGTAAGTATGCCATGCAATTCATCCAACTTCGGTTGAGTAAGATCATGACTTTCTTCTATAGTAGATACTTTAGGATCAAACATAAGAGAGAGGGATATTAATACCTTTTTAAATACATTACCTTCTTCAATTTTCTCTCTAACACCTCTAATGATGTTCACAATCTCATCAAATCTCTATAGAAAAAATTCCATAAAATCTTCTTCCTTCATCTTGAGACTCTCAAATTATTTCAATGATTCTAAAAATTTTCCAACTTAACTTTTGAGTCTCCTTCATAAATATTCTTCAATTTATCCCACATTTACTTATCATATGTATAATGGATTACCTTGGTGAGCTCAGTCTCTAAAAGACCATAAGTGATGGCATTCATTGCCTTAGAATTATTCTCAAATAGCTTCTTATTTTCAATACTAGATGGAGTAGTAGGAGAAACATAACCATCCACAACAAATTTACATACATCAAACCATAGGGACATAATGTATGTCCTCATCATTGTAATCCAAATAGAAAAATTAGATCCATTGAAAATCAGTATAAAGGTATTTCTTTAGACTAGCATTGGAGTACTATCCAATAAAGGTGTTTCTTTAATTAAGACCAACACCATTTGATCAAGGAGAAACCACCCCTCAATTTGGTCAAGCATCCACTAGACCTTTAGCTAGCACTAAGTAGCAAGGAGGCTACAACTCCTAGATGATTAAGCACCAACTCAATCATCTCCAAACTGATCTTCACCTTTGATCCATTGTCTAACATACATGATGATGGACTTCTCTTTCTCTAACACTTACAAGCCTACTTCTCTACCTCATACAACTAATGATGGTATTCTAGAGTTCATACAAACTCAAATATTCCTCTTACATAGGCATAAAATAACTCTTTCTCTTCTTTACTCAAACACCCCTCATACACATGCTCATCACCTTGAATCTAGTCCTCCTTTGTACTCTAATTTTATTAGATAAATATAGAGTCATGCATCAACATGAATATTATCCTCACATAGCCTCTACCTTATTCTTATAATTAATTTCCAATCAAAATATTTGCATTAGGTTACCTAAGAAAAATAGGCCTAATATCATTGAAATAAATTTGCTTAATTACTCATGACCTATAACAAATACTATTAGACCCTTTTGTTAGAGGTACAATCTACTGAGAGGGGGGTTAATTAGCAGTGGAAAAAATCCCATTCAATTTCCAAACCCTTAAATCAATTAAGCTTTCAATACAACCATTTATGAATCATATAATATATTTATAGTAATTAAACATGAAGATAATGCAAGATCAAATACACAACACAAGATCTACGTGGGAAACCCTCATGGGTAATACAACTTACTCTCAAGCCTACAAAACATGGACTACTTGTCCTATAAGAGATTTAAAAAAAGAGATTGTTCAAGTCCTTAAGACTATAATTTAGTGAAACAAAAAGTTCCACAAGAACCACTAGCCCCTAAGATGGTCAAGTCCTCTTAACCTATTGGTCAATTCCTTTTGACCCAAAACCTTGATCAAGTCATTTTGACCAAAGGCCTTTAGTGAAACACTTTTTTCACAACGAGCAAATACCCCTAAGGAAGATCAAGTCCTTTATACACTCCTATGAATTAAACACCTCCACCTTAGAACTGATGTCTTCAACACCTAATTATAGATCTCTAATTTTATAACTCCTACACAAACTCCCTATCTATCTCATATAAGCCTTTCACATAGGCATGCCACAATCTCTCTACTTCTTCACTCAAACTACCCTCATATACACACTCAGACATATTCACATATCCTCAAACTACAAGATCACTATTCTGACATAAAAAAAATGACCTATAGGCCATACACATAGTCAAAAAACTATTATTCTCATCAACTCATCCAATAGGCACACTACCTATCCTCTCCTCTTCACTTTAATGCTTACTCTATGCCACCAAGCCTTGCACCAGTCTAGAAACCATCTCATTTGGTTTCACTATATATAGATTTTTCATGATAAACATTTTCTTTGTTAGTATTACACATGCCTTCACCCTTAAGGCATCTTACATGGGTCACACTTAAGCATAACTCTCTTTCGAATAAGTCTAAGTCACCTTTTAGGTGCTATGATGACCCATTCACCTCTTTTACACTTATCCAAGAAAAATTATAACATAATAACACTTTCCAATATATTTACCCATGCCACACAATCTATATGTCTCCTTTAAGTTCCAACATCCATCATATCACTCTTCTGCTAACCCCCAATTAACTCAAACACCTCTCTATACACATAATCATTATGGATGAAAACATAGTCATCTTCTAACCCTTTATTCATACTACATATGATTGTTCAAACCTTCATAATTCCCATATATTGTCCTAATGGATTCTAAAACATACTCCAATATCTAGTTCACCTTTAAACATTGAGATACCAACAAACACAACCCAATTACCCTTCTTCGGTTACTTATAGAGCAAACACAAAAACATAGTCAAATTTTAACATTCATAACTTTGAATATACACACTTTAAAACCTTAAAATATATTTTTTCATATGTTCCTTGCATTCCTCTACAAATTCTCTTTTTATACCATGAGTAAATTATGCCTGTATCAAAAGATATGGCCCAAAAACCAGACATTGGTCTTTCCTTTGTTGAATTCAAATATTTGCATTCAAATTGTCATAGTTAAACTTTGGTTAATTAAAATTCATTTCATGCCCTTTCATCTTATATTAATCATTTATTTTTGATCTTATTTTAAATTTAACTCATAGTGCACCACTTCCCAAACATTAAACTTCAAACACTTGGCATCATCTCATTTCTTGTTGACATCCTAAAAAAAACATGCTCTGTCAATATCTTATACGTAGCTCAATATTTATTTATTTTAAACATTAGACACTTTGAACTCATTTTTCTCAATAATTATCATTTATATTCTTTATTATGAACACTACCCACCATCAAATCTTAGAAGTAGCTCAATTTTTACCTCTGTCTATCATTAAGCAACTATCACTTTGACCTCTTTAACTCAATACACACCATTAGATAAATATATACAATCACCCTTAAACCATTGGATATTAATTTGGTCATAATATTTATCTATTTCATAATTTACTATGGGAACCATTACAATCTACCTAGAATCCCAACTTTGGACCTCAATAACTTTTGTTGTGCTTAGATGCATGATCTAAAATTTAGACCATATGATCTCCTAACATAGGAGAATCCAGCCATATATCAATATGTTCATGGAAACTTTACATGTGTAATAAATAATTCCATTAATATTCTCACTAAAATTTTTTCTTCCACAAAGGCGAATATGCCTAGAACTACCTGGAAGGCCAACTTTGCACATGCATAGCTTTTGACGCACTTCATCACCTGACCTGAAACGTAGTGCATAACAACTAAGCACAAAACTTGACAAACCCATTTGACCAGATCATTATAAAAATACCACACATTCTAAATATTAATACATTAAAATTCCTAAATATATTTTCTTGCCACATGCAAATTTGGCTAAGTATGGGAAAACACCATCAAACTACCTAGGAACCCAACTTTACACTTGCATATCTTTTGTTGCATTTAGTCGCATGGCCTGAGATTTAGAAATTAAGATATTATTTCATAGGGGAATTCATCCATTTATCAATATTATCCTAATTCTTTCGTACATGTTATATCCAATATCACCAAATCGCTTACTTGGCTCTTTTTTAATATAGAAAACATTGTCAAAATGCCTAGGAGTCCAACTTTGCACACACATATCTTTGGTTGTGCTTCATCACATGAATTGGGACTTGGACCATATAAAATTGAGACTAAATTTATTAAATAAATATGGCCAACTCCCCTTTAATCATCCACATATGGTAATTATGACATCATCAAATTACTTACTCATATTTTATGCCACTAGACCCAAAATGTCTAGATGAAAAACAATGATCAACCAGATGAAATTCCTCATGTACACAAGCACTCAAAGCATATAAAAACTCTTTTAGGACTCCTTTCACATGATCAATAATTTATAATCATTCCTAAAAATATATAAACATTTAAAAATCTAAATATCAACCAACCCTACTTCAAACACATTAGGACAAGCACATTACACACTTTGTCATTATCACTTAGACTATCAAAAAACGTCATCCACTCACCAGGAAACCTCCATGACATCACCATGAAATCATTAAAAATTATCAAATAGCTTACCACATATTCAACAGGATTTTTTTATATTTTCCATGTATTCTTACCCTTATACAAATTCTCATACCATTCACTTCACTCTACAATTGTCTAACTAGCCCAATTAAGCCAAAATAACCTTCTACTTATACATGATTCTTTTTCCAAAAAATATTGGTTGGACACAAAAATTTAAATGATTGCATAAAAATAAAAATGTATATTTTGACATGTTACATAAAATATATATTAACTCATTATGGCATCCATGCTTCAAATGGCTCAAACCAATGCACTAGGCTTAAGCTAGACCTAAGCAAAAGCCCTCCATTAGGCTACACATTACACTTAGATGACAATAGCCCTTAACCAAAGATTAAAACATTTTAAACACTTTAACATAAGTACCTCCAATCCTTCTCTATGTTTAAAAAATCACATAACACTCTGAGTCAATCGCTCACCTTACGAAACCTCTTTTAGCCCTCAAGCCTTCAATAGGTCTTGTGGAGACCTAATTCACTTTCATGGAACACTTTAAGCCACTATGGCCCA